>CM040820.1:1060000-1130000 GCA_022828995.1 Vimba vimba | reverse complement strand
GGTATTGCTTCTCTCGCGCGCTCATGTGTCATTAAGATGAATGAGAGAGTGTGTGTGTGTGTGCGTGGATGTTTTTGTAACGGAGACTCACGGATCTGGGAATATCTCTCGGATGTGTTGCCATGTGCATATGCAGGTATAAAGCAGTGATTCTCACGCGTGCTCATGTGTCTTTAAGATGAATGAGAGTGAGGGTGTGTGTGTGTGTGTGTGGGGATGTTTTTGTAACGGAGACTCACGGATCAGGGAATGGATCACAGATGTGCATGCAGGGGAACGGGAAACCCTCGTCCGGAGTGTGTGTGTGTGTGTGTGTGTGTGTGTGTGTGATCGTGCAGCACAATGAAATCCCCATCAGCACGTAAACACTGTAACGTGAGCGGATCTGTGTTTGCCGAGATGTGGGCTGTTGTTTTGGTCTGCGTTCGCATCTTATCTTCTGGCTCGGTGTTTATTGAACGGGTGTATTTCAGCTATGAATCAGAAGAGAAGCATGAGAACTAATTAAAAAAATTTTTTTTTTTTAAATGATTTCCCCCAAATTTCACATTACAGTAATTTTTTTTCTTAAATTAAATTTTCAGAGATTTTTTTTTTTACATCTTTTTTCCCCCAAATGTTATTACCATAATGCAAAAAGTCTCCTTACTGTAAAATTTGTTACTTTTTTTTATGTCATTTTCCCCCTAATTTTCATTATTGTAATGTTTTTTATTTATTTAAATGGTTTAATTTTAATTTTCCATTTTCCATTTTTAAATCTCCATTACCATTATGCAAAAAAAAAAAAAAAAACTCCTTATTGTAATGAAGTATTTAAATATCATTGCCTGTTTTTAATTAGCTGATTTTAATAATACATGCTTTACAAAATAACTGTATTGCAGTAATGAGAATTTCTCAAGAGAGCATCTGGGTCCATTGCAGTGGTGTGTGTGTGTGTGTGTGTGTGTGTGTGTGTGTGTGTGTGTGTGTGTGTGAGACATCCTGCCCAGTGATTCCCTGCATCTATGAATGCATTCAAGCGTGAGTTTATTGTTATGCGCCGCTCAGTTCCTGTGTGCTGTAAGATCATAATGTGGATCAGCTGAAGGTCTTGGTCGGGAATCTGGTCCCAGATGAGCCGTAAATAACGTGTTTTTTCCCAGGAGCTGAAGGGAAAGCACAGGGAAAAACAGTGAGGTGAAGCATTATAACGTTAGTCAGAAAGAAAACAAACCCATAACCCCGAATGCATTATTATGGTAGCCATGGTGAGTTTTCTTTCATACGCATATTCTCTCTCTAATCCTGATATGCGTATTTGTCCAGCTGTATGTCATGTTGCTGTCGTCTTGATAAAGCGCTTCCAGCATCATGAAATCTGCCGAACGCAACACACACAGCCCCAGCAGAGGAGCGTGGGAATGTTAATGCAGAAGCGCAGCTGCTGATTGGTGCACCGGAGATGTGTTGCGATATGAGAACGCTGGATCCGTCTTGAGGCACACAAACATCTGTAATAATGAGTGATGTATCTTGTGAGGACCGTAAACTGCGCTTCACTGATGCACGCTTCTGAAATGCATGCATTGAGACTGCAGTAGGTGTGTTGTTTATTGGACTTGATGTGGCGTCATTCATGCAATACGCATCTGTTTCTTTTCTGAAAAACATGCCTTTATCAGGCAGCGTGATAGAAAAACATGCCTTTATCAGGCAGTGTGATAGAAAAACATGCGTTTATCAGGCAGTGTGATAGAAGAACATGCCTTTATCAGGCAGCGTGATAGAAAAACATGCGTTTATCAGGCAATGTCAGAAAAACGTGTTTATCAGGCAGTGCGATAGAAAAACATGCCTTTATCAGGCAGTGCGATAGAAAAACATGCGTTTATCAGGCAGTGCGATAGAAAAACATGCGTTTATCAGGCAGTGCGATAGAAAAACATGCCTTTATCAGGCAGTGTGATAGAAAAACATGCCTTTATCAGGCAGTGCGATAGAAAAACATGCCTTTATCAGGCAGTGCGATAGAAAAACATGCCTTTATCAGGCAGTGCGATAGAAAAACATGCCTTTATCAGGCAGTGCAATAGAAAAACATGCCTTTATCAGGCAGTGTGATAGAAAAATATGCGTTTATCAGGCAGTGCGATAGAAGAACGTGTTTATCAGGCAGTGCGATAGAAAAACGTGTTTATCAGGCAGTGCGATAGAAAAACATGTTTATCAGGCAGTGCGATAGAAGAACATGCCTTTATCAGGCAGTGTGATAGAAAAACATGCCTTTATCAGGCAGTGTGATAGAAGAACATGCCTTTATCAGGCAGTGCGATAGAAGAACGTGTTTATCAGGCAGTGCGATAGAAAAACGTGTTTATCAGGCAGTGCGATAGAAAAACATGTTTATCAGGCAGTGCGATAGAAAAACATGCCTTTATCAGGCAGTGTGATAGAAGAACATGCCTTTATCAGGCAGTGCGATAGAAGAACGTGTTTATCAGGCAGTGCGATAGAAAAACATGCCTTTATCAGGCAGTGCAATAGAAAAACATGCCTTTATCAGGCAGTGTGATAGAAAAACATGCGTTTATCAGGCAGTGCAATAGAAAAACATGCCTTTATCAGGCAGTGCAATAGAAAAACATGCCTTTATCAGGCAGTGTGATAGAAAAATATGCGTTTATCAGGCAGTGCGATAGAAGAACGTGTTTATCAGGCAGTGCGATAGAAAAACGTGTTTATCAGGCAGTGCGATAGAAAAACATGTTTATCAGGCAGTGCGATAGAAAAACATGCATTTATCAGGCAGTGCAATAGAAAAACAAGGCAGTGCAATAGAAAAACATGTTTATCAGGCAGTGTGATAGAAAAACATGCATTTATCAGGCAGTGCGATAGAAAAACAAGGCAGTGCGATAGAAAAACATGTTTATCAGGCAGTGTGATAGAAAAACATGCATTTATCAGGCAGTGCGATAGAAAAACAAGGCAGTGCGATAGAAAAACATGCGTTTATCAGGCAGTGCGATAGAAAAACATGTTTATCAGGCAGTGCGATAGAAAAACATGTTTATCAGGCAGTGCGATAGAAAAACATGTTTATCAGGCAGTGCGATAGAAAAACATGCATTTATCAGGCAGTGCGATAGAAAAACATGCATTTATCAGGCAGTGCGATAGAAAAACAAAGCAGTGCGATAGAAAAACATGTTTATCAGGCAGTGCGATAGAAAAACATGCATTTATCAGGCAGTGCGATAGAAAAACATGCGTTTATCAGGCAGTGCGATAGAAAAACATGTTTATCAGGCAGTGCGATAGAAAAACATGTTTATCAGGCAGTGCGATAGAAAAACATGCATTTATCAGGCAGTGCGATAGAAAAACAAGGCAGTGCAATAGAAAAACATGTTTATCAGGCAGTGCGATAGAAAAACATGTTTATCAGGCAGTGCGATAGAAAAACATGCATTTATCAGGCAGTGCAATAGAAAAACATGTTTATCAGGCAGTGCGATAGAAAAACATGTTTATCAGGCAGTGCGATAGAAAAACATGCATTTATCAGGCAGTGCGATAGAAAAACATGTTTATCAGGCAGTGCAATAGAAAAACATGTTTATCAGGCAGTGCGATAGAAAAACATGTTTATCAGGCAGTGCGATAGAAAAACATGCCTTTATCAGGCAGTGCAATAGAAAAACATGCCTTTATCAGGCAGTGTGATAGAAAAACATGCGTTTATCAGGCAGTGCGATAGAAAAACATGCCTTTATCAGGCAGTGCAATAGAAAAACATGCCTTTATCAGGCAGTGTGATAGAAAAATATGCGTTTATCAGGCAGTGCGATAGAAGAACGTGTTTATCAGGCAGTGCGATAGAAAAACGTGTTTATCAGGCAGTGCGATAGAAAAACATGTTTATCAGGCAGTGCGATAGAAAAACATGCATTTATCAGGCAGTGCAATAGAAAAACAAGGCAGTGCAATAGAAAAACATGTTTATCAGGCAGTGTGATAGAAAAACATGCATTTATCAGGCAGTGCGATAGAAAAACAAGGCAGTGCGATAGAAAAACATGTTTATCAGGCAGTGTGATAGAAAAACATGCATTTATCAGGCAGTGCGATAGAAAAACAAGGCAGTGCGATAGAAAAACATGCGTTTATCAGGCAGTGCGATAGAAAAACATGTTTATCAGGCAGTGCGATAGAAAAACATGTTTATCAGGCAGTGCGATAGAAAAACATGCATTTATCAGGCAGTGCGATAGAAAAACATGCATTTATCAGGCAGTGCGATAGAAAAACAAAGCAGTGCGATAGAAAAACATGTTTATCAGGCAGTGCGATAGAAAAACATGCATTTATCAGGCAGTGCGATAGAAAAACATGCGTTTATCAGGCAGTGCGATAGAAAAACATGTTTATCAGGCAGTGCGATAGAAAAACATGCATTTATCAGGCAGTGCGATAGAAAAACAAGGCAGTGCAATAGAAAAACATGTTTATCAGGCAGTGCGATAGAAAAACATGTTTATCAGGCAGTGCGATAGAAAAACATGCATTTATCAGGCAGTGCAATAGAAAAACATGTTTATCAGGCAGTGCGATAGAAAAACATGTTTATCAGGCAGTGCGATAGAAAAACATGTTTATCAGGCAGTGCGATAGAAAAACATGCATTTATCAGGCAGTGCGATAGAAAAACAAGGCAGTGCAATAGAAAAACATGTTTATCAGGCAGTGCGATAGAAAAACATGTTTATCAGGCAGTGCGATAGAAAAACATGCATTTATCAGGCAGTGCAATAGAAAAACATGTTTATCAGGCAGTGCGATAGAAAAACATGTTTATCAGGCAGTGCAATAGAAAAACATGTTTATCAGGCAGTGCGATAGAAAAACATGTTTATCAGGCAGTGCGATAGAAAAACATGCATTTATCAGGCAGTGCAATAGAAAAACATGTTTATCAGGCAGTGCAATAGAAAAACATGTTTATCAGGCAGTGCGATAGAAAAACATGCATTTATCAGGCAGTGCGATAGAAAAACATGTTTATCAGGCAGTGCGATAGAAAAACATGCATTTATCAGGCAGTGCAATAGAAAAACATGTTTATCAGGCAGTGCGATAGAAAAACATGTTTATCAGGCAGTGCAATAGAAGAACATGTTTATCAGGCAGTGCGATAGAAAAACATGTTTATCAGGCAGTGCAATAGAAAAATAAGGCAGTGCGATAGAAAAACATGTTTATCAGGCAGTGCAATAGAAAAACATGTTTATCAGGCAGTGCAATAGAAAAATAAGGCAGTGCGATAGAAAAACATGTTTATCAGGCAGTGCGATAGAAAAACATGTTTATCAGGCAGTGCGATAGAAAAACATGTTTATCAGGCAGTGCGATAGAAAAACATGTTTATCAGGCAGTGCAATAGAAAAACAAGGCAGTGCAATAGAAAAACATGTTTATCAGGCAGTGCGATAGAAAAACAAGGCAGTGCGATAGAAGAACATGCGTTTATCAGGCAGTGCAATAGAAAAACATGTTTATCAGGCAGTGCAATAGAAAAACAAGGCAGTGCAATAGAAAAACATGTTTATCAGGCAGTGCGATAGAAAAACAAGGCAGTGCGATAGAAAAACATGTTTATCAGGCAGTGTGATAGAAAAACAAGGCAGTGCAATAGAAAAACATGTTTATCAGGCAGTGCAATAGAAAAACAAGGCAGTGCAATAGAAAAACATGTTTATCAGGCAGTGCGATAGAAAAACAAGGCAGTGCGATAGAAAAACATGTTTATCAGGCAGTGTGATAGAAAAATAAGGCAGTGCAATAGAAAAAAACATGTTTATCAGGCAGTGCGATAGAAAAACATGTTTATCAGGCAGTGCGATAGAAAAACATGCATTTATCAGGCAGTGCAATAGAAAAACAAGGCAGTGCAATAGAAAAACATGTTTATCAGGCAGTGCGATAGAAAAACATGTTTATCAGGCAGTGCGATAGAAAAACATGCATTTATCAGGCAGTGCGATAGAAAAACATGCGTTTATCAGGCAGTGCGATAGAAAAACATGTTTATCAGGCAGTGCGATAGAAAAACATGTTTATCAGGCAGTGCGATAGAAAAACATGCATTTATCAGGCAGTGCAATAGAAAAACAAGGCAGTGCAATAGAAAAACATGTTTATCAGGCAGTGCGATAGAAAAACATGTTTATCAGGCAGTGCGATAGAAAAACATGCATTTATCAGGCAGTGCAATAGAAAAACATGTTTATCAGGCAGTGCAATAGAAAAACATGTTTATCAGGCAGTGCGATAGAAAAACATGCATTTATCAGGCAGTGCGATAGAAAAACATGTTTATCAGGCAGTGCGATAGAAAAACATGCATTTATCAGGCAGTGCAATAGAAAAACATGTTTATCAGGCAGTGCGATAGAAAAACATGTTTATCAGGCAGTGCAATAGAAGAACATGTTTATCAGGCAGTGCGATAGAAAAACATGTTTATCAGGCAGTGCAATAGAAGAACATGTTTATCAGGCAGTGCGATAGAAAAACATGTTTATCAGGCAGTGCAATAGAAAAATAAGGCAGTGCGATAGAAAAACATGTTTATCAGGCAGTGCAATAGAAAAACATGTTTATCAGGCAGTGCAATAGAAAAATAAGGCAGTGCGATAGAAAAACATGTTTATCAGGCAGTGCGATAGAAAAACATGTTTATCAGGCAGTGCAATAGAAGAACATGTTTATCAGGCAGTGCGATAGAAAAATAAGGCAGTGCGATAGAAAAACATGTTTATCAGGCAGTGCGATAGAAAAATAAGGCAGTGCGATAGAAAAACATGTTTATCAGGCAGTGCAATAGAAAAATAAGGCAGTGCGATAGAAAAACATGCGTTTATCAGGCAGTGCAATAGAAAAAAATGTGTTTATCAGGCAGTGCGATAGAAAAACATGCATTTATCAGGCAGTGCAATAGAAAAACAAGGCAGTGCAATAGAAAAACATGTTTATCAGGCAGTGTGATAGAAAAACATGCATTTATCAGGCAGTGCGATAGAAAAACAAGGCAGTGCGATAGAAAAACATGCGTTTATCAGGCAGTGCGATAGAAAAACATGTTTATCAGGCAGTGCGATAGAAAAACATGTTTATCAGGCAGTGCCATAGAAAAACATGCATTTATCAGGCAGTGCGATAGAAAAACAAAGCAGTGCGATAGAAAAACATGTTTATCAGGCAGTGCGATAGAAAAACATGCATTTATCAGGCAGTGCGATAGAAAAACATGCGTTTATCAGGCAGTGCGATAGAAAAACATGTTTATCAGGCAGTGCGATAGAAAAACATGTTTATCAGGCAGTGCGATAGAAAAACATGCATTTATCAGGCAGTGCGATAGAAAAACAAGGCAGTGCAATAGAAAAACATGTTTATCAGGCAGTGCGATAGAAGAACATGTTTATCAGGCAGTGCAATAGAAAAACAAGGCAGTGCAATAGAAAAACATGTTTATCAGGCAGTGTGATAGAAAAACATGCATTTATCAGGCAGTGCGATAGAAAAACAAGGCAGTGCGATAGAAAAACATGCGTTTATCAGGCAGTGCGATAGAAAAACATGTTTATCAGGCAGTGCGATAGAAAAACATGTTTATCAGGCAGTGCTATAGAAAAACATGCATTTATCAGGCAGTGCGATAGAAAAACAAAGCAGTGCGATAGAAAAACATGTTTATCAGGCAGTGCGATAGAAAAACATGCATTTATCAGGCAGTGCGATAGAAAAACATGCGTTTATCAGGCAGTGCGATAGAAAAACATGTTTATCAGGCAGTGCGATAGAAAAACATGTTTATCAGGCAGTGCGATAGAAAAACATGCATTTATCAGGCAGTGCGATAGAAAAACAAGGCAGTGCAATAGAAAAACATGTTTATCAGGCAGTGCGATATAAGAACATGTTTATCAGGCAGTGCAATAGAAAAAAATGTGTTTATCAGGCAGTGCGATAGAAAAACATGTTTATCAGGCAGTGCGATAGAAAAACATGTTTATCAGGCAGTGCGATAGAAGAACATGCGTATATCAGGCAGTGCGATAGAAAAACATGCGTTTATCAGGCAGTGCAATAGAAAAATAAGGCAGTGCAATAGAAAAAAATGTGTTTATCAGGCAGTGCAATAGAAAAACATGTTTATTAGGCAGTGCGATAGAAGAACATGCGTATATCAGGCAGTGCAATAGAAAAACATGCGTTTATCAAGCAGTGCATGTGGACACCCGTACAGTATTCTAGATTTACAGTCCAGTCGTGTCTGATCGGATCGCAGTGGCACTTCAGATCTCGGTGCCGTCGGTTGTGGTGTGTGTGTAGTCTTTGTGTGTTTGCACACTACATGTCCGTCATGCCAAAGATGTCGTATTTCTCTTTCTTTATTAACAGATTCAGTTGGACAATATCTGTCACGTTAATTGGGTGAACCTGTCAGGTGAAATGTGCACCGGCGGCGTCATGGGAAATATCAGGCATTGTTAAGTGTCATTTCTGTGTCAATTATATCACCTAACTGTTTTGCACAAATAATGATTGTGTTCAAACAGGTTTCCCAATAAGGATGGCCTACGAATGTGTCCTTAAAAAGTCTTAAAATGTCTTAAATAAAGTTTTCCTAATGAAAGGCCTTCAAAAGTATTAAAGTGTCTGAAATTCAGATTCGATGGGTCTTCAGTATTTCTGGTCACATTACTGCTAATGTTTATCCAGTCTGTCGGACCCATTGTCCGTCAAATAACCAGTGAAGCATCGAAATGCGAGAATGATTCTGATTTTATTACATAAACAGCGATTGATAATAGATAGTGTGGTTCTGGTAACACTGTTGAGGCTCGCGCGGCCAGTGAGAGACTTTAGTGGAGAAATCAAAACAAATGAGCGTAACAGCACACATAAAGCAGCTCACAGAAGAAACATACTGAAAAAGCCTGAATTCAGTCCGTTCATCATATAAAGCGGTCGTGTCTCTTTAGAAAATTTGAACTAAACCACTCAATTCATAGGGATTAATTTTACGATTTATGAAGTTTTTGAAGCATCAAAGTGGTAGTTGCGCAGCTGTCTATGGAGAGTACAGAAAGGTCTCAGATTTCATTAAAATATCTTCATTTGTGTTCCGAGGATGAATGAAAGTCTTACAGGTTTGGAAGGACATGAGCGCTAGTAATTCATGACAGAATTTAAATTTTTTGGTGAGCTATCCCTTTAATTATGTAATTATTTCTACTACAAAATGTATAGTATGTATAACAGTATGAACACCTCAATAAAGTAATTAAAGTGCTAAAAAACAAAACAAATGCCCACTTGCTTCTGCCCTTTGCTGTACTTGCAGTACATTTAATGGAGCTTTTCACCTCTGTTGAGGTTCCAAGCGTACCGTACCGGTACTAAAATGTGAAAACACTACAGATCACTGATTGGTCAGAGGATTTGCAACACGAGAAACCAAACCTGCTAGATTTAAATAGTCAGCAACAGCCACCGCAGGATTATATGTTCGCACAATTTTTATTAAACTACTTGCTTGAAAAAGTAAATAAATAAACTTGAAAAAAGAAATGGCTGAATCGTGGTGACTGGTCAGTCGACGAGGTGCAGACGTTCCTCTCGTTGGGAGTCGAGGAGGGGATCCAGCGTGAGATGAAGTTTTTCAGCAACTTTAACGAGCAATCTATAAACCCACCCACTTTGAAGCGGTGCTAAACTGCAGTGGAAAGCAAAGCGAGCCGTGCCGAGTCGTATCTTGGAGTGAAAAAGCGGCATAAGCTGTCCTAAAAAAAATAAATGAATGGAAGCGACGCACATGTGGTCAACTTTTCAGAATGCCCCAAGCCATCTCAGGTCATGTGACTAAGACCAGCCGAACAGCTCATCATAGCTGTACAGGGCGGGTGTTTATTTCTCATCTCCATAAATGTATAGTAAAGCTAAAGCAAGAGCTAGAAATCGATTTATCCTTTGCTGATACTTCCTCGTCGTCATGGAGAGCGCAGTTCATGGTTGCATAGCAACGACAGACGCCACGGGATGGCACGCGCTTGTGGAAAGAAGCGGTGCGGACGATATGATGCGTTGCGCTATGAAACCCATTTATTTTATGAATGGTTAATAATAATATTTTTCTATATATTTATTATAATTTAATATGATTTTTTTTATATATTTATCATAATTTAATGATATGATGATATTTTTTTCAACAGACAACATTGGTTCAGTCTTTGTTCAAAAAACTTTTTTGTTAAAAAAAAACTTTATTCGCACACGTGCACCTAAATGCAGTTCGCACACATCTATTTTTAGTCGCAAATGCGAGTGAAATGCTCGCACTGTCGAGTCCTGTAGTGGCGTTTGACATGCACCTCGTTGTGGAGTAAAAGCACATTAACGATCTGATATGTCGTGCTGAAGCGTCTCTGGAGAGATGGTGTGTGTTCAGTTGAGGCAGTGCTCTAATTGGAGTGAGTCCTGCAGGTTCACACTGTAATGACCGGCGGTGTGTAGGTGGCTTCCTCTTCTCTCTGTGACTCATGGTTATTCGAGGTGCATCGTCTGTTAGATAATTCAAAGGAAATCTAGTTTGTCAGTATAAGAATAGTTTGTGCAATAATGAGCATTCGGCGTCATTCTCTCGCCCTCATGTCGACTTTATTTCTCTGTTCACGCATATTTTTCCATACAGTTACCAGAGACTGTCAGGCTCCAAATGCACCGTTATTGTGAGTTAATGATGACAGAATTTACATTTTTGTCCGGTCTTGCTTCTTCAATGTGTGAAGCATTACAGCACGTCTCTGACATCAGGATTTCATTAGGGATGCACCGATATGAAAATGCATTGATGCCGATAATTCTTCATATTTGAAAGCCGATAACCGATATATCGGCCGATAAATCTAAATCCAAATTTTTATTTAATTTTTGAGAGCCTGATTACAAAAACAAAAGTCTCATCATTAACATCCATGTCTCAAACACACAATTATAATGTTCTCATGATAATTTTATGTAGCCGATATGACAGACTTGCGCTGCACATGTTGAGCTGAACTGTATTTTCCTTTTTTGAAGTGATTCCAATCATATTTCAAGCACTTCATAATCATCATGTTGAACAGTGCGCATCTGAAGAGTCTCAGCTGAAGGAAATAATACTTTATTTATCAGCTTTAATAAAAAATCTTCTTATTGGACCGATAACGATAACACTAAAAACCAACATTTATCGGCCGGTATCGGTATGGTGGCCGATATATCGTGCATCTCTAGATTTCATATCTGAGATTTCACAGTGTGAGTGACAGTCTTGGGTTTTGTTTCCAGTTGGAGTCATCGCAGCTTCACCTCAACAAACCCTTCTGATGATCTGAGAAGTGGTTTATGATTCTGATCGTATCTAATCTGGAAATAAGATGTTTTTCTTCTGTTAATATGTGGATGGCTGCTGGCATGCAAGATGTTTAATCACATAGTTTTACATTACTTGACTCCAGCTGCTCAGGATATTGGATCTGTGCATTAGCTCTTAAAGTGACGGCAGCCCAATAAACCTGCTGTGTCATTAATATTAATCAAACAACAAAAGACAAAAAGAAAATCGCTCACTGCTCTTTAGTAGATTTAGGATTAATCTGTATTTAATTTATACAGTGAAGGCTATGCAGTGTTGTTTTACATTTGATTATTTTCAAGGCAAAAAACATCTAACCCCCTTTACGTGCCTAACCAGACTTTTGATCAAAATGTTGTAAGTTAATAAATGTTTTTGGGAGCATGAATAGCAATGTGCCAGCTCTTTTGTATTCGAGTTAAGGCTTCTTTTTGATCGAGCACATGCACAAGTTATTTTAGATGTGTCTTACTTTGAATCCATTTATAAAGAGAGCCATTTACTCTGTTCCTGAATGACTCAAATAAATGAATGACTTACTCATTAAGACATTTACCGCCACCTACTCACAGTTTTAGTTTATTAAGAGTATAATTCCATTAAAAAATAACTTTATTTTCCTATATTAATTAAGAGAAAAACATTAAAGGGATAGTTCACCCAAAAAATAAAGTTCTGCCTTCATGTCGTTTCAAACCTGTATGACATTTTTTTCTTTTGTGGAACATACGATTTTTTAAAGAATCATGGTAACCAAACTGTATAGTTTATAACTAATATAGTTATTGTTATAGTTATCATTCTTGGTGTGAATGGGCCTTTAGAGTTTGATTAATTTCTAACTGTTTTGTCAGGGTTTTTTTTAGTGTATTTAGTGCATGTAAATAACAATTATTAAATATTTTTCTGTTTTTTTATTTAAAAAACACATTTTTCAAAGCAAGTACAGAAATATGAAGATCCACATCAAATATTGTGAAAGTGCCAGAACATTGAGAAACCCAGAGTCGCTTTGGTAGGAAAGTGTCTGCTATGCTTATGAATGTAAACCTGTGTTTGTTCACCCATTTATCGTTATAGTTTTTCATAGTTTGTTTGAAGACCATTTGGAGTCAAGTTGATTTTGTGCATATCAAAGCAAAGTCCTTGTTCTTTAAAGTCCCCTTGTGGTGAAAATCCAGCTTTTAATGTTGTTTATGTGTCTATGTGGTGTTTTTAATATGCTTTAAGACAAAGCATGTGTAAATTCATAAGTCGACTCCATTGCTGAGTATTTCCTCCTTAAAACTGCAGTGAACCAAAGACAGTCTCAAAAACACGCTTTGAAATCGCTGGTGTTTCTGACGTCACAAACTACCTTGTAACCAATCAGATCAACGTGTGATCGTCAACCAGTGGATCTCTGAGCTGAGCGAGTGAGTGGAGGCGGGGCTCATTAGCATATTCATAGAACCGCGAATACTAAATGAGGCAAGGGTGTCGAGTTACATTCAAGATATTTTAATGCTTATTCAAGGAAAAAACACTTAAATATGTAATTTTTGGTGATCAAAGATGAGTTTTAAGGGATTAAATGATTGACTACAGGGGGACTTGAAAAGAATCGTGGATGCAGGGATTGTTTCATCTTGCAGACGCTCAGGGAGAGGAACCTGTCACACTCATTTACTTGACCTTTCTCGATGGCCGATCGATAGACGCAGCATGTTTGAACACCACAGGAATGCTGGGAGAACATTAACCGAACATAAGCCGTGAGTCAGCCTCGTCTTTGTCCGTCAGTCGAGCTAAGAATAAGCAATGCGTTCCTGCAGATCAATCGCTACTGTATTCACAGAATGCGTAAGTGTGTCTATATCCATCAGCTGACGCCCACGTCAGGCAGAAAGAGCAAGATGTTTCTCAAGTGTTTGAGTGCAAAAGTTTGGATGCTGATGTTCATGCTTGAATTATCACTAGTTCGATGTTAATGCTGTAATAACCGAATTGCACCTGAAACCTTTATTGATGCCAACTAATGTGAAATGTAATTCTCAACGGCACATTTTCCCATTGCAGTTTATTTTCTCCCTTCATTCTCAAAAAGCACAATTTGAAATGCACAGCGTATAATTATAGTTTAAGGCCCAATTATGAAGTGGGTTGTGGGCCGTTCTGATCAGACCCCTGGGATGCGTCGGGTTTCTCCAAAGGGAAGTCTGTAAGCGCTGGGTAATGGACTGCTTTACAGCAAACAGACAGAACCTCTAATCTCGTTAGACCTCGCCGGTGTGATGCCGTATTTAGATTATTTATTTGCTGTGTGCATTTAGATGCTCTCGAGGGGCTCTTGAAGCTTCAGGCGTTTCTATTTCACAGCTCCTCTGATGCGTTCAGTTGTGTTTTGATAGGAGGACACCTTCATGGCCGTGAGGGACCAGAGACACGGCATCATTGGGGCCTTCTGAGGCAGAACATGTGGAATACAGTCATAAAAATGGAATTTGACGAATTTATTGGATCAGTAAATCTACAGTAGTGGTGCACACTTTATATCTCCCAATTGCGTGATAAAAAGTCGCAATTTTGAGAAATAAACTCACAATTCTGACGTTTATATCACAATTCTGACTTTATAACATGCAATCGCGAGAAAAAAGTCTGAATTGCGAGTTCTGTCATCTTTTCTTAGAATTGTGAGATATAAAGTCCAATTCTAAGGAAAAAAATTAATTGCAAGTTTATAGCTCACAATTCTGACTTTATAACACAACATTGTGACTACAAAGACTCTACAGACTCTATAAAGTCTGTGTAAGGTTTCCTGTTAGAACGGTGTCGTGTTAGCGGCCCCTAAGTTAATGACTAATGATCGTTGCGACGGAAGTGAATCAATCAAATTAACTTTAGCTGGAAAATAACTTAATTCAAGAACTGCTATAAAGCCAAAACAATCTCTGTTACTGTAAACTATCCTTGTATCTCTGTAAAGCTGCTTTGGAAAAATCTACATTGTTAAAAGCGCTATATAAATGAAGATGACTTGACTTGACATTGGGTGATATAAAGTCATAATTGCATGTTATAAAGTCAGAATTGTGAGCTATAAACTTGCAATTAATTTTTTTCCTTAGAATTGGACTTTATATCTCACAATTCTAAGAAAAGCTGTCAGAACTCGCAATTCAGACTTTTTTCTCGCGATTGCATGTTATAAAGTCAGAATTGCGAGATGTAAACTTGCAATTGTGAAATAAAAAGTCGCAATTATCTTTTAAAATGTTTTATTCTGTGGCGGAAACAAGCTTCCATAAGAAACAGCTGAAATTCTTCGACGTAAATGAATTTATTCCAGAAGAAGCTCAAGAATGGAGATTGAAGCATCGTGAGGCACCGTATCATTGAGTATAGAGTTATAAAATGATCTCCTTTAGCAAGAGTGTTTTTCTTTTCTCTTCAGGTGGTGATTGTTGTTTCGTTCTGCTCTCGGTGGACGAGCCGTCAGCGCGCCGGTCAAAGCTGATGTTCATGAGCCGATTGGTTCGCTCTTTCCCTCCGCTGCAGTATTTTTGTCAGATTTATTCTCTCTCTCTCCATTAGTGTAATGTGTGTTGTGTTTGTGCGGCCGCTGGGATTTTACTCTTTATTTTTGGAACACATTCATCCGTCAGACATACTTTACTCAGTTCTGAATCACTGACATATGATGCATGTGGGAACTCGAGTTGTTTCCTGTCTTTGTTGGTTTGTATTGAGGTTCACATGTCTTTTTATACCGTCGTAGGCGTTCGGTTCACTATATTTAGGCGTTTCTTTCTTTCTTCGAGTCCTCTGAGATGTTTTCAACTAGAATCCATCAGTAGTTTGGCTTCCTGAAGAGCGTCTGTGATGCTTTCCAAATATTGCTGTCGCGCAGTGGTGTGAGTGTGGGAGGAGTCTATATGTTTGACGGACCAATGGCTGACAGGGGGCGGAGTCAACGAGGTGGGAGGAGAGTTTGGCAAACCTGTGTGGAAACAGACATTATAGTTTTTTTGTTGTTGTTTTTTGTCCAGTCTTAATTTCAGTCTTAAGGTTTGCATGTGTGTGTTTTTTTTAAATTATGGCTCAGCTGTGTTTGGAAAATGCAGTAATATGATTTCATAATGTGCAGACACACACACACACACACACACACACGTGTATGTAAATGAAGGGCAGTTGTTGTGTTTTTATTACTCTCCGGCCTGGTTTGGAGTTCTGGTATAATCAGCACTTTAGCTCTGTGTGTGTGTGTGTGTTGTGTGTGTGTGTGTGTGTGTGTGTGTGTGTGTGTGTGTGTGTGTGTGTGTGTGTGTGTGTCTCTTTCCCTCCTCAGCACTTTCAGCCGTAATGATCCGATGTCTAATGGCGGACACAGATCTGAGTTCAGATCTCTGAGCAAGACACAAGCATTATATTATGAAATGAGAGAATGAAAACTTTGATAAGTTTGCATCATAATACTGTTGTCTTCCTGTTTATTAATGTGGCGCATTAATTGCTGTTTATTAATTTATGAATATTTCTCCAATGTTTTTAATTTGATTATGCTGTCCGCAATGCTTCATGGGAAGCTTGTTTCTGTCACAGAATAAAAAAGCTAATTATCTCAGAATTCGAACTTCATAACTCACAATTGTGTTTAAATCTCACATTTTTGAGGAGAAAGTCAGAATTGTG
The DNA here is from genome assembly GCA_022828995.1 of Vimba vimba. Taxonomy (NCBI): domain Eukaryota; kingdom Metazoa; phylum Chordata; class Actinopteri; order Cypriniformes; family Leuciscidae; genus Vimba; species Vimba vimba. The sequence goes on along the minus strand of CM040820.1, from coordinate 1,113,865 downwards.
AGATATAAACTCGAAATTGCAAGAAAAAAAGTTACAAGTTATAAAGTCGCAATTACTTTTTTTTTTTTTTTTTTTTACCGTAGTGGAAACGAGCTTCCATACAAATCTCAGTCAGACTAATCTAAGACAAATGTAATAGTGTTTTCAATACTGTGAAGCTGATCAGAGACGTTCGCTTCCGGTTCGTGTTCATGAAGAGAACCTGATTTTTAGTTGATGTTCCCTGACGTCTAATTCATGTCATGCTAATTAATGAATGGCATGTAAAGATGATGTTCTTTGGTGTTGAATTGAATAATGAATTCACATGAAACTAATGGAGTGTGTAATGAATGTGAAAGGCCGAACAGACGCTTTACGATATTTCCCACATTCCTAGGAAAACATCCGCTCTCTCACTCTGTCATGGGCTCTGGATGAGTGTTGATGTTCTGCTGTGGTTCTCATAAGGGTTCGTTGTTGTTTGTGTCGTCAGATCGGTCGGCGCAGGACTCAACTCTCCTGCCAAGACCAACTCCATGGAAAAAAAACTACACATCAAAAGCAAAGAACTGCAAGACACTCAAGACAAATGTCACAAGGTAAGAGCGCAGAGACACCTGGGTGAAGAGATTTCAGGGGTGTGCGATATGTAGTCTATGACTATATTGTAACTGTTGTTGTAAGGATGTGGAAGCTGACATTATACAGTATGTCCCTCAAACAAAGGCTCTACTTGATGTAGACTAGTAGAATTCAGTTAGAATGACCCTGAAATTCAATATATGGGACAAAAATGCCCTTGTATTGTTTTGTCCTATATTTCTTTGATATGTTTAATCAGTGTCACACAAGCAAGTGGACTGTTTTTCCAGAATAACACGATTTTCAATTGTGATTTTTGTATATCAGTTACATTTTTACATTTTAGTCACAATATTGTCTGTTTTTGCTTTATTTCGCCAATGAAAATCCTGCAACCGAATCAGAGTGCAACAGATCGGTGATTTCATTAATGAATGAATCCGCTGTGTGAAAGAATCAGTTGAGTGAATGATTCAATGACTCACTCATCGAGAGAGAGTGAGTGACTTGCTAAAACAAATTTCGTTAAATATATTTTGATTTTCAAAATATTAATTTGCTGTGTAAATGCTGCATTAGATGCAGGTTTTGTACCACTTCTGCAGTGCAAATTATACTGTAATATACTTGTTGATACTGATTTTATTTGATTGGTATAAAGTGTCTTATTATTCCAGTTGAATTTGATTAAATGCAAGAATTTGACATGATGCATGTATCTAATAACGTTAGGAAAATGGCCTTATAAATGCCCCTGGAAATCAATTCCTTAAAAGTTAAATTAGTTCAATTTAAATGTGTACAAGTTCAGTTCATAATTTGTTTTATTAGTTTAAGAATATGGAGTCGTCTGTCCACGACAGGCCTAAACTAGCCAAGGTACAAAAACACACTGAGGAAAATATTGTCTAGCTATCCTTATTGACAAAATACCTCTTTTTTGCCAGTATCACACACACGCCTAGTCTGAATGAACACTGAGCTAGTGTGTTTGCAGAGGTGTAAGTGTCTATCATGCGCAGGTTGGCGTAATTCGAGCGCTGCTGTAAAACGCATTTAGACCTGGTGCTTGTGTTTGTGGCCGCTCAGATGGAGCAGGAGATCTCGCGGTTTCAGCGTAAGATGACTGACCTGGAGTCAGTCCTCCAGCAGAAGGATGTGGAGCTCAAAGCCTCCGAGACCCAGAGGAGCATCCTGGAACAGGACCTCGCCACCTACATCACCGAATGCAGCGTGAGTGGAAGATGCTGAGCTATAATAAATGAACTATACATAAAATATTAAAATGTGCATAAAAATTGCATGCTCTCAAATAAGGCGAATACATTATTTTTTTTAATTCGGTAAAAAAACATGCATATAAACTACGATAGAAACACATTTACTGAATAAATTCCTGGATGCACATGTGACTTTGCCTCAATAGATCATGTGTTTGGATACCTGGACTAACCAACGGACCAATCACACGCCACACTGTAACATGATTATTTTCAAGATGCTGAACTGGTGTTTAGCTTGTAAATAGCGTAATTAGCATAATTAGCTTGTGTTTTTATGTGAATTTTAGTATATTGCATTAAAAAAAAATGCTAAGATGCACAAAATATTAAAATGTGCATAAAAATAGCATGCTCTCAAATAAGGCGAATTCAGATTTAATTCACAATTATTTGTATAGCGCTTTTCACAACACACATCGTTTCAGCTTTACAGAAAATGCCACTTTACAATTTACAGTGATCTGTTATCAGAAGAAACTGTCTAAGTTATGTATTTCAGAAATGTACATATACAAATTCTCAGTTAATTTAAACAATGTAATAATTTAATGCAGAAACAATGCGAGTAATGAATATTTGTTTGTCATTTATTTTTTTATTCTGTAAAAAAGACATGCACATAAACTACGATAGAAACACATCTACTGAATAAATTCCTGGATGCACATGTGACTTAATAGATCATCAATCAAGATTGATTGGATAACTGGACTAACCAACGGACCAATCGCATCACACGCCACACTGTAACATGATTTTTTCAATTTGGAAATAAAACAAAGATTATTGAAGTACCTTTTAGAAGAAAACAATCCTGCATACGTCTACATGTAATGCATCGCTTCTCTTGTTGACAATTACAACCAAATGCCACACAATGTTGCATCGTATCAGTATTTTATTTGACGAGTTGTTGCGTTAAAAATAAAAAGAATGCTAATAGAAAAAACAAAAAAAACAAAAACGCCAGTAACTCACTGAGTGCGACCATTTGACATATTTGACCCAGAATGCACTGCGCACTAGTGTTGTTTTTGGCGGCCTGTTTTAATTTTAGTTTTAGTCTAGTCTTTGTGTCAAGTCTAGTCTTTGTGTCATTTTAGTTTTTATTAGTTTTAGTCACGTTCATACTCTTTTTAGTCTAGTCAAGTTTCAGTCGACTAAAAGTCTGAGCATTTTAGTCAGAATTATCCATGACTATTTTCGTCTAGTTTTAGTCAATGAAAATTGTATTTTAGTCTCTTTTAGTAATGCAGTTCTATTTAACCCAGTCAATATAGTGAACCACCACTATGGAAAAATAGCAAAAATAGCGAACAGAAAAGTAACACTCGTCTCATTTGTGGAGGTGGAAAAACAAGTTCTTTGTGACATCCAAGATTTATTGTATTAAAATTTAAATGCAAAAGAAAAGGCATGAGAGTTGGCTGTTTTAAGTTTTAATTTAAAATGTTTGCGATTTTAATATAACTTGCCTAAATATTTTACCACTTGCTTATAAATCTATATAGAAGTAGTGCATTGAATAATACGTTGTTTAAATTGTGCTTAAAAGTGAATTACGTCTATTAAAGAGTGTATGTGTGTACTAGGGGTGTAACGGTACGCAAAAATCACGGTTCGGTACGTACCTCGGTTTTAAAGTCACGGTTCGGTTTATTTTCGGTACAGTAAGGGAAAGAAATGCAAACATTAAACTGCAGGTTGTTTATTACTATAAACTTTTTTTAACAATTTGTTTACACTTTTTTTAAACACTTTTTAATAAAATATAATAAAATATATATAAAATAAAAAAAAGAATAAGAAATAAAATACTGCTGCAAAGTTCTCCACTTAATAAAATACTCTCAGTCTCAAACCAATATCACATAATAAATTTAATGAAAAATATAAATAAATAACTATGATTACAGTGCAGCATTACCAATCCCAGCTTGTAGGCCTGCTCATATTTAAAAATTAAGACTGGGTAAAAAATGAACTTTATTGCACAATTTGCTGTAATTAATTGCAATTCCTCCAAGCTTGTAATCATCAATAATTAAACTTAGAATCACATAATTAAATGAAACACGGGGGAAAAAAGGAACAGAAAATACCCCTATATTAAACTATATATATCAATGTATTATTCTTTTTCAATAGCCTTATCAATCAACAATCAATTTTAAAAAAAATTCCCCATTTTTTTTTTACTAATTATCAAAATAAAATATATTCCTAAGCTATTATTACCAGAGCATGTGATCAGAGCAGGTCATTTTACCATTGTTGCTAGCGTGACTATACCAGCTCAGCAAACAGAAGAAACTGAGAAACTACTACTGAGAAATTTCACCTTATTTGAGGAGACTTTGCTTTTCCAGTGCATGATCGGTACATGATTGGAGTGTTTGGGCCGTTAACGACAGAGCAGAACGCGCAGCGCAAACACGGAGTCGAACATTGAGCAGAGAGCGCAGCGCGCAGACACACACACACACACACACACACACAGAACGGAGAGTGCGGCGGCGCACACGGAGGCGGAGCGGAAAAGCTTTTTTTCGCCCTGCAGTCGATTTCATTGGTTTAGGTTACAGTGACGACGGGTAAAACTAAAACCAGACGGGCTCTGGTAAAACTTTAGAATCAGCTGCAGGGCGGGATTTGCGCTGAACGCGAAGGCTTCCGCCACTTAATATGTTCGTGTGGAAACACGAAAATGTACCTATGTTCCGCACACAAAATATTGCATTCAGTCATTCGGTACCGTTCGGTACACACGTGCACCGAACCGAAAGCCCTGTACCGAAACGGTCCGGTACGAATACACGTACCGTTACACCCCTAGTGTGTACAAAGAGAATCGCAATGCTGACACAACTTCTTTTTTTTTTTTAAATAAAAGTAGCTGATAACTTCTGGATTTGAAATAAAAATAGCGAGTATGTGTTTGTGGTCCAGCCGTGGATCAGATACGCACTGCAAACGCAGCATATGTGAAAGCACTATAGCGCGAGCTGCTCCTGCACCGCATACACACTGCACACGGAGTGTGTGTGAAACGGGCGTTAACTTTGTTTGTTGTCGTTTACGCTAACTCACCGCAGCTGCATCTTCTAAATAACGCCGCGAGTGGGGCTTGAGGAAGTGATGTCGCCTGCGTCTGCGCAGTGTGACCTGATGCAGCTGGGAAAACAGAAATACTGCAAAATAATAATAACGAGACGAAATAACGTCATAAAATTTCGTCTCGTTTTGGTCAACGAAAATGAAGAGACATTTTAGCATTTCTCGTTTTTATTCGTCAACGATATTGCATTATACATTTGATTATAGTTATCGTCACATGACCAGCATTTACGTTGCGTCTCGTTTTCGTCACGTGATAAAGGTTCGTTGACGACGATATATAGTCATAATTTTCGTTGACGAAAGCAAAACTACTGCGCACCTAAGATGGCGCCCCCCATTGTTCTATACATATTACAAAATATGTATAGAACAATATGGATTTTTTAACCCCCTGAGGTCGGCTATTGCGCCGGCGCGATAGGCTCGTTTTTTTCCGTATGAGTGCAAAAAATAAATAAAATAAAAATATTAATTTTTATCTTATATGCTTGTGTTATACATCAATCTATCCTGTTTAGTGTGTATTATTTTTGTGTACACTCACAATAAAAACAAAGTGTTGTGCTTTTCGCCAAATAAAGAAAAATAAACACGAAGCGAGTTCTGCCTTCTCTCTGTCCGTTTAGTCCATTCTGAAACGCGTCCGAAAATGAATCATAACTCAGCGAATACTTCTCACACAGGCACGTGAGATATGTCTTTATGAAGCTTGAAATCTCCTCTTTTAAATGAAGTAATTTATATAAAAAACAAATGTTTTCAACTCATGTAATCCGTTTGAAAGCAAGGAGAGGTACCGTTTTTCCTTCTGCCTCATTATCTCTATAATCAGCTGCGGCCGCCCCGCCCCCGGCGCGATTCACATGTAAATAGTTTAGGTGATCTAGTATGCATCGCATACGCCCTCCGATCAATGCCATAAAAAGTTTCTTCATCAGACTTACTGATAGTTCATCGCGTTTTGAGTATGACACGCTTCTACGGTAATAAAGACGCCCTTCAGATGATTCTGGACAGCGAGGAAGAATGCACCTTTTCCTCAGAGGAAGATTGTAACTCAGACGACGAACGGCAGCATTTTGAAGAGCGAATTCCGCCGAGAACACAATTTCGGAGTAAGTTTTACTCAAAAGTCTTTTGTCTTTTATTTTTCGTGTTTGCATTTATGAGGAAAAAACAATATTACGTGACAGTTCTCCATTATGGACGCGAGCGCTATAAAAAAAGCACTAAAAGACTTTCAAACTTTCACAGAGACCTCAAAACTGAAAGTACAAATCCTTTCTTTAAAACAAATTTCGTTTTGTATCAATTGTATCTTACTTTTAATAATTTTTTCATTAACAAATTTCCTGGATTTAAACTGCAAATTAACATTTATATTTCTTATAATAAAAATGAAAGACCTATGTTACAGACATATGAAAGACAACATTTCGTTGATTAGTTTTGGATAGATTATACATTTTTAATGTAAAATATCTGCCACCTCAAATAAGCTTTTGTTTGCCAATATTTGCTTGTTAAATATAATATGTTTTGTCAAAAATAAAGTTATCAAATAATCAATCAAATCCTTAACTTTGAAATATGTATGATAAAATGTATACTTTAGTTTTTACAAAGAAAGATTACACTTGAATTGTTGTTGTAATTGTAACCTTTTTAATAAAAAAAATATATTTACAAGGTAGATGTAAACAAACTATTAAAAGGTAAATATAAGCCTTTTCTTTAAATAACTTTTATTGTGTTTTATTATTGACAAATTTGGGGAGAGGATAAATATTCCAAAACTGAAAATACAGTATGGGAATTAACTGCACAATTACTAGACATGTTTTCCTTGGATATTATAGGCCAAATTGCAAGCACAATATGTGGAAAAATAAAAAAGAATTGAGATGCTTCCAACTGTTGCTCTTGCATTCTTGTGGCTCAGTGACTCACCTGAATGAATGGCTAATTAAGTATGCGGGCCACATTGTCTCCTCAGGTGTGAACCACTACATATACATGACCGTTGACGCCCACTCCGCATATTGGCTTTCCAAACAGAAAGTGCTTTGCAAAATTCAAATCAATGTATTGTGTTATGTGAATGATTAGGCAGGGTGATTTTCACTTCATTTTGAAGAAAAAACACTAGGCGATGACATCTTTTAGACAAAAGTCTTATTTACATATATTTAAAATGTGTTTTATGGCCTTATTTCAGAAACTTTAGTTTTTTGTTTTTTAAAAAACCATGCATAAACATTATTCTATCAAAAATACAAACATGTACATGCAAGTTGTTCACATATTATGGTAGCCCTGTTTGTGCTAAATAGAGTGAATTTACACCTTTGCCATTAACCCTCTGGAGTCTGAGGGGTTTTTGGGGTCCTTGAGATGTTCTGACATGCCCTGACATTTGTGCGTTTTTCAGTTGCTTATAAACATATTAATGGCAAAGGTGTAAATTCACTCTATTTAGCACAAACAGGGCTACCATAATATGTGAACAACTTGCATGTACATGTTTGTATTTTTGATAGAATAATGTTTATGCATGGTTTTTTTAAAAACAAAAAACTCAAGTTTCTGAAATAAGGCCATAAAACACATTCTAAATATATGTAAATAAGACTTTTGACTAATGGATGTCGTTGCCTAGAATTTTTTCTTCAAAATTATGTGAAAATCGTCCTGCCTAATCATTCCCATAACACAATACATTGATTTAAATCTTGTAAAACACTTTTTGTTTGGAAAGGCCATATGCGGGTGGGCGTGATTCACACCTATGGAGTCAATGGGGCCGCATAATGAGGCTGCATAGGTAATGAGCCTTTCATTCAGGTGTGTGAATGAGCCACAAGAATGCAAGGACAATATATAACTGGTTTGTTGTTTTTTCCACAAATTTTGCTTGCAAATTGTACAATATCCAAGGTAAACATTTCTAGTAATTGTGCAGTTAATTGTTCTCATACTGTATTTTCAGATTTGGAATATATTCTCTTCCCAAATGTGTCACTAATAAAGCATAATAAAATTATTTAAAGATAAGGCTTATAATCTTAAAACCTTTTAAGATTTTGTTTACATCTATCCTTATATATATATATATATATATATATATATATATATATATATATATATATATATATATATATATATATATATATATATATATTTTTTTTTTTTAAGGTTATACAATTACAACAACATTTATAATTGTAACAATATTTCCAGTGTAATCTTTCTTTGTATTCGCGATTCATATTAAAACAGTATTTTTGCCAGCTGTAGTAACTCCACAACAGCACGCATCTTTGCGTTCATTCATTCATAGTAACGCGATTCATATTTAAACAGTATTTTTGCCAGCTGTAGTAGCTCCACAACAGCACGCATCTTTGCGTTCATTCATTCATAGTAACGCGATTCATATTTAAACAGTATTTTTGCCAGCTGTAGTAGCTCCACAACAGCACGCATCTTTGCGTTCATTCATTCCGATTAGAACAAAGCAAACAGAACTGACCTAATTCCTCAGCGGGGATCCGTTTGCTCCTCGAAATGATACTTCCAGAACTTCTGAGGTAAATTTTTGCAGGATTATTATCAAGACAGTATTATTCCTCACAGCATCGTAAAGTACATAAGTCTGAAAGTGAACTCGCGGTGTGTGTTATCCAGCTGATGGGCGTTTTACAGGTTTGTTTGGATCGGCTCACATTTGCGTTTGAATAGCGCGTGCTCTCCGTGGGCGGAGCACATTAAAACTTAATTAGCTGAGATGAGAACGACTGACATCTCTCTCTTTGCATACATATTACATAAACTGTGAATATTTGTTTTTTATAAAAATTACTTCGTTTAAAAGATGAGAATTCAAGCTTCATGCCTGTATGTCTGAATGCCTGTTTGACTGAGTATTCACTGAGTTATGGTTCATTTTCGGACGCGTTTCAGAATGGACTACACTGACAGAGAGGAGGCAGAACTCGCTTCGTGTTTATTTTTCTTTATTTGGCAAAAAGCACAACACTTTGTTTTTATTGTGAGTATACACAAAAATAATACACATTTAACAGAATCGATTGATGTATGAAACTCCAATGGAAAATCAAAGTCAACCGAGTATTTTTGAGTTTCTTTTACACTGCTAAAAAAAAGCGAGCTGGTATCGCCGGCGATACCGCCGACCTCTGGGGGTTAATATGTTTATAAGCAACTGAAAAAAGCACAAATGTCAGGGCATGTCAGAACATCTCAAGGACACCAAAAACCCCTCAGACTCCAGAGGGTTAAATAACGTAAATCTTTCATGGGTTTTCAACTACATATTTCAGTATAAGACATCACTTACATCATATTAAGCCATACAAGTCTTAATACGCAGGGTTCTCTTTAAGTCAGATGCATACAAATCTGAATTAGTCTAATTTGAGAGGAAGTATTAAAGCTGATAATCTGTCAGAACGGTTTGGACCTGGAGTGTCTGACAGAGCAGGACTTTATCAGCACACACTCTTTGATGGACGCATCTATTGTTTCATATCTAGAACAGCAAAACTGACTGGATTTCATATCTGCACTCTTGATGTTCCGCCTTTAATGCAAATACTCTCGCTGATAAAACCACTCTTGGCACGCTGGGCATTTTTTGTTCTGACCTTGCGTTCCAGCAACTGCTGCATCTCTGCATAACAGACGTGTGTGTGTGTGTGTGTGTAGAGTCTGAAGCGCAGTCTGGAACAGGCTCGTGTCGAAGTGTCACAGGAAGATGATAAAGCTCTCCAGCTCCTCCATGACATCAGAGAACAGAGCAACAAACTCCAGGAGATCAAGGAGCAGGTGAACAAACTTCACTACAATATATATATATATAGGCTGCATTTATTTGATCAAAAATATAGTACAAATCTGAAAATATTATGACAATTTAAAATAAAGTTGTACTGTAAAATGTACTTTATTCCTGTGATCAAAGCTGTATTTTCATCATCATTACTCCAGTCTTCATCAGAACTGCATGATTATGGATAAATTGATAATCACACCTTTTTTTCTTTTTTTTTACCGAAATCATGATTCTCCCATGATTTTGAATAAAATAACATGTAATTTATTAGAGGTTTTGACTAAATGTTAATTGGAGTCTATTTAAAATTTTTAATCTAAATAAAAAAATCAGGTTGAGTGATTCAATTGATGATTCAATGACTCACTTAAAGACTTGTTTCAAATCAGCGTTTTTGAGCGAATCTCTTGCATTAATGATTCAATGACAAATACATTGAAGTCACTTGTCGCCACCTACTGGTGTAACGATGTAATTAAAACATTCAATCATCGCTGAATAAGTAGTTTCTAACCGGTTGAATGGTAGTGTAACGCGGTTTCCAGACAAACATGACGCTGCTCAACTGTTCTCAATATTGATAATCCGAAAAGTTTCTTGAGCAGCAAATCAGCATATTATATGAACTCTGCATCAGTCCGAGTGCTTCCCGCGGGATCTCCATTAGCTCGACTTTATTAGCCATTCATTTGCAGAACCTCATCCTGTAATTGAGGACTCGCTGAGGAGGCTCTTCCACACGCCAGCTAATCGCTAATCATCACACATCATTAAGTTCTTCCGTGTTGCTTTTTCCCCCTCAGTGTTTCCTCAGAGTTTCCTGGTTTATTGGTGAATGTGTTTCCTCTGTCGTTTGTTCAGGATAATGTCCTGTCAGTGATTGAGTGATCGAGAGAAACTTTTTTTTACCTGATCATAGATTAGCGATGTTATGTTTACACTATATTTGAAGTTTATGTTTATGCCAGAATGGGTTTTCTTATGGGACATAATCACAGTTGAAAGGCAAACATGCTGTCTGAGTTCTGGTGGTTCTGTGTGTGTGTGCATGAACATGAGCTCAAGGCATTATGGGGAATAATATTTCACTCACTGAACTAGAAACAAGAATTAGTGGATAATCCTGTGCTGGAGAACGTGTCGTGAGCTGGTTTTAAACCCCGAGTATGCTGGGATCTCTAAAAGGCTTTGTCACAAACTGGCGGGAGTTTGATCTGTTTTTGTGTGGAAATTCTCCAGATTAGTTTGAAATCTTTTCAGCCTATCTGTATACATGTATATATCAACACACACACACACACACACACTACCGTAAAGCTTCTGTTAGTGTTTATTAGCATGCTAGACACTTTGTTGTTGTTACGTTGACGTAATTAAGTGTCATACTGATTGACGTCTCAGCAGATCTCATCCAGATCACTGATCAATATCACTCTCACTCTCAATCACTTTCTCACTCTCTCTCTCTCACACACACACACATTCTCTCACACACACATTCACTCTCTCACTCACTCTTTCAATCATGCTCTCATTCTCTTACTCACTCACTCTCTCTTTCAATCACTTTCTCACGTGCACACACACACACACTCACTCACTCACTCACTCACTCACTCACTCACTCACTCTCTCTCTCTCTCTCTCTCTCTCTCTCTCTCTCTCTCTCTCTCTCACACACACACACACATTCACTCTCTCACTCACTCTCTCACACACACACACACACACACACTCACTCAATCACTCACACACACCAACTCACACACACTCACTCACTCACTCACTCACTCACTCACACACACACATTCTCTCACACACACATTCACTCTCTCACTCACTCTCTAAATCACTCTCACACACATACTCACTCACTCAATCATTCTCACACACACACTCACTCAATCACTCACACTCACTCAATCACTCACTCACTCAATCATTCTCACACACACACACACACACACACACACTCAATCATTCTCACACACACACACACTCAAACACTCTCAATCACTCTCACACACGCGCACACACTCACTCTCTCTCAATCACTCACACACACTCACTCACTCTCTCATTCTCTCACACACACGCACACACTCACTTTCTCAATCACTCTCACACACACACACACACACTCTCTCATTCTCTCTCACACATACACTCACTCACTCAATCACTCTCTCATTCTCTCTCACACTCACTCACTCTCATTCTCTCTCACACACATATTCACTCACTCACACTCTCTCACTCTCAATCACTTTATCACACACACTCACTCACTCACTCTCTCAATCACTCTCACACACACACACACACACACACACACTCACTCACTCACTCTCAATCACTCTCACACACACGCACACACTCACTCTCTCTCAATCACTCTCACACACTCACACACACACTCAATCACTCTCTCACACACACGCACACACTCACTCACTCTCACACACACACACACACACACACACACACACACTCACTCACTTACTCTCTCATTCTCTCACACACACACACACTCACTCTCTAAATCACTCTCACACACACACTCACACACACTCAATCACTCTCTCACACAAACGCACACACTCACTCACTCACTCTCACACACACACACACTCACACACTCACTCACTCACTTTCCATGAGTTTGCGTTTCAATGAGTTTTTCCAATGAAGGAATCATTACATTTAGTTTATATTTTGTTTTTGTTAAAAATCCAAATGGATGGGAATTGTATATGCATGGCCTGAATATATATTTTCCTGAGTGCACTTGCAGTCTCATTGTTTAATGCATTATCCAGTCTAGTGCTGTAGATGTGTGATATTTCAGGGTGCATAATTCACTGATGTCTGTCATTTAATAGTCATATTTTCCATTAAGTGTCAGTCACAGTCCCTCTGAACAAACACCTATGTCATGCAATCCTGTAATTTGGCATCCAAATCGTCGTTTGTCTCTTAAATGTCTCCTTTAAGAGTGAGTGTGAGGAAGAAACTCTGGGTTCAGACTGAAATGACTGTTCAGTCTGTCTTTATGTGTGTGTGTTTTCTCTCTGGCCTCTAAACGCTGCACAATTAACCCCGTAAGACCCGCCGACTTCAGAGAGAGTCTCCGCCAGTAATCATTCACATTATATCTCAGTCCCTCTCTGAAGCCGCGCGTTTGATTCCTTAATGCATCGTCCTCGTTCAGACCCTCATTAACCCGTCCGGCTGCTGTCGGCGGGCGTCTCACAGGAACATGAGCTCTTCTCAGAGCGCTGGACGAGCGGGGACACACGCCGACGTTTAGTGTCGCTCTTTATAGCCTGGGTTATTATCATTTCTGTTATGCTGAACATGCGTTTTATGAATATACTGCGAAAAAAAGCTTTTCTCACTCAGTATGTGTGTCTTGTTTCCAGTCCGAATATCTAAAAAAAAATCTTAAATCAAGATGCATTTACTAGAGGAGTAAAATGCCAAAAGATATTATGACTATTTAAAAAAAAAAAGCTAAATTATCCGCCAATGGGGTCAGAAAAATAATGTTAATTCAAACAGAAACAAGATTAATTTTCTTACCCCATTGTTTTAATTTAGCTTGTTTAGTTTATTTTTTTTTTATTTCCCCCAGAAAACAAGTCATAATATCTTATGGCATTTTACTCCTCTAGTAAATGCATCTTGATTTAAATTTTTTTTAGATATTTGGACTGGAAACAAGACACACATACTGAGTGAGAAAAGCATTTTTTTTTGCAGTGCACGACTTCATATATTTGAGCGTGTGTGTTTGAGAGTTTGTGAGCGTGAGTGTGTGGTAAGTGTGTGTGTAAGCTTGTGTGTGCGTTTGTGATTGCATAAACGTGCTGATCATGCACGAACTTCATATTTGAGCTGTTTCTCGGTGTGTGTGTGTGTGTGCGCAGGAGTATCACGCTCAGCTGGAGGAGATGCAGGTGACCGTCAGACAGCTGGAGGAGGATCTTTCTGCCGCCCGCCGACGAAGCGACCTGTACGAGACCGAGCTGAGAGAGTCACGCCAGACCAGCGAAGAGCTCAAGAGGAAAGCAGCCGAATACCAGCAGAGGATACAGAAGGTGTGTGTGTGTGTGTGTGTGTGTGTGTGTGTGTGTGTGTGTGAGAGAGAGAGAGAGAGCGTGTGTGAGTGCGTTTTATCACGAAATTCAAACAATAAATTGAATGTGACGTGACAGATCGCTGTAGTGCCTCAGTTCAAGTCTTTTCTTCCTCTTCACTACTAGTTACAGCAGCAAATAAACATCAGTGAACATCAGAAGGAATGATGGAAGATACAGTAACACTTCCTGAAGTCAATCATGTCTCTAGTAATCGTTCAGTCAGTGTTTCAACCACCGAAAGACTCAATAAAACAGCTGGAGAACGATGTCACTTAATTATATTATTTAAATTATTTGAATAATATAAGAATTATTTACTATAGAGACAAAGAGAATAATGCTATTTCATCTCTGTACAAGATATATACAAATTAAAAGAATTTTGTTAGATTATCTAATGTCTAATATTTAGTTTATCTATCTGTCTGTCTATCTATCTATCTATCTATCTATCTGTCTATCTATCTGTCTGTCTATCTATCTATCTGTCTATCTATCTATCTATCTATCTGTCTATCTATCTCTGTCTATCTGTCTGTCTGTCTATCTGTCTATCTGTCTATCTGTCTATCTATCTATCTATCTATCTATCTATCTATCTCTGTCTATCTATCTATCTGTCTATCTCTGTATCTATCTGTCTATCTATCTATCATCTATTTGTCTATCTATCTCTATCTAACAAAATACTACATTACAAAAAAAAAAAAAAAAATCTCTCTCTCTGTCTGTCTATCTCCTCTATCTGTCTATCTATCTATCATCTATTTGTCTATCTATCTCTCTCTCTCTCTCTCTCTGTCTGTCTATCTCTCTCTCTATCTGTCTATCTATCTATATATCATCTATCTTTCTTTTCATAGACTGAATTTATGTTGCTCTTGATTATGAAATAATTTTTATTTGCATCTTTTGAAATTTTAAGAAAAAAGTTAATTATAAATTATAAATTGTGCATATGTATGAATTCCTCTACAAAACACAGATATTTGTAATGGAGTGGAGCTTTAAAGGCATGCTGGGATTAAATCTGGACAAAGAAGAAGCTCAAATATAAGAACTTTCATTTGTCACATATTTTGATCACTAAATCCTTCCCAGACTTACACGAGTTATTTGAGTAATCTGGCATGAGAACAACAGACGGAATAAAGAACGAGTGGGAGAGTCCAGACGTGTGGTGTGATGTGTGTGTGTGTGTGTGTGTGTGTGTGCACTAAAGTACTTGGTCACTGTATATCTGTCTAGATATTAGAAGAGCCATTATTGGTCCACACACACACACACACACACACACACTCTCACACACACACACTCTCAGACACTTACACACACACTCACAGACACTCACACACGCGTTTTCACACACGCACACATTCTCACACACAAGCATCACACACACTCACAGACACTCACACACGCGCACACTCACAGACACACGCACACATTCTCACACACACGCATGCGCACTCTCACAAACAAGCAGGCACACACTTGCGCACACACACACTCGCACACACAAACTCGCGCACACGCTTACACTCACTCGCACACAGACTCGCACACGGACTGAATTTGAAGGCTGAGACTTTGTTTGGTATCAGAAGTAATGAAGCTCAAAGCTCTCTGTGATTGAAACACTGTTTTAACCGCAGTCTGACAACACTGGCTGTAACTCAGAGCCCATAATTCAACACCAGAGAGATGTTCTTTACACACAGTGTGAGTTTTTATGAGTATAAAGATGTTTTTCTGCTCCCTCTTGATGGTCAGGATATAATCGGCCCTGATCTTCGGCTGTTTTTAAACAATCCACTGATAGTGAAAATAATATTCTGATTATTGTCTGTTACAGCGGGGCATCCCTGTACACGTTAATGATCGATAATGTGCATGAGTAGATCTACTGCTGATATCTACTCAGAGAATGCAGACGTGTCATTTATGATCCTGTCGTGATTTTGAGTGTGTGTGTGTGTGTGTGTGTGTTCAGGCGAAGGAACAGGGGAAAGCGGAGGTGGAGGAGCTGCTCTCTAAACTCGACAAGGTACAAATCACCATCAAACACACGACAACTGAAATTCATTAGAAATCTGCTGGTGTCCCTCTGAGTGAATAATTAAAGCAGTCTCAATAATTCATCCGTCATCAGATTTGCCTCAAACGACTCTAAGCGACTGGACGTCCCTGTGGGCTTTAAACTGATCCCATGATGCCAGTCCACAGAGCCGTCACAATAACATCACACTGGTGCTAAATTATTATTATTAATAAACCAGCACATTTATATCAGGTTATATCAAGTTTAAAGTTCAAATTTGTGATTTCTAGACCTCCAAAACCACAGAAAATAATACATCTTTAACTCATGGACAATTAGTGTGTGTGTGTGTGTGAGTGAGAGTGATGTCAATCATCCTCAATGATGCTCACTTCGCTCTTCATACTGAAACCTCTCTCTGGTCAAGTAGTTTCATTTTGAGAGGACACTCTTCTGCATGAATAAATGTTTTCATAAATGTGATAAGCTCATCTATTAATACCAGACATTCAAGCACTACTGATACTCTGCATATAGACAGACATTCATCACCAGAGCTGTATACAGATGCAGGGTAGTTTACCAATAACATGGCACTTGACCTAATAACTTAGTTTATTTTATTTTTTATTTTTTGGGGGGGTTTATTATTATTATTATTATTATTTATTTATTTTTATTTTGTTTTATATATTTTATTTCTTGTTCAATTTAATGTTTTATTATTTTATTTTAAATTATTATATTTCTTTTTTGTTTAATTTAATTTTTATTTTTCATTCTTGGGCCATAAGCTCATTTTATTTTATTTATTGTATTTCTTGTTTAATGTAATGTTTTATTTTGTTATATTATATTAAATTAATTTAATTCTTGTTTAATTGGATGTTTTATTTTGTTATATTATTTTCCATCTTGGGCCATGCACAGAGAAAGCTCATTTTATTTTATATATTCTATTTCTTGTTTAATTTAATGTTTTGTTTTATTTTATTATTTTATTTTAAATTATTATATTTCTTTTTTTATTTCTTGTTTAATTAATTTTTTTTTTTTTTTTCATCTTGGGCCATATACAGAGAAATCTCATTTTATTTTATATATTCTATTTCTTGTTTAATTTAATGTTTTGTTTTATTTTTCATCTTGGGCCATACACAGAGCCATCCTTTTATTTTATTTATTTAATATATATTTATGTATTTTTTTATTTTTGTTTTGTTTGTGCATTATGATGGGCCATTGTTCTGTAGGCTACTTTGAATCCTGTCAAATGAAAAGAGTTTTTCGGTTTGCAGTGAAACACAAAAGCCCTAATATTACTTGTTCAATCTCAGCCTGATGCCAATATTAAATAAATAAATAATGACATTAATACATGATATAGTGAGCGATAAATCACAGTTTATAGTAGTTTTAGACGCACATCAGGTGATCATCTCTATAGCTTCCTCGCCGTCCTGCTGCTAAACGTCTCTTTGAATCGGTTGTATGTCTCCGTCAATGACTTAACATGCGCTGACGTTTAATTTCCTGTGATTACACACTCGTCTGCTGTGATCGTCACAGTGTGTGTAATAAGAGTGACTTCATGAGGATTCTGTGTTTCAGACCAACGCCGAACAGCAGCTGAAGATCCAGGAGCTGCAGGACAAGCTCTCAAAGGTACCGTGCGTCTTCTGGTTCATTCGATTTGAAAGTACAGTAAATACAGTAAAAAATGTGAAATATTATTGCAATTTAAATCATCTGTTTTCTATGTGAATATATAGTAAAGTGTAATTTATTCCTGTGATCAAAGCTGAATTTTCAGCATCATTACTCCAGTCTTCAGTGTCACATGATCCTTCAGAAATAACTCTAATATGAGGATTTGATGCTCTTTATGATTATAATCAAGATTGAAAACAGATATTTATGTGGAAACCGTCATACGTTTTATTTTTCAGGATTCTTTGATGAATAGAAAGTTCTAAAGAACAGCATTTATCTGAAATAGAATATTTTGTAACATTATAAATGTCTTTACTGTCACTTTTGATCAGTTTAATGTGTCCTTGATGAATAAAAGTATTAATTTCTTTAAAAAAAAGTATGTATTAAGTACAGCAAATACTACCATAATCTATTTTACTTCAATACATATTAGAATTACAGTGATTTGGAGGTTAAATGTGTTTAATTTCATGAAAATAATGTCACAAAGCAAGTTTAATTTATTTATGCGTAATATAATTTCGTTTGATTATTGATGAGGAATATGAATGTTCTAGTGTCAGAAAATGCCTGTCTGTTACATTATACTGTATATTAATTAATATTCTGTATATTACTGTAATTTTATTGCACACAAACACAAGCATGTTTGAATGGACAGAGGATCTGAAGGTCATAGATTGACCTCTTGGCCTAGAACTACACTTATATAATGTGTATAATGCAGTTCATAGCGCTACATGTGTGACCTCTGACCCCGCAGGCGGTGAAGGCGAGCACTGAAGCCACAGAGCTTCTGCAAAACATCCGTCAGGCCAAAGAGCGTCTGGAGCGAGAGCTGGAGCGTCTGCGCAGTAAATCTGACCCCAGCGACACCCTGCGCAGACGCCTGCGGGAGACCGAGGTACAGCGCTCACTCAGACCATCAGCATTACGCCTTGACAAGGCTGCTGGTGCATTGTGGGACTTACAATCTGTGAATCGACTGACGGCGTTATCAGCTGAGACTGCTTCTCATAATAGACTAATGTCGTTGCTCGTCGCTAGTTAATGCATTAACCAATCTTAACTAACCAGACCTTATTGTAAAGTGATTGGTTTATTGACTTGCATGACAATTAGCCTCATTTACTACACATTTTCATTTATGTAATAAATCTGGATGTTTTACTTGTCAAATTTTTTTTTTAAGTAATTGTCATATTCTCAGTAATGATTAGGTAACACATTACAGTAAGGTTCATTAGTTAACATGCACTAATAATGAACTGCACTTATTCAGCATTTATTAATCTTTGTAATGTTGATTTCAACATTTACTAATACTTTATTAAAATCTCGTTAACATTAGTTACTGCACTGTGAACTAACATGAACAGCTGGATTTTTATTAACTAACATTAACAAAGATTAACAAATACAGTAACAAATGTATTGATCATGGTAAGTTATGTTAGTTAATACATTAACTAATGTTAACTAATGAACCTTGTTGTAAAGTGTTAAATGATGATTATTAGAGCTCATTACTTTAATACCGTATTTATTGCATTATATTATAAAATACTGCACTTTTCAATAAGCACACGTTTATTGTTTATTATGTTTTTGAAAGAGTCTTCTGCTCATCAATGCTGCATTTATTTGATCTAAAATACAGTGAAAATGTGAAATATTATTATTCTAATGTAAATAAGATCAGTTCTCTATGTGAATATATAGTAAAGTGTAATTTATTCCTGTGATCAAAGCTGAATTTTCAGCATCATTACTCCAGTCTTCAGTGTCACATGATCCTTCAGAAATCACTCTAATATGAGGATTTGATGCTCAAGAAACATTTATGATTATTATCAGTGTTGGAAAGATTTTTTTTTTCCAGAATTGATTGATTGAATAGAAATTTTAAAAAAGCATTTACTTGAAATAGAACAGAACTTTTTTTTACACTTTAAATCTCTTTACAGTCACTTGATCAATTTAGTGCATCCATTAGTAAACATAAATTCTTTCATTAGAAATGCGTTTGAGCAGTAGTGTATACTACAGATGATACTATCATGATGTGTTTTGCTCTAATACATATTTGAATGACAGTAATTATGATCATTTGGGGGCTAAATATGCTTAATTGTCATGAAAATTCAATGCAAAAAAATCTTAACCGGTTTAATTTTCTTTATGAGAAATATAATTTCTTACTTTTGATTTTGGTGTGTAATATGAATTAGACAGTTTTATTCCTGAACCTGTAATAAGTGTTAAATCATCACTCTGTTGCTGTCAGGAGGGCAGAAAGACGTTGGAAAACCAAGTGAAGCGTCTGGAGATGGTGGAGCGGCGAGAGAATAAACTGAAGGACGACATCCAGACCAAATCCCAACAGATCCAACAGATGGCTGAGAAGATACTGGTGAGAGAGACGGATCAGACTAGCAAAGATTAAACCTCTAACACGCCTCCTTAACCAGCTGACCTCACACACACACACACACACACACAGGTCTCTCTTCACGTTTGTCTTTGCACCGTCATCCTTGTGCATCTGAGTTTCCTGCAGATTAGCATATAACAACAGAACACACACTCACACTAACAAGATGTCCCATCTGCTGCCACACACACACACCTCTTCACCTCTCGATGAGGAACACACACACCTTCAGGCCGTCCCGTCCACCAGCACACGGCTTCTCAAAGCAAGTCCATTTCTGCACTTCTGCTGGGGTTTTAAAACAGCACTGAGTGTGTGTGTGTGCGTGTGTGTGTGTGTTACCTGACGCTGGGCTGTGTGTGTGTGTGTGTGTGTGTGTGTGTGTGTGTGTGTGTGTTACCTGACGCTGGGCTGTGTGTGTGTGTGTGTTTAGGAGCTGGAGGAAAACTTGCGGGACACGCAGGCGACGGCTCAGAGGATGGAAGCTCATCTGGTGCAGAAAGAGCGGCTCTACGAGGACAAAATCAAGGTAAAGTTTGAACTTTATTGTATTGTCTTCTGTAGAGCGGCTCATAGCTGGATTGAGCTCGTTATTTCATCAGGGTTCACACAGGGTGCTTAAAGTGCTTGAATCTGACTTTCTGAGATATGTCCTGGAAAACCCTTGAAAACAGCCATATTTATGAAGAGGTACTTTATTTATTTATTCGGGACAGTGCACGTTAATGAACAATCTTACATTTCTGTACAGACTGTATAAATGAGCCAGATTATAGCATAAATGCTCATTTTCACCTGTAGTCCCGAGGCAGGACAACAACACAAAAGGATATGACAATATTCAGCACAAAAGGATATGACAATATACAGTATCAGGCAAGAAACACATTAGCACGCATTCAGACAGATTACATTACATCAGTAAAATTAGTCAAAATGAGGACATAACCGGGAACTTTTAAGAAACTGTTTAAGGTGCTTTTTAAATGTGCAGTAAGTGGGACATTCTCTAATGTTTGTTGGGAGGCGGTTTCAATTAGAGAAGCGATATCTTTGTCATAGTATCCTTTCAATGGCAATTTGCATGTGCAATTATTAGTAATTTATTAGTTTATTTTCCTTCATTTATTTAAAAAAAATAATAATAATTTGAAAGATAATAAAGATACTATTTGATAAATGCAATCTCTGATTGTAGTTTTTGAAAAGCTAAAAAGTAGTGCTTTAAAAGTCCTGAATAGTCCTGGAATTTGATTTCCAGAGTCTGTCTGAACCCTGGAGTAATGACACACGTCTTCTTAGAGCTGCATCATAACTGATGCTTCATTTGATTCTGTTATTTTCCCGTTTATTATTGTGAAGCTGCTTTGAAACAATATGTATTGTATAAAACGCTATAGAAATGAAGCTAATGACAGTCAGAATACTGTGTGCCAGTCAGTCTGTTAATGGAAGAGGAACATGACAGATGCATCGCTACTTTGTTCAGCTGTCAGTGACTAGCGGTGGGCGATTCGGCAAAATATCACATCAAGATTTCTTTCAGAAAAATCATGATTCATGATTTTATCCCCATTTTTTAATTCCGGTTTGACTTTTTGCAAGCGCCTGAGCATTTAATTTCCCTAGCCTTACAAGCTAACTCTTTCCCCGCCATCAACATTAAACTGCATATACATCAAAACTGCCTAATGTTAGCGGATGAAATGTTGACCAGGACGAGCTGTAGTTGATGGACTCGATCTGTGTTTGGATCATCGTTCTGACCCTGATCCGGATGTTGTCTTTGACTAAAACACGATTTCTCAGATTTTGGCTCAAAATGTTAATGTTTTTATGAACCTCACCCACATTCAAGTGTTGATAAAAAAAGAATGCATGAAACTCGAATAAAACCGGGTTGTTGTTTTTGTTTAATAGGAGAGGGTTTGTTATTTCTTTTGATTTATTGCATGCTCAGATATTCATACAACCACATATTCTGGGGCCCATGACACTTGTGCAAATGATCAAAAGCGCTGGTGCTGGCTACTACTTCTGTTCAAAACGCTGGAGGGGAAAGTGTTAACAAAATATAAGAGTGTTAAGAAAGTGTTAAATATAAAAAAATGACATCTTTATTTCATTATTTTATCTTTGTTATTAAAAATACATACGAATACAATACAATACAATATAATATATACAAATGAAGTAAACAGTGCTTTATTTTTTTTCACAGTAGGTGTATTTAACTGTAGTATACAAGTAATAACATTTAATAAATAAATGTAAAAATAAAACACTACATAGACTTTAATTCATGAAGTTATTCAGTCTGTTGTTGTTTGATCAGCATAAATGACCCAGACGGAAGCAGGTTTATTAGGCTGCTGTCACTTTAAGACTGAACGCACCGATCTAGTATTCAGAACCGCATCTGGTTTTCTCCAAACTGTTTACGTTCACTGAATACATAACTGTGTTTATGTAAACCTGGTGTGTATTTGACAGTTTAAGTGCAATAAGATGTGAAAGATAACTTAGTTCAGGACTAAAACGCTGTTTGTCAGGCTTTTCGTGTGTGCGGATGGATGTCACATGACATTTATATATATATATATTTTTTCCTTTTTTTTAGAGTTTAAATGCCAGACTTTTATTCTCACTCTATAAAAATGAATAAAATCTATGAATAAAAAGTATTTTTGCTTGAAAATCGTAATTTCACTGCTTTGTGTTTGTGTACAATGTGTCATATTTGATGATAAAGAATCAATCAGTGTCTGCAAACGCCACAACGAACACTTTAGAGAAGTTTCTCTTCGATGATAATGTGAACGACTCTGATCTGAACATCAGAAAACATCATTCAGGGAAGATTCTCACAGTGGGTGTCATTGCCAAATCAGTTTCAAACCCATTTCTTCTCATTTTACCAATTCTCAAAGTTCATCAGGACTCACATCCGCATCTGAGTGAGCCGGTCTGTTGAGCGATGTTGATGACGGTGTGTGTGCAGGTTCTGGAGGCTCAGATGAAGGCAGATCTGGCTGATAAAGACGGTCTGGAGCAGAAGCGAGCTCAGCACGAGGAAGAGGCGCGTGAGAAATGCAAACTCATCAGCGAGCAGAAAGCCGTGAGTGTCTCGTCTTCATCTGAGGTTCAGTTGTGTTCGCTGTAGACACACTAGACCGTCTGAACTACTGGAAGACTGAAGCCTGTCACATCAGGAGTTTCGTGCTGATGATTAGTTGTCTTATGAATTATTGCGGTTTACAGATTAATTCTGATAGTTCATGTTCCTCACAGTGTAAGCCGATACATGATTTTTTATGTTGCTTGAAATCATATATAAAATAATGTTTTACTGTAACGCTGCAATATTAATATTTATATAATTATTTATAATATAATATAATGCAGTCTGATTAAACCCACAAACATTCATATTTTTGTGTACTTTTTTTTAACAGTGTTTTTATATTCTTTATTCTTTCACCGGAAAAAGAGACACAATATTGTGCGTTTGATCAAGCACTTCAATTTCTCTTATTTCGATGGCAAAATGTGATTGAAATTTTAACTTAATCTCAAATAACTGCGATTACATTTGCATAACCACGACCAGACGATTAGTTAATAATCATGACAGGCCTAGAAAGCTTAATGGGTAATAAATGGATGTGTTAACTGATGAGTTGACATGTTTAATTTTAGGGATGCACCGAAATGAACGTTTTGGCCGATACCGATAACCGATAATTATTTATATTTGAAAGCCGATAACCGATAAGTCTTGATATTTGAAAGCCGATAACCGATAATTCTTTATATTTGAAAGCCGATAACCGATATATCGGCCAATAAATCTAAATCCAAATTTGTATATAAGTTTTGAGAGCCTGATTATAAAAACTAAAGTCTCACCAGTAAAATCCACGTCCCAAACACACAATTATAATGATGATCTCAATATAATTTTATGTAGCCGATATGACAGACTTGATTCCAATCATATTTCAAGCAATTCATAACCATCATGTTGAACAGTGCGCATCTGAAGCGTCTCCACTCAAGGACACATTATTTATCGATACCGATATGTCAAGCATCACTATTGATTTTAAACATTTAATCATATGTAAATTATATTAAAATGATGTTATATAATTTCTTGATTTATGATGATAAGGAATATAATTTATAAATGTATCATTTGATATTTGGGATGAGATTCGCTCTTCTCATTTTCAAGCCCTTCAGCCCTTCATCCAGTTAACCCGTTAGACTTAAGCTAACTAGATTAGCGTCTCCTATCGTATGGCTGATCTCAGACGCACATGCTCACCGTGTGACACTGCAGCTAGAACACCATCTAACAAATAAAGTTTTCCTTATGAAGAGTTTATCATTAGCAGCCATGACATTCTTCAAAAATTGTTTTTTTGATTTCTAATGAACTCATCTTATGGGCTTCGATGTCCTGTTATTAAAAGTCAAGTGTGTAATTTACAACACTAGCGGCAACAAATGATGTTTCTCAAACAGCGAGCATCTGTGTCCTCATGCTGGATTCAGAGCATGTTTCTCTCCACAGACCATCAACGCCATGGACAGCAAGATGAAGAGTCTGGAGCAGCGGATCGCTGAGCTCTCCGAGGCCAATAAACTGGCGGCCAACAGCAGCATTTACACACAGAAAAACATGTAAGAGCCGCAAACATGATGTCACACACCAGAAACCGGCCCGGTTCAGACTTGTGTTTCCTGACTGGGTTATTATCGGTACCTGCGGTCCGAGTGCGGCTGGTTTGGTTTCACATTCACTTAATTCTGTCGAACCCTGGTGGATTTGTGTTCATCTTATGTAATTACAAATGTGCACGTCAACGCGGGTCAATAATTGTGATCCTGGACCACAGAACCAGTCACAAGGGTCAATTTTTTGAAACTGAGATTTATACATCATCTGAAAGCTGAATAAATAAGCTTTCCATTGATGTGTGGTTTGTTAGGATAGGACAATATTTGGCCAGATTGAAAATCTGGAATCTGAGGGTGCAAAAAAATCTAAACATTGAGAAAATCTCCTTTAAAGTTGTTCATTTATGTTGGCGATTGTGCTGCATTCACTCACACAAATACATGTTTTATATATTTACAGTCGGAAATTTACACAATATCTTCATGGAACATGATCTTAATATCCTCATGATTTTTGGCATAAAAGAAAAATCTATAATTTTGACCCATACAATGTATTGTTGGATATTGCCACAGATATACCCGTGCGTCATGTGACTGGTTCTGTGATCCAGGGTCACATATTGTGTTTTTTAAAAAAAAAAATTTATTAAGCAGCAGAGTGAACTTTTTCTAGAAGTCACTCTGGTTAAGCTAGTTGTAGAAAAGCATGTGAATGATTATTTGAATGAGTTTAGATTCATTTAAAAATTGTATAATCATTGTTTAATCAACTCTCTGACAGTCTGCAATATGCAATTTCTACGATAATGGACATGAGTAGGTCGCTCGCTTTGCAAAAACACTTTCATATTCAAAATATCATTTTTAAAACATCTCATAGCATTAAAGTCCCCCTGTATTCAATAATTTTATCCTTTAAAACTCATCTTTGATCACCAAAATTACATATTCAAAGTTTTTCCTTTAAAATTTCTTCATGCCTTAAAATATCTTGAATGTAACTCGACACCCTTGCCTCATTTAGTATGCGCGGTTCTATGAATATGCAAATGAGCCCCGCCTCCACTCACTCAGCTCAGAGATCCACTGGTTGACGATCACACGTTGATCTGATTGGTTACAAGGTAGTTTGTGACGTCAGAAACACCAGCGATTTCAAAGCGTGTTTTTGAGACTGTCTTTGATTCACTGCAGTTTTAAGGAGGAAATACTCAGCAATGGTGTCGACTTATGAATTTACACATGGTTTGTCTTAAAGCAGATTAAAAACACCACATATACACATAAACAACATTAAAAGCTGGATTTTCACCACAAGGGGACTTTAAAGAAATCAAATCATCCAGCTACGAGTTGAATCACATCATTACAAACTTTGATTTGACACTTGAATCGAGTGTTTTAGATTTAATGGGTGACGGAGGAATTGCAATATTTGACGTTTTGCAGTTTAGCCAAACAAAAAACAATTGTGTTGTTTTGAGAAGCTCTTCCCAGGAGAAGCAGCAGTGATGCTTCTGAAATGTTCACTCTATTTACTGTAAATCAAGGCCTTTAACACTTAAACATCTTAAAGATCATGTGCCGAGATCCGCCGGTAAACCACAGTGTGTGTGTGCTGGTGTTCCCCAGGAAAGCTCAGGAGGAGATGATCTCAGAGCTGCGGCAGCAGAAGTTTTACCTGGAGTCTCAGGCGGGAAAACTAGAAGCCCAGAACGCCAAACTAGAGGAACATCTGGAGAAGATGAGCCAACAGGAGCAGAGCCGGAAGAGCCGTATTCTGGAGCTGGAGACCAGACTGAGAGAGGTGAGAGGATCCGCTCGCTTCCACGGGGCTAAACACTGTATCCCACACTCAGAACGATACTGGGAATAGTTAAAGGGGTCGTCAGATGCCCATTTTCCATAAGTTGGTGTGATTCTTTAGGGTGCTCATGTAAAGTTTGTAACATACTTTGGTTAAAATTCCTCAATGGTTGTGTAAAACAACAGCCGTTTACCTCCTCTAAAACAGCTCTGTTCACAGCGACCCGTTTCAGTGCATGTCTCTTTAAATGATAATGAGCAACTGCACACCCATGGGGGGGCTGACTGTAGATATAGTGTGTGTGAGTGATGGGTAGGTTTAGGGGTCGGGTTAGTGTGTGTGTGTGGGTGAGTGATGGGTAGGTTTAGGAGTTGGGTTAGTGTGTGATGGGTAGGTTTAGTGGTTGGGTTAGTTGTGTGTGTGTGTGTGTGTGTGTGTGTGTGTGTGTGTGTGTGTGTGTGTGTGTGTGTGTGTGTGTGTGTGTGTGTGTGTGTGTGTGTGGGTGAGTGATGGGTAGGTTTAGTGGTTGGGTTAGTTGTGTGTGTGTGTGTGTGTGTGTGTGTGTGTGTGTGTGGGTGAGTGATGGGTAGGTTTAGGAGTTGGGTTAGTGTGTGATGGGTAGGTTTAGTGGTTGGGTTAGTTGTGTGTGTGTGTGGGTGAGTGATGGGTAGGTTTAGGAGTTGGGTTAGTGTGTGATGGGTAGGTTTAGTGGTTGGGTTAGTTGTGTGTGTGGGTGAGTGATGGGTAGGTTTAGGAGTTGGGTTAGTGTGTGTGTGTGTGTGTGGGTGAGTGATGGGTAGGTTTAGAAGTTGGGTTAGTGTGTGATGGGTAGGTTTAGTGGTTGGGTTAGTTGTGTGTGTGTGTGGGTGAGTGATGGGTAGGTTTAGGAGTTGGGTTAGTGTGTGTGTGTGGGTGAGTGATGGGTAGGTTTAGAAGTTGGGTTAGTGTGTGATGGGTAGGTTTAGTGGTTGGGTTAGTTGTGTGTGTGTGTGTGGGTTAGTGTGTGATGGGTAGGTTTAGTGGTTGGGTTAGTTGTGTGTGTGTGTGTGGGTTAGTGTGTGATGGGTAGGTTTAGTGGTTGGGTTAGTTGTGTGTGTGTGTGGGTGAGTGATGGGTAGGTTTAGGAGTTGGGTTAGTGTGTGATGGGTAGGTTTAGTGGTTGGGTTAGTTGTGTGTGTGTGTGTGTGTGGGTGAGTGAGTGATGGGTAGGTTTAGGAGTTGGGTTAGTGTGTGTGTGTGTGTGTGTGTGTGTGTGTGGGTGAGTGATGGGTAGGTTTAGAAGTTGGGTTAGTGTGTGATGGGTAGGTTTAGTGGTTGGGTTAGTTGTGTGTGTGTGTGTGTGGGTGAGTGATGGGTAGGTTTAGGAGTTGGGTTAGTGTGTGTGTGTGTGTGTGTGTGTGTGGGTGAGTGATGGGTAGGTTTAGAAGTTGGGTTAGTGTGTGATGGGTAGGTTTAGTGGTTGGGTTAGTTGTGTGTGTGTGTGTGTGGGTGAGTGATGGGTAGGTTTAGTGGTTGGGTTAGTGTGTGTGTGTGTGTGGGTGAGTGATGGGTAGGTTTAGAAGTTGGGTTAGTGTGTGATGGGTAGGTTTAGTGGTTGGGTTAGTTGTGTGTGTGTGTGGGTGAGTGATGGGTAGGTTTAGGAGTTGGGTTAGTGTGTGAGTGATGGATAGGTTTAGGGGTCGGGTTAGTTGTGGGTGTGTGTGGGTAGGTTTAGGAGTTGGGTTAGTGTGTGATGGGTAGGTTTAGTGGTTGGGTTAGTTGTGTGTGTGTGTGTGGGTGAGTGATGGGTAGGTTTAGGAGTTGGGTTAGTGTGTGGGTGAGTGATGGGTAGGTTTAGAAGTTGGGTTAGTGTGTGATGGGTAGGTTTAGTGGTTGGGTTAGTTGTGTGTGTGTGTGGGTGAGTGATGGGTAGGTTTAGGAGTTGGGTTAGTGTGTGTGGGTGTGTGATGGGTAGGTTTAGTGGTTGGGTTAGTTGTGTGTGTGTGTGGGTGAGTGATGGGTAGGTTTAGGAGTTGGGTTAGTGTGTGATGGGTAGGTTTAGTGGT
The DNA here is from genome assembly GCA_022828995.1 of Vimba vimba. Taxonomy (NCBI): domain Eukaryota; kingdom Metazoa; phylum Chordata; class Actinopteri; order Cypriniformes; family Leuciscidae; genus Vimba; species Vimba vimba. Next base: position 1,085,169 of record CM040820.1, on the reverse strand, counting down.
TGGGTTAGTTGTGTGTGTGTGTGTGGGTGAGTGATGGGTAGGTTTAGGAGTTGGGTTAGTGTGTGTGTGTGTTAGTGATGGGTAGGTTTAGGAGTTGGGTTAGTGTGTGTGTGTGTGTTAGTGATGGGTAGGTTTAGGAGTTGGGTTAGTGTGTGATGGGTAGGTTTAGTGGTTGGGTTAGTTGTGTGTGTGTGTGTTAGTGATGGGTAGGTTTAGGGGTCGGGTTAATGTAGGGGGACAGAATGTACAGTTTGTACAGTATAAAAACCATGTGTGTGTGTGTGTGTTTCAGATGGGTCTGGAGCACGAGGAGCAGAAGCTGGAGATCAAGCGTCAGGTGACGGAGCTCACGCTGTCTCTGCAGGAGAGAGAGTCTCAGATCTGCAGTCTTCAGGCCGCGAGACAAGCGCTGGAGAGCCAGTTACAGCAGGCCAAGACCGAGCTGGAGGAGACCACAGCCGAGGCCGAGGAGGAGATCACTGCGCTCAGGGTGAGAACACACACATCACACACACATTCACATGTTCACTGACGCTTTCCAACACCTTTTAGGCTAATATGTGACCCTGGATCACAAAACCAGTCACATGATGCACGGGTATATCTGTGGCAATAGCCAACAATACATTGTACGGGTCAAAATTATCAATTTTTCTTTTATGCCAAAAATCATTAGGATATTAAGTAAAGATCATGTTCCATGAAGATATTTTGTAAATTTCCTACCGTAAATATATCAAACATGTGATTTGGCATTTGTGTGAGTGAATGCAGCACAATCGCCAACATAAATGAACAACTTTAAAGGAGATTTTCTCAATGTTTAGATTTTTTTTGTACCCTCAGATTCCAGATTTACAATAGTTGTATCTCGACCAAATATTGTCATATACTAACAAACCACACAGTTTTTGTATATACATATACATATTTGTATATATTTGTATACATAGTTAGTTTTAGTTTTAGTTAGTTTTTGGAAACATGGACTAACATTTATAATAGCGTTTGAGTAGATACTGCATCTCTATACGACACACAGACACACACACACACACACACACACACACACACACACACACACAGCATCTGATCATGTGTGTGTCCTCCTCCTCCAGGCCCACAGAGATGAGATTCAACACAAGTTCGACGCGCTGAGGGACAGCTGTTCGGTAAGATTTCCCACAATCCCCTGTTCTCTGCGGTATGGAGACAGTGTAGCATCGGCTTGTTGTGCTTTGCTAGCATGATTTCAACCTCTCCATTTGGCTTGAGGATCCTCAGGGATCGGGAACAGCTCAGAGAGAAACTATTGATTAAAACAGCCGAAGAAAGAAGAGATCTTAAGAGTCGGTATCTTCTTCTCTTGGCCGTGACACAACAGGAGAATCGATACACACTGATGCCTCATTTATCATTGATCACAGACCCCAGATCAGCAGATTCACTCGCCCCACCCTCTAAATCCAGTTAAAGGTCCCATGACATGAAATTTTCACTTTCTGAGGTTTTGTAACATTAATATGAGTTCCCCTAGCCTGTATATGGTCCCCAAGTTTCTAGAAATTTGAATCGGTGTAAATCGAGCTTTTGCTATCTTTCTCTGCCTTTGAGAAAATGGAGGCTCAATCAGGCTGATCTTGAATCTCCTCCTTATGACGTCATAAGGAGAAATGTTACCTCCCCTTTCTCCGCTTTGCCCGCCCAGAGAATATTTCCCGACCATGAGAAAATGAGCTAGGAAGTAGGAACGCGCGCGCGCGATTTTAGTTTGTCCACGAGAGATATCATGGCTTTTGAGCGAGCGAATAATTGCTCAATAACTGGATGTACAAATGAACACCGAAGCCTTCATCCAAGCCCCAGAAGAACCAGTGGATTAATTTCATTTTCTCTGGAAATGCGCAGACACAACTTCCCAAAGTTTTGCATGTCTGCGGCAAACATTTCACCGACGACTGTTCCCTCAACTTGGGTCAATACAGAGCTGGGCTTGCTGAACGTCTGAAACTAAAGTCTGGATCAGTACCAACTCTCTTTGGCTCAGCTACACACCTCGGACAAGCAAGTCAACTAATGATATATAAGTGTGTTGCTTGTTTACTGTTTATGGTTACCTAGCTTGTTACACGTAGAATGTGGACACACACACTGTAAAGCGAGTGTTGTACACTTCTTTGTTATTTGGATAACCGTTTTCCTGTTGGTTATATGGTGCGTGCGATATCCGCATTTCAAGATCGCAGAGCTTGATGTAATTGTAATAAGATAAATTACAGACGTTACAGATCTCTGTACTAGAACATCTAGGCACAATAAACAGTTTTCCCCCCATGCTATATATATATATATATATATATATATATATATATATATATATATATATATATATATACTTATATACTTTTATATATATTACTTTTAATATATATGAAATATAAATTATGTAAACAAATAAATTATGTAATATCATTTTGTCGTTTCATAGATCTAATTTTAAGTATTATTGTTATTCACTAAAGTACCGTATCCAGACATAATATTTTAAACTAACCATTCGGAAACGTCCTGCTGGTGCCGCTGAGTTGCAACTTCTTCATCCGTTGCTTCTCCATCTGGATCCGATTCTGGGTCGAACTTAAATGCTTGAACGACTGCGTGTCTTCGTGCCATTGCAATACATCCAACGTAAACATGCATGGTACCGTTGCTCAATAGTATGTTCCTGCAAGATGGTCAAGGCCACACCCAGCCTCCACCTTGCGCTGCCTTTCTGCTCCTCATTAACATTTAAAGCTACAGACACCGAAACGGCCCGTCTGAAGGAAGGTCATTCTGGGACTGGCTTGTAGTGGCTATAATTCTGCACCAAGGCTGAATTTTTGGAAAAAGATTTCAGATACAGTACTAGGGACCACTAATGCCTATATTAAAGCCTACAAAAAGTAGCATGTCATGGGACCTTTAAAGGCTTCCTAACTCTCCAACAGTGGTCGTGGTAGAGCGACTCTAATGTGTTTGATGGATGATCAGCATAATCAAAAAAAGCTTTTCTTAGTATTTTTGTCTTGTTTCCAGTCCAAATATCTAAAAATTCTTAAAAGTGACAATGACATAAGATATTAAGTATTTGTTTTCTGGGGAAATAAATAAAAATTAATTGAGTTGCTGCTTAAAATAAGCAAAATCAGAAAAATAATCTTAATTCAAACAGAAACAAGATAACCTCACCAATAGATGCTGCTAAACATCACACACTGCACCTTTAAAGAATCTTTCATAGATTTATTAAATTTTTTTGTTTGTCTAAGTTTGTTTTAATTATGTTCTACTTATAATATTATGTTATTAAATGTTTAATATCTGCCATGTAATAGCCGGCGGTGCTGATATGGAAATAAACTCGAATACTCCTGCTACTCTGTCACAGGTGATCACAGACCTGGAGGAGCAGCTGACCCAGCTGACCCAGGAGAACGCCGAGCTGAACCGGCAGAACTTCTACCTGTCCAAACAGCTGGACGAGCTGACGCTGGAGAGCGAGGAGAGACTGCAGCTCAGTCAAGATGTGGACCGTCTGCGCAGAGAAGTGGCCGACCGAGAGATGCACCTCAACAACCAGAAGCAGGTGCTTCATCTGCGCACACACACACACACACACACTCACACACTCACAACTCCATATGTGGAGCGAATCCGGGTGTGTTTACCCTCACGGTTCCTTGAAAGTGGAGTCAAGTGTCTTTGTGGCTGTTTACTCAACACCGTTTTCAACTAAAAACGTGAAACTTGTTTTGGCTGCGTTTTGGCTGTTCATTTACACACCAACGGAGTTTTGGGCGCCTGAAAACGCAAACTTTTGAAAACGATCTCCGTGTTCAAACAACAAAAACGAGAATCTCTAAAGATGATGACGTCATCCACATGCGTATTACGTGTTCAGTCTATAGTGTTTCATCGCCATCTACTGGCCTGGGAGCAGAATACAGCGTCCCTTATCTAGTCCCCCTGTAGTCAATCATTTTATCTCTTAAAACTCATCTTTGATCACCAAAATTACATATTTAAATGTTTTTTCCTTGAAAAAGCCTTAAAATATCTTGACTGTAACTCGACACCCTTGCCTCATTTAGTATGAGTGGTTCTATGAATATGCAAATGAGCCCCGCCTCCACTCAGCTCAGAGATCCACTGGTTGACGATCACACGTTGATCTGATTGGTTACAAGGTAGTTTGTGACGTCAGAAACACCAGCGATTTCAAAGCGTGTTTTTGAGACTGTCTTTGGTTCACTGCAGTTTTAAGGAGGAAATACTCAGCAATGGAGTCGACTTATGAATTTACACATGGTTTGTCTTAAAGAATATTAAAAACACCACAAAAGACCTATTCGGACAGTAAATGTTTCTCGTGGACGTCTGTAAAAATAAATTTGCATGGCACCTCAGTGATAAAACTCATGCATTCGGATGGCGATTTATTGACGGTGGAGGAGCGAGTTTTGTTATCTCACGATCCCCGGAACGCTCTGCTCATGTGGACAGTCACATGATTGTCTGCTGTAAATAAAATGTCATATGCTTGGGAATAAAACGAATAAATGTGTGTGTGTCGGCAGAACATCGAGACCCTGAAGACCACGTGCAGTATGCTGGAGGAGCAGGTGGTGGAGCTGGAGAGCCTGAACGACGAGCTCCTGGAGAAGGAGAGACAGTGGGAGAACTGGAGATCGGCTCTGGAGGACGAGAAGAACCAGGCGGAGCGCAGAACCCGAGACATGCAGAGACTTCTGGACAACGAGAAGCAGAACCGGTAACGCAAGCACACCACGTGTACATTAAACTGATCAAAAGTGGCGTTTATAATGTTATAAAAGATTCTATTTCAAATAAATGCTGTTCTTTTGAACTTTGTTCATCAAAGAATCCTGAAAATAAAATGCATCAGTTTCCACAATACTGTTTTCAACACTGATTATAATCATAAGTGTTTCATGAGCAACTAATCATCATATTAGAATGTATAAATGAGTAATGATGCTGAAAATTCAGCTTTGATCACAGGAATAAATTACACTTTACTATATATTCACATAAAAATCAGCCGTTTTACATTGTAGTAATATTTCACAATTTTTATAATTTTTACTGTATCTTTGATCCAATAAATGCAGCCTTGGTGAGCAGAAGAGACTTTCAAAAATCATTTAAAGTCCCCTTGTGGTGAAAATCCAGCTTTTAATGTTGTTTATGTGTCTATGTGGTGTTTTTAATCTGCTTTAAGACAAACCATGTGTAAATTCATAAGTCGACACCATTGCTGAGTATTTCCTCCTTAAAACTGCAGTGAACCAAAGACAGTCTCAAAAACACGCTTTGAAATCGCTGGTGTTTCTGACGTCACAAACTACCTTGTAACCAATCAGATCAACGTGTGATCGTCAACCAGTGGATCTCTGAGCTGAGTGAGTGAGTGGAGGCGGGGCTCATTTGCATATTCATAGAACCGCGCATACTAAATGAGGCGAGGGTGTCGAGTTACATTCAAGATATTTTAAGGCATGAAGAAATTATTTTCAAGGAAAAAATGTTGCAATATGACATTTTGCTGATCAAAGATGAGTTTTAAGGGAGTACAGGGGGACTTTAAATATATTACTGACACCAAAATGTTGTCACTTGTATGTGTCTGTATATTCTTCTTATATGCATATATTCAATATATCTTGTCATCATGCTCAAACTCGACACAGTTTTCTCAGTATACTCAGTGTGTGTGTGTGTGTGTGTGTGTGTGTGTGTGTGTGTGTGTGTGTGTGTGTGTGTGTGTGTGTGTGTGTGTGTTCCTCCAGGTTGCGAGCAGACCAGCGCAGCTCAGAGTCTCGGCAGGCGGTCGAACTGGCTGTTCGGGAACACAAGGCCGAGATTGTGGCTTTGCAACAGGCGCTGAAGGAACAGAGACTGAAAGCAGAGAGTCTGTCTGATACTGTGAGTTACACAAACACTCTCTGCCAAAAATGCTTTTCTTACTCAGTATTTTTGTCTTGTTTCCAGTCCAAATATCAAAAAATTCTTAAATCAAGATGCATTTACCTAAAGTAGTTAAACACCATTAGATATTAAGTCTTGTTTTCTGGGGAAAGAAATCCAAATTAAGTGAGTTGTTGCTTAAAATGAGAGAAAAGCAAAATGATCTGCCAATGGGGTCAGAAAAATAATGTTAAAGGGCACCTATTATGCCCCTTATCACAAGATGTAAAATAAGTGTCCCCAGAGTGTGTATGTGAAGTTTTAGCTCAAAATACCCAACAGATAATTTTTTACAGCATGTTTAAATTGTCATTTTTGGGGGCTCAGAAAAACGCAGTTTTAGTGTGTATCCCTTTAAATGCAAATGAGCTGCTGCTGCACGGCACTGGGGGCGGAGCCTCACGAGCTCGCGCTCAGAGCCAGGACAATCTCATCTGATAATATCAGAACAGAAACTCTCAGTAACGATGTTCATTTCGACCCGGAGTCGCACAATAATGCCCACAGAGCCAGAGATTATTTGCTGTATGGAGATTGAACAGGTATAGTTTAGTTTAATTACGGTTATAACTTATTTGTCATCTGCTTTTATCCACTATTAATACAAGCCTGCCATAGCAAACCCCATCCGAATGATGACCAGAATATACTGACGAGTTCAATGAAGTTTAATGTACATAACACAAAAGATGAAGTTAGTTTTACTCCAGAAAATCACTGTAAGAGCTAATAAACATAGTGCGCATTAAAGTCTTATCCATAAACTCTCTCTCTCTCTCCCTTTCATTGTCATTAACATACACAGTGAAGTACACAAAACACTCGCTACAACCAACCAACAGTAAACAAATATATACACACCTTTTCAGTGGGTGCTTAATAAACTGGAAAAACGACTCGATGATCTGTCATAAAGTGCGCACTCTCACTTTCATTTCTTCCGTGATCAGTCACGTTAGGCCTGTCGCTCCGGAGACTGTAAGCTTGATCACGAACAGTTGTACTGATCCATCCACGAGTAACAACGAGAGTAAATGAAGACTGCTATGTTCATTCTTACATCCAACAACAAAACACCTCAATCGCTTAGGAGACATTCTTGTCTACAGCTGCTCCAGCGTCGAAACACTGGTGGACTGTGTCCAGCTCACTCAGGGCGGGTCTTGGCTCAAACTGCAGTGTCAATCAACAGTCGTGGGCGGGGCCTGTGCGAAGTGACGTCACATTGCCCCGAATCTGAGAACGGCTTGTTCTGAGACAGTGCTTATGATTTATGGGGATTTAAAAAAAAAATCTCTTTTTATCATTAGAGGGTGGTTGTGTACACACACTGCCAACACACAGTTATGTTCAAACACTGTGTAAAAGTGAATTTTGCATAATAGGTGCCCTTTAATTCAAACGGAAACAATATTATTTTTCTTACCCCGTTGGCAGATCATTTGACCTGTTTTAGGCAAAAACTCACTTCATTTGAATTTTTTCCCCAGAAAACAAGACTTAATATCTAATGGTGTTTAACTCATCTAGTAAATGCATTTTGATTTAAAAGTTTTTAGATATTTGGACTGGAAACTAGACAAAAATGCTAAGTAGGAACATCATTTTTTGCAGTGCACCCGCAACATTTTATCCTGGTTTGCTCCGGCCCTCCGTCTGTGATATTAATATTCATGCCAATATGGAGTTTAACAAGCCACGATTAAGCGCTACAGCTGATGGAGATTAATTCAACACTGAGGTGCACATGAACACGTCGCTGCGCATTAGCTGAACACTGAATAACAAAACCCTTCTGCTCCCTCAGATCAGCACCTCTGCTTGACGCCCTCAGAGGTTGTGCTGGTTTTAAGTGTTGTTGTTGTTGTGTTGTTGTTGTGGTGTTTATTGTGTTGTTTATTGTGTTGTTTTCAGCTCAATGACCTGGAGAAGAAACATGCCATGCTGGAGATGAACGCGAGGAGCCTCCAGCAGAAACTAGAGACGGAGAGAGAACTCAAACAAAGACTCATGGAAGAGGTGAAACACACACTACTGTAAATGGAGACCGGCCGTAGAATTTAATTGTTCTCAAATTATAATTACAGATAATATAATATAAAAGATAATTAAAAAATATATATTAAAAACATACATAATATATATGCAAAAAATAATATAAATGCTATGAATTTAAAATTACAGACAATATAATATATTATTGTCTATTATAATAAAATGAAATGTATGCTAAATAAAAGATACATGTAAAAAATATATTTCAAACACACACATATATATATATATATATATATATATATATATATATATATATATATATATATAATTATATGCAGTAATATAGTAACATAAGTAATATATACAAATATTTATTTACAATATAATATAATATATTGTATATTATATGATATAAAATAAAATATGCTAAATAAAAGATGGAAGCAGATTTTTTTTAAATATATATGCATGCAGTATATATGCAAAACAATTTATCAAATTATAATACTAATATATTATTGCATATTTCAAAATTAAAATGTAATAATAATGTTATATAACATATATATATATATATATATATATATATATATATATATATATATATATATATATATATATATATATATATATACACATGTATACACTACATAAACACTACGAAATAATATAATATTGTATAATATAATACATAAAATATATATTAAATTAAATTAAATAAATCAGTGTGTGTTTGTGTGTGTGTGTGTGTGTGTGTGTGTCAGCAAGGGAAGCTGCAGCAGCAGATGGACCTCCAGAAGACTCATATCTTCAGACTCACGCAGGGGCTTCAGGACGCGCTGGATCAGACAGACATGCTCAAGACTGAGAGAACCGACCTCGAGTACCAGCTGGAGAACATCCAGGTGTCCACACACACACACACACACACTCATGCTCAAGACTGAGAGAACCGACCTCTAGTACCAGCTGGAGAACATCCAGGTGTCCACACACACACACACACACACACACACACACACACACACACACTCATGCTCAAGACTGAGAGAACCGACCTCGAGTACCAGCTGGAGAACATCCAGGTGTCCACACACACACACACACACACACACACACACACACACACACACACACACACACACACACACACTCATGCTCAAGACTGAGAGAACCGACCTCGAGTACCAGCTGGAGAACATCCAGGTGTCCACACACACACACACACACACACACACACACACACACACACACTCATGCTCAAGACTGAGAGAACCGACCTCGAGTACCAGCTGGAGAACATCCAGGTGTCCACACACACACACACACACACACACACACACACACACACACACACACACTCATGCTCAAGACTGAGAGAACCGACCTCGAGTACCAGCTGGAGAACATCCAGGTGTCCACACACACACACACACACACACACACACACACACACACACACACACACGCTCAAGACTGAGAGAACCGACCTTGAGTACCAGCTGGAGAACATCCAGGTGTCCACACACACACACACACACACACACACACACACACTCACTCACATACACATTCTCACACTCACACACACACACACACACTTTTGGGAAATTACGTTTGATTCGATAATGAAGGATGAGCTGTAATATTATCAGTGGACTCAGTCACGGAAAACCTGAAAATATCAATAGAAAATATAATATTTTTCAGTTGAAATTTTCAGTTTGTCAGTAGAAAATAATTAATGTAAAGTGTAATATAAATGAATCCTTTTCCTGTAATCCTGATGGGAAAAAAATGGGAACTCGTCTCTGTCTTCATGTCTAAAGACACACTTCAGAAGTTAATCGATCACCCGTTTACTCATGCACACCATATTTCACTCTACGTCGTTCGTGCTCAACCAACAACAACCGCTCTTCCGGGAACTTCATAATAAGAGTCCCCTTTTCCCTTTCGGTAAACAGCCATGTGTAATCTTAAACAATATTCAGCACAGAGGTATACATGTGCATGAACACATTTTTTAATGTCTTAAACATAACAGTTCTTCCTTCTCGTCTCTGCTCAGGCCGTTTACTCTCACGAGAAAGTGAAAATGGAGGGAACCATCTCACAGCAGACCAAACTCATCGACTTCCTGCAGGCCAAGATGGACCAGCCCACCAAGAAGAAGAAGGTGTGTCCTGAAAATATGAAGTCCTGAAAAGTGCAGCCAAAGCCACAACACAACAAAATCAGAACACAACAAAAATCAAGCCACAACACAATAAAATCAGAACACAACGAAATCAAGCCACAACACAACAAAATCAAGCCATAACAAAAATCAAGCCACAACAAAATCAGGCCACAACACAACAAAATCAGAACACAACGAAATCAGGCCACAATGAAATCAAGCCACAACACAAAATCAGAACACAACGAAATCAGGCCACAATGAAATCAAGCCACAACACAACAAAATCAAGCCACAACAAAATCAGGCCACAACACAACAAAATCAAGCCACAACAAAATCAGGCCACAACACAACGAAATCAGGCCACAACACAACAAAATCAGGCCACAACACAACAAAATCAGGCCACAACACAACGAAATCAGGGCACAACACCATGAAATCAAGCCACAACACAACGAAATCAAGCAACAACACAACAAAATCAGAACACAACAAAATCAGGCCGCAACACAACGTAATCAAGCCACTTTACAACGAAATCAAGCCACAACACAACAAAATCAAGCCACAACAAAAATCAAGCCACAACAAAATCAGGCCACAACACAACAAAATCAAGCCACAACAAAATCAGGCCACAACACAACAAAATCAAGCCACAACACAACAAAATCAGAACACAACGAAATCAGGCCGTAATGAAATCAAGCCACAACACAACAAAATCAAGCCACAACAAAATCAGGCCACAACACAATGAAATCAGGGCACAACACAATGAAATCAGGGCACAACACCATGAAATCAAGCCACAGCACAACAAAATCAGAACACAACGAAATCAGGCCACAATGAAATCAAGCCACAACACAACAAAATCAAGCCACAACAAAATCAGGCCACAACACAACGAAATCAGGCCACAACACAACAAAATCAGAACACAACGAAATCAGGCCACAACAAAAATCAAGCCACAACACAACAAAATCAGAACACAACGAAATCAGGCCACAATGAAATCAAGCCACAACACAACAAAATCAAGCCAAGCCACAACAAAATCAGGCCACAACACAACGAAATCAGGCCACAACACAACAAAATCAGGCCACAACACAATGAAATCAGGGCACAACACAATGAAATCAGGGCACAACACCATGAAATCAAGCCACAACACAATAAAATCAAGCCACAGCACAACAAAATCAAGCCACAACACAACAAAATCAGAACACAACAAAATCAGGCCAGAACACAACAAAATCAGGCCACAACACAACGTAATCAAGCCACTTTACAACGAAATCAAGCCACAACACAACAAAATCAAGCCATAACAAAAATCAAGCCACACCAAAATCAGGCCACAACACAACAAAATCAGGGCACAATGAAATCAAGCCACAACGAAATCAAGCCACAACACAATAAAATCAAGCCACAACAAAAATCAAGCCACAACAAAATCAGGCCACAACGAAATCAGGCCACAACACAACAAAATCAAGCCACAACAAAATCAGGCCACAACACAACGTAATCAAGCCACTTTACAACAAAATCAAGCCACAACACAATGACTTTAAGCCAGAACAACACGACGAAAACAAGCCACAGCACACATGATTTCATTCTGTTGTGGCTTGTTTTCTTTGTGTTGTGAACTTATGTTTGAACATTAGTCAGCCAATCAGAGTCTAATAATAGATAATCAAACAATAGTAATGAATAATATTGGTCATGGGTCATAATGTGAAGATGATTGTCAGCTGTATCGTGTGCTCTGTGTGTGTATCAGGGTATATTCGGGCGCCGGCGTGAGGAGGTCGGCGTCACGGCTAACGGAGCCACAGCGCTGTCGTCTCAGCCTGCCTTGCCTCTCCAGTACAGCGACATGAAGTCCGCGCTGGAGAAAGAGAGATCCCGATGCTCGGAGCTCGAGGAGGCGCTGCAGAAGATGAGGATCGAGCTGCGATCCTTACGGGAAGAGGGTGAGGCATTCAGTATCAGTAACAGTTACTCCGTCTAAGAGTATCTAGAGCTGCATTATAATTGTTAAACTGATTATTTTGCTCAAATTATAATCACATTTATTAAGCAGGGTTCCCACGTGTCCTGGAAAAATAATGCACTTTATATTTCTCCATCATTTTTAACTCGATTATGCTGTTCGCAATGGTTCATGGGATCGTAGTTCTTTCCATCACTAAAGCTGTGAAGGACACTTTTACATTCACATTTAGTCTTATTGCAAAACATTTAATTGTATCTGAATATCAGGAACACAAATCATCAGGCTAAAGAACACTTACACAAGCAACTTTTAAAAATACCATAGAAAAACATCTAGCATAACTAATATACATTTCCAGCATTATTAAAGAAGTTAACACTCAGTAATAAAAAAGAACAAATAAAAAATTAGCAATCGCGACAAATAGACACAATTGAACAAATACACGATTGAAATAAACAGTGTTTTAAGATTTTCAAGTATTCAGGTGCAGAAACTGTAATCAAATGTGAAATAACACTGCACTTTATGAATAAAATATACATTACAAATATAGTTATTCAGTCAAGAATGAGTGAATTTTCTGTCTTTTCAGCAAGAATATTAGTGTTATTATAGAGCAGGAATATTAGGCTGCTGTCACTTTAAGAGTTGCCTAATACACACGCCCTCATCACAGAAAACAGCGCTTGTATGGTTTAAAATCACATTAAAATTGCTTTTCTGTACACTCGATGTGTGCGCACCATAGAACACAGCGCATGAGTCGTCTCGTGCTTGAATTGTTAAAAGTCATATTGAAATGCTTACAAAGGAGTCGATAAGAGGAATCGAAATTTGAATTTTATAACAAGTATTCGATTCCAGAATTGGAATAGATTTTTGATTCCCAACCCTACTTATAACACTTTAAAGGTGCAGTGTGTAAGTTTTAGCAGCATCTAGTGGTGAGGTTGCGAATTGCACCCAACAGAAGTAATGATGGCCAACAGGAAGTGATGTCGTCGTCTGAGGCAGCAGAGAGTAGCCAGTTAAACAATGAGGTTTCTTTACAATGATAAATTAAGAAATTATATTTACTTAATTATTCAGTAAAACGATATGTTGGTGTGAATATTATTGTCACTTGTTCATCATTGTGTCAGTGTTTTATTCGCTGACTTTAGCAAGCTTTTTTACATGAAGATCAACATAGTGACGAAACGTGTTTGTCCGTTCAGGGCCACCGTAGAAACATGTGGATGTAAGCGGACCCGCGGTGTGTGTAGAGAGAAATGACTCATTCTAAGCTAATAAACACATAACGCTTCATTATGTAAGGTCTTTATACACCACTGAAAACATAGATATGTTTATGATAATGCATTTCTGTCAACAGATCCTCCTAAATATCACACACTGCACCTTTAACAAATACATTTTTAATAATCCCTATGGGGAAAATGAATGGGAAAAATGCTTGGAAAAGGTGTGCGGGCGCTAATGCACTCTATTATATCCATCTTACATATTTCCTGCTGTTTCCTCCAGATGATATGAATGTGATGATGTTGTTGAGGATCTTCTCTCTGTGTCTCTCAGCGGCTCATTTTAAAGCGCAGGAGCACGCGGCTCCGTCCACGCCGGCCTCGGCCCGTCAGCAGATCCTCATGTCGGCCATCGTGAAGTCTCCGGAGCGCCAGCCCAATCCCAGCAGCCTCTTGAACCCCTCGAGCTCGGCCCGTCGCAAGGAGAGCTCCACGCCGGAGGGTCAGTACGCTAATGCACCTGTGTGTTTCATACAAACTAAAGTGTGTGTGTGTACACTACCAGTCAAAAGTTTGGGGTCGGTAAGATTTTTAATGTTTTTAAAAGAAGTCTCTTCTGCTCACCAAGGCTGAATTTATTTAATTAAAAATAAAAAATAATACTGTAATATTGTGAAATATTATTGTAATTTAAATCATCAGTTTTCTATGTGAATATATAGTAAAGTGTAATTTATTCCTGTGAATGTTCAGCATCATTACTCCAGTCTTCAGTGTCACATGATCCTTCAGAAATCACTCTAATATGAGAATTTGATGCTCAAGAAACATTCATTATTATTATCAGTGTTGAAAACTGTTGTGTACAATTTTTATTTCAGGATTCTTCGATGAATAGAAAGTTCAAAAGAACAGCATTAATCTGAAATAGAAGCTTTTGCAACATTAAACACTATCGTTCAAAAGTTTGAGGTCATTAAGAATTTTTATTTTATTTTTTGAGGGAAAGAAATTAAATCAATACTTTTATGTAATATAGTGAAATATTATTACAATGTAAATTTAATTAAGTGACAGTAAAGACATTTATAATGTTACAAAAGATTCTATTTCAAATAAATGTTGTTCTTTTGAACTTTCTATTCATCAAAGAATCCTGAAAAAAAAACTGTTTTCAACACTGATAATAATCATAAAAGGACCGGCACAGGAAGACTGTGATTAGTGAAGGAAAAGCATGCAAATAGATCTTATATGCTCAGGACACAGACACTACTGTTCAAAGCGTGGTCAGTAAGCATTTCATTTGCATTAAAAAAGACAGTAAAGATATTTATAATGTTACAAAAGATTTCTATTATAAATAAATGCTCTTATTTTGAACTTTCTGCTCATCAAAAAATCCTGGAAAATAAAATGTACCATAATATCCACACAAATAAGCAGATGCAAAACAGATTTCAGCACTGATAATAATCATAAATGTTTCTTGATCATCAAATCCTCATATTAGAGTGATTTCTGAAGGATCATGTGACACTGAAGACTGGAGTAATGATGCTGAGAATTCAGCTTTGATCACAGGAATAAATTACACTTTACTATATATTCACATAGAAAACAGATGATTTACATTATAATAATATTTCACATTTTTACAGTATTTTTTTGTATTTTTAATCAAATAAATGCAGCCTTGCTGAGCAGAAGAGACTCTTTTAAAAACATTAAAAATCGTACCGATACCAAACTTTAGACTGGTTGTGTGTGTGTTTGTGTGTGTGTGTGTGTGTGTGTGTGTGTGTGTGTGTGTGTGTGTGTGAGTGAGATTCTGTGTCAGTATCACAGATGAATGAAGCTCATGTCGTCTGGAGATCAGTGGTTCTCTCTCTCTCTGTCGCTCGTTCTTTCTCTCCTCATGTTTCTGTCCTGCGCTCTTGCGTTCTCTGCGTCTGCTCCGTCGAGTCTGAGAGCTGTTTCTCTTCTGCTCTTTCAGAAAAGAGGAGGGTGACGTTTGAAAGTAAGTGTCTTTCTCTCTCTATCTCCGTTTCTGTCCCTCATCATCATCATCTGCTGTCGCTCTGAGATCAGCTCAGATGTGTTTAGTTCAGGGGTGTGCGCTGATGGGAATCAGATCACTGATAGTGAAAAACCCTTAGCAACACCTTAGCAACCCCCACACAACACTGTAGCATCATGAGTTTTGATTGCAGTTTGAGCTAAATATATATTTTTAATAATTAGTCATTAGTATCTCATTCTAATTAGAGTTTTGCTTTCAGCTAGGCTGTAGATTCTGTGAGTTTTATTTACAATGTCCAACTAGGGCTGTGCGATATATATCATCTACGATATTATCATGATTGTTGTTCTAATTATATGCGATCTGACATCATCAAGGATGCGCTTGTGCGTTTAGAGTGGATTAGTCTTTTAAAATGCATTTATTTCCTCTGTATGTCTTTTATATTTATATTATTTATTATAGTAAATCAATATCACATGAAGAGTGCCGTTTTTTCTCCAAATATCAGCATGATTACAAATGTGATATTTATTTTAAACAATTAATTATATTTGAGACACAGTATTGCCTGTTTTTGCTCTATTTCTCCAACAAAAGTAGTTCCACTCAGAGCCTCAGGACAGTGTTGCGTCTCTGAGCGACACACGGCAGTGTTTCGCTGCTGAATGAACGAATCGGTTGAGTTAAAGGGTTAGTTCACACAGAAATGAAGATTCTGTCAGTAATGACTCTCCCTCATGTTGTTCAACCCCGTCAGACTTTCGTTCATCTTCAGAACACAAATGAAGATATTTCTGAGTAAATCTGAGAGCTGTCTCACTCCTCCATAGGCTTCTCTGTTACTTTCTGTGCGCAAAACCCCCCCCAAAAATAACGAATTTATTCAACTCTTCATGTTCTTCTGTGTGTCTCTGAGTGAGTTCAGGTAGTGTAACAGCGCAGCGCTTCTGGGTCGTACGTCAGAACGGAGGCTCACTATTGGCCGACGCTGGTCATGTGTGTGATGCTGGCCAATAGTGAGCCTCCGTTCTGACGTACGACCCAGAAGCGCTGCGCTGTTACACTACCTGAACTCACTCAGAGACACACAGAAGAACATGAAGAGTTGAATAAAGTCGTTATTTTAGTTTGCTGTAACTGCAGGTTAAACACACTCATGTTCCTCTGATCTGCATTAGACAGTGTGTGTAACAGCATCTAAACTTCAGACGCAGCTTCTGTGTTTCCTCTGCAGCGCAAAGATGAATTTAATTAATACTGATTTAATTTGATTGTTAACAGCCCTATTGTGTCTTATTATCATTGAATTTATTGATTAAATGTAATAATTTGACACAAAAGATGATGCATACAATAATTAGGTTTAAAAAAATGATTTTATAAAGTAAAAAAAAAATCCCAGAAAATATAAGAGGTATTTTTTTTGTCAGTATCGCACACGCCTACGTCCAACACTTTATCTCTCAATATTTGTCTTTTTTTCCAGTATAAACCTCTAAAAGTTCTTAAATCAAGATACATTTACTTGAGATGCAAAATGACATTATACACAGTATATATCGGCAAACTCTCTGCACTCCCATCCTCCTTTTACTCTGAGCTGAAGCATGTGATCGCCTCCTCTCGATGATGCTTCTGTTCGCATGTTTTGCTCAGATAGAGACGGACTTGCTCGTGGTTTTGTTCTGGCCGTTGCTCTGCTGCTGGACTGATGATCTGACATCACTCACACTCAAGAGATGCTCAAGAGGACATTATTAACCCACACTAACTCTGTGTGTGTGTGTGTGTCTGTAGAGTACGGTCGGCGTGTGAAGGAACGGATGCACCACAACATCCCTCATCGGTTCACGGTGGGGCTCAACATGAGAGCGGCGAAATGTGCCGTTTGTCTGGATACGGTTCACTTCGGCCGACAAGCTGCTACGTGCCTGGGTATGAAAAAGACACACACACACACATAGAAAACACACATGCACACACACACTCACTCATAGAAAACAAACTTAAAAAGGTCTTAAAGGGATACTTCACCTCTTTATACTTCACCTCTGGAAAGATGAATGTGTATTTAAAATGGGTCATTTATGTAGTAGAAATGTGAAATTATTTTTGAATTTGGAGCTTTCTAGACTGAGAAAAGCCAGAAAATATATTTTTGGCTCATGTGGATGAAAGACAACAACTCCCAGAATGCACTTGCTTCGCTGCTCTACGAGGCCACTCCCAAGCCACGCGCAGTTAAACAACTAGGCTAGGCTACTAGTTGACTCGAAACTTAAAAGACGGCGTTTTATCGTGAGTCTCTGTGAAGAGTCTGCCCGGGATTTCGAGATCGCCCAAAATGTCCGGGATTCAGCTTTTGCGTTCTACAGTCGCCGTTCATCATGTTTACTGTGGCGAGCAGGACGAGGCTGAGGGCGGCGGGAGAACGAGAGGCCGGTGGCGTGATCACTGATGAGCGACACCTGTGAGACGCGCTGGTCTCGTTTCTCTCACGGAGGAGCGGGAATTTTCTTAGCAATGTTAAAACACACATCAACCGATCACTTGTTTAGCGTTCATGTAAACACTACATTCAGATTCGCCAATCGGAATGAATTCAGTTAGATTGAAACAAAAGGTGTGCATGTAAACAATGAATGGCGACCGCGGAAAGCAAAAGACGAATCCCGGACATTTTGGACGATCTCGACGGCCGGACAAGTCCGGGAAAAAGAGGATGGTAACCCCGACTACTCAGCTTCCTCCACAGAGCAAGAGCCTGCTAGCTTAGCTTCCAAAAAAAGACGGCTGACACTATGTGTATATTCTGTGAGTGAGATCCCACCCTCTATGGACGGGTGGAGAACATGCGGAACAGCTCCTCCTACTGGCTGGAGTCTTTTTTTCCAGACAAAAAATACATAAATCTCTCGTCTCAGGGGGACATGAGGGAGAGAAGCACGGTCATTCGAAAATACTACAGGTTTTCTACTGATACAAAGCTTAATGCTAAATGCTGAAGTATCCCTTTGAATAAGAGCAGAAAGTCTTGGCATTAAATGTTGCATGCATTGCAAAAAATGAAAAATGTTTGTACTGTTTTCCAATACAAATATCAGTTTAAATCAAGATAAATTTACTTGAGATGCAAATGTAAAATGAAGTCTTAAAAGAAAATTAGTGAACAAATATCTGTCAAAACTTCTAAATTAAGCAGATTTTTCTGAGCCCGTTAGTAGATATTTGTTTTTGCTTTAGTCACAAACTTGATTTTGATTAATTTTACGGAAAACAACACTTCATATTTCATGTCATTTTACATCTGAAGTGAAAGTATCTTGATTTAGGAATCTTTAGAATCTTTTTTGCAGTTTGATCAGAAGGTACAGTAAAATATATTTCCATATTGTGGTGGTTTTTAGTAAAAACGATTCAAGGTTCTTCTTTTTTTAGTAAAATGAATTTAAAAGTAACATCTGTTGGAAGATGTGTTTTCAAACTCTGAAGTGTTTCTCCATAAACATTAACATTTAGAGAACATATTGATGTATTGAGTTCCCTTCAATTTATTTCTAAAATTTCTGTTACTTGGTCTTAAAAACGTCTTAAATTTACCATCAGAAACTCTGCAGAAACCCTGACACACACACACACACACACACCCGCACACACACACACACACACACACACACACAGAAAACACAGTATACACGTTTATACAAACGCGCTTCCATAGTCTATCACGCCTGGAGGCGTTTCCCATAGTGGGATACCGAGCGATTGTTCTCAGAGAACCGGGGGTTACGCACGTAACCTAACATTATTTATTTATACAGCTAGTTATACAGTAAATGCTGTTACCTAACCCTAACAGAAATATTTTTTATAATTAAAATAACTAAAAATATATAGTACATACAATTATAGTATAGCAAAAAAGCTGTAATATAATGAAATATTATTACAATTTAAATCATTTGTTTTCTATGTGAATATATAGTAAAGTGTAATTTATTCCTGTGATCAAAGCTGAATTTTCAGCATCATTACTCCAGTCTTCAGTGTCACATGATCCTTCAGAAATCACTCTAATATGATGATTTGATGATCAAGAAACATTTATGATTATTATCAGTGTTTAAAACCATTCAGATTTTTGTGGAAACTGTGATACATTTTATTTAAGGATTCTTTGAATAGAAAGTTCATAAGAACAACATTTTTTTATTATTTATAAAAACACACTTTTGGGTTTTTTCCCCCCATTTTGCTATGTAAACATGCGTTTGATGGACGTCGCTGACCTAAAAATGTGCTCCGGTTAAAAGACGTTCGAGGTTTAAAAAACATGTCTGATGACTTGGTACTTTTTCATTCCACTTCCTAATATTTGTCCTCAGAAGACAATGATTCTTAAATATTCAGTATTTGGAGACGATTTGTTGATCTTTGCTCACCTGCTCCCATCCCTCGTCTCTCTTTCCCTTCTCTCCGTCAGAGTGTCGAACTCTCTGCCACCCGAAGTGTTCCCCGTGCCTGCCTGCGACCTGTGGGCTCCCGGTGGAGTTCGCCACGCACTTCTCCGAGGCTCTGTGTCGGGATAAAGCCAGCTCACCCGCCCTGCAGGTCAAAGAGGCGTCGGGTCACGTGCGTCTGGAGGGCTGGATGAAGCAGCCCAGGTCAGATCATTCAGAGTCTTAAAAAGTATTCAAAATTGATATATAAATTTACAGAAAATTATGGCCCTTAAAGGTGGGATCAGTAGTTTTTGAAATATGCTGTTGGCCAATGTTGATATTTGAAATCAACCCAAACAAACACACCCCTTCTTCATTGCTCCGCCTCCAAAACTCACTCTCCAATCCTAACAGCCGAGTCGGTCTCGAACCCCGATCCCCCTGCAAGCGAGTCGAGTGCACCAACAATAACGCTAAACACCACATTCACTAGCAGTGGTCAGCGCGACTCTGACTAGCTGTCCTCCGTTACACACGCAATCCAAGAGAGGATGACGTCTGTTTATCAGAGCAGAAGCGCAATAGAATAATGACTCACGAAAAATGTTACCCAGTGTTACTCACGTGTTACCCAGTGTTACTCACGTGTTACCCAGTGTTACTCACGTGTTACCCAGTGTTACTCACGTGTTACCCAGTGTTACTCGCGTGTTACTCATGTGTTACTCACGTGTTACCCAGTGTTACTCGCGTGTTACTCATGTGTTACTCACGTGTTACCCAGTGTTACTCATGTGTTACCCAGTGTTACTCGAGTGTTACTCATGTGTTACTCATGTGTTACTCACGTGTTACCCAGTGTTACTCGCGTGTTACTCATGTGTTACCCAGTGTTACTCGAGTGTTACTCATGTGTTACTCACGTGTTACCCAGTGTTACTCACGTGTTACTCATGTGTTACCCAGTGTTACTCGAGTGTTACTCGCGTGTTACTCATGTGTTACTCATGTGTTACCCAGTGTTACTCACGTGTTACCCAGTGTTACTTGCGTGTTACTCACGTGTTACTCACGTGTTACTCGCTGGTTACTCATGTGTTACTCACGTGTTACCCAGTGTTACTCGCGTGTTACTCATGTGTTACTCACGTGTTACCCAGTGTTACTCATGTGTTACCCAGTGTTACTCGCGTGTTACTCATGTGTTACTCGCGTGTTACCCAGTGTTACTCACGTGTTACTCACGTGTTACCCACGTGTTACTCGCGTGTTACTCACGTGTTACCCAGTGTTACTCGCGTGTTACTCATGTGTTACTCACGTGTTACCCAGTGTTACTCATGTGTTACCCAGTGTTACTCGCGTGTTACTCATGTGTTACTCACGTGTTACCCAGTGTTACTCACGTGTTACCCACGTGTTACTCGCGTGTTACTCACGTGTTACTCATGCATTACTCGAGTGTTACCCAGTGTTACTCGCGTGTTACTCACGTGTTACTCACGTGTTACTCGCTGGTTACTCATGTGTTACTCACGTGTTACCCAGTGTTACTCGCGTGTTACTCACTCGCTGGTTACTCATGTGTTACTCGCGTATTACCCAGTGTTACTCGCGTGCTACTCACGTGTTACTCGCTGGTTACTCATGTGTTACTCACGTGTTACCCAGTGTTACTCGCGTGCTACTCACGTGTTACTCGCTGGTTACTCATGTGTTACTCACGTGTTACCCAGTGTTACTCGCGTGTTACTCACTCGCTGGTTACTCATGTGTTACTCGCGTATTACCCAGTGTTACTCGCGTGCTACTCACGTGTTACTCGCTGGTTACTCATGTGTTACTCACGTGTTACCCAGTGTTACTCACGTGTTACTCGCTGGTTACTCATGTGTTACTCATGTGTTACCCAGTGTTACTCACGCGTTATTCGGTGTTACTCGCATGTTATTCACGTGTTACTCAGTGTTAATAACGTGTTACCCAGTGTTGCTCATGTGTGGACCAATGCTTTGAAGAGTTGTAATTTTTTTTTTTTTTGGTCTGTGAATTATATTAAATACTATTAGGGCTAGACCATAAAAATCCATACCCAGCTTTTTATAACTCCAGCAGATGTTATTCAGTGTCCTGTCACTGAGTGTGTGTGTGTGTGTGTGTGTGTAGGAATGGTAAGAGGGGTCAGCAGGGCTGGGAGCGGAAGTACGTCGTGTTGGACGGGACTAAAGTATCGATCTATGAGTCTGAGCCGTCAGAAGGTACAGGTCCACTCTGTCAGATCACTCGCCGGGGTCTGGTTGAGTGTGTGTGTTCTGAACCCCTGTGTGTGTGTGTGTGTGTGTGTGTGTGTGTGTGTGTGTGTTTCAGACTCAGTGAAGCCGCTGGAGGAGTTTGAGTTGTGTTTGCCGGACGGTGAGGTGACGGTTCACGGAGCCGTCGGAGCGTCTGAACTCATCAACACGGCCAAATCAGGTCAGAAAACACACACTGAAGAATTAATGAAATCATTGAACACAGGGCTCAACGCTAAGGGTCCACACAAAAAACAAGTTTTGACCATGTAACATTGTATTCTAATAAATAAGCCACCAAAATTTTAGATACCAGTGAAATTTCACAATTCTCGATTGATTTCGATACCCCAGCAAAAACTGGGGTACACTAAATGATATAAAGTTACAAATAAACAAATTATAAGCAACAGCTCATATAAATACAACAGAACAAAGCAAGTTCAAAGCAGAATTCAGGGACAGAAACTGTATAATCAAACATTGCATCGTCTTGACAGTGTAAATTAAAGGGATAGTTCACCCAAAAATAAAAATTTGCTGTAAATTTACTCATCCAAGATGTAGGTGTCTTTTTTTTCCTTCAGTAGAGTAAAGTAGATTTTTATCTGAAACGGTAGTATGTGTCGGTTCAGGGGTCAGAGGTCAGGTTAGGCCATAGAAAATATCATTAACCTGATGTAACATCAATGGAAGTCTATGAAATGTTCCACTGATATAATAAAACAAGTGTGTGTGTATGTGTGTGTGTGTGTGGGTGTGTGGGTGGGTGAAACCCATATTGAATCTGTACATTTACAATAAATGGCAAATGGAATGGAACAAATGCGAAAATAACAAATTATATGAGGTGATTCCAGTACTAAATCAAGGAGTTAATTGTTATTATTTCGTAAATAGACATGACCAGTGCTTTAAGTGGGCCGGTACGCGCCGGTACTCAGTACCGCCACTTCCAAATATAGCTCTTGAGCGTACCGCCACCTCTCCGTGCGCCCAGAACGTGCTTTTAGCGTACCGGTACGCTCATTTGCACATCTGTTTTAATCCTCTGGCTGCGCTGCCGCTTTTCAGAGCGCCCTTCACAATGCACGCTTCCTATCCTCCTAATTCGACCCACCGAGAGCAGAGACTACATTACCCGTCCCATACACCCTTGAGTTTGTGAAAAGCGCATGCGTCGCTTTTGCCGCTGTCAACAACTCAACGTCCGGAGAGGGTGTGTGAAACGCGCAACCACTGCTCGGTTAAAATACAAACATAAACACTTAATATGCTCTCCTGGCTTCAGACTCTGTTTTTTCAATACCCTTTTGCACATTTTATTTATGTTCAGTAGCTCATTCTAGCTCAAGCAAATCCACAAACTAATAAAGGATTTATTATTTTTTATAAGGTCGTCTGTTGACTGCTGTATATAAAACCTTCATAGTTGTTGTTACCTATGGAAGCTTGTTTCCGCCACAGAATAAAACATTTTAAAATATAATTGCTACTTTTTATCTCAGAATTGCGAGATATAAAGTCAGAATTGCGTGAAATAAAGTCACAATTGCGTGTTATAAAGTCAGAATTGCGATCGAGATATAAAGTCAGAATTGCGTGAAATAAAGTCGCAATTGCGTCTTATAAAGTCAGAATTCTGACATCTTTTCTCAGAAATGTGAGATATAAACTCACAATTGTGAGATAGGCTATAAAGTCAAATTCTAAGGGAAAAAAAGACGGACTTTTTTTCTTTCTCAGAATAGTTTATATCTCACAATTCTGACTTTATAACACGCATTTTGCGACTTTATATCATGCAATTCTGACTTTATATATCCCAATTGCGCCTTTATTTCTCAGAATTGCGCCTTTATTTCTCAGAATTGCGACTTTATATCTCAGAATTGCGACTTTATTTCTCACAATTCTGACTTCATATCTCGCAATTGTGAGATAAAAAGTCGCAATTATTATTATTTATTTATTATTCAGTGGCGGAAACAAGCTTCCATAGTTACCTCAGGGGAGGAGGGGAGTCAGCAAAAAAAACAAAAAACAGAGTACCGGCACCTCTTTTGGGCCACTTAAAGCACTGGACATGACAGGTTGAATTGGACATTCAAGACTCACTCATTTATATTTATTGAAAGGGGAAGAGAAACCGGTTTGTGATTGTGTAAGAATTTCATGAGTGTAAAACATATTTTAATAGAATGTCCTTTTATAAATGATATTAGACAATGTTTTTATTCCGTACATTTTTAAAAAGGTTTCTCCTGGAATAATTGTAGAATTTCTGACAAATATTAAATTGAAAGATTCTATGTAAAATGTTATTATTGCTGTTATTACTATTGGTATATATGTCTGATTTTGTATTTTGATTGTTTTTTAGAAAAATTGTTAAATTATTGTAAACAATGTATTGAATTTCTGTCTTTGTTTGTTTGTGTTCCGAAAGGCAATTGGTTTTACAGCAAGACCAGCATACAAAAAAAGACAATTTACAATATATTAAAAACTACATAATAAACTACACAAAACAACAACAGGCCCAAACAACTAATACCCCCCCCCCCCCCCCCCCCCCCATGCCCGAATTTACCAGAGAAATAGAAGTAGGAATAAATGAATGTTTGCACCCGTTGCTCCTAACAGAGGGAGATCTAAACCGAGATGCTGAGGGTAAACACTGAAACTCAGAGTAGAGGGGATGGGAACGAACCATTCAGATAGAGAGGGCTTTTCTAAATACCTGCGATTAAACAGGACGGTAGGGTGACTCTGCTGAATTCCTGAATTGATTGTAATCATAATTATTTTTTAAATTGAAATACTGTTGATTGTCATGAATGTGAATAAATATGTTAAATCATAGATAAGTGTGTGTATGTGTGTGTCAGATATCCCGTACGTGCTGAAGCTGGAGTCTCATCCTC
>CM040820.1:995000-1055000 GCA_022828995.1 Vimba vimba | reverse complement strand
TGAACATTATTTCAATAACATGTTCAACACAATTATTTTTAATTGATTGACAGCCCTAATTTATATGCGATTAAAATGCGATTAATTCGATTAATTAATTACAAAGCCTCTAATTAATTAGATTAAATTTTTTAATCGAGTCCCGGCCCTAGTATAAAGTAAAAGCAAAAATAAATCAGAGATGATAAACATAAACCCATTACCTACACATAATTTAATATTGTAAATAAACAAAACACAGACATTTGATGGCCAATAATCTGATGTTTCTGGTCATAAGCCAACAATTAAAAATAGTGAAATTATTTTATATATATATATATATATATATATATATATATATATATATATATATATATATATATATATATATATGTGTATATATATATATATGTATATATATATATATATATATATGTGTGTGTGTGTATATATATATATATATATATGCAAAATTGCAGTAAATTATTCTTTATTCACTGATTCTTCCTAATTCTTATTTATTTATATAATTGTATAATAGGATATAATAACACAGAAAATTGAGAAGGCCACACGGCATAAACAAATAAAATGTTTAATCTTTTTTGTGTTGTATTTCCAAAAAATGAAACAAAAAATAATCTTTTTTTTTTTTTTTTACAAATAATTACAAAACTATTTATTTTAATTTTACATATTTTTGTTTTAACTAATTATTACTTTGAGTTATTACTATTATTATTTTTACTTAATTGTTACCTTTTCATCAACTTACAAACTTCCTGCAGTTCCTTCAGCAAAAACCTGATATAATGTTTAATGTACTTCAAATTTTTTAACATAATTTTTTACATCAATATGGCACAAGATTATCCTATTCAAATCAATGTGGTGAAGACATTCAGTCAAAAGTCATCAAAAAGTAGTCAGAAAGAATATATTACCTTAAATCTGTAATGCAATAGATTTGTTACTAACTACAATTTTCATCATGTAATTTGCATGCAGTAATGACTATAATTAGTCAATAATTTACCCAGCACTATGTGTGTGTGTGTGTGTGTGTGTGTGTGTGTGTGTATATTGTTAAATAAAAAAAGTAAATGGATAAAAATGTAATAATGTGTCGGTGATGGATGAAATTAATGATACTTATAAGAAACAGGGAAATTCATTGGCCCAGAAATTACATTTGTGTGTTAAACTCGTGTAAAAGCCGTGAGACGTGACGCGTGTTCACAGACAACCAGTTACAACACGATCTGACCCTGTGTGTGTGTGTGTTTCAGATCGTGCTGGTGGGCTCAGAGGAGGGTTTGTATGCCCTGAACGTCATCAAGAACTCGCTCACACACATCCCGGGACTCGACTCTGTGTTCCAGATCCAGATCCTGAAGGAGCTCGACAAACTGCTCATGATCACCGGTCAGTGCTGTTCACATCTGTGAGCTGTATATGGCAGAATAATTAGACGGTATTCTAATTATATACAGGTCAGCTTTATACAACACAGACTGTTTCAAAGCAGCTTCACAGTAATGAACAAGAACATAACAGTGTTAATGCTGCAAATGACTTTAGTTTCAGCTGTAAAACTGAACAGTCCTGGAATTAATTTTACAGTGTCTGTACGAACCCCGTAAAAGCTTATACAACCAGTGATGCGCGGGTTGATCCGAAATGAGCGGGTGCCTGCGGTCACCCGCGGTTACCCGCGGTTACGAGTCATCCAAAAATATTTTTAATGATATTCGGGTCGCGGTCGGTCGGGTCGTTTGAAATAAAGATGCCAATTAAACCTTTGTAATTTATATAGTTCTAGACACAATTTTCTATGAATACGTTTTAAATTTAATTTACACTTTATTGGCTGAATAACTGGCGCGAAGATGACGCACGAGCTCAGTCTGCAGGTAGAGATGGAGGCGGCAAGAGAAAAGGTGAAGACTGGGGAGTGGAAGCTCCGCAAATACACAAACAGAAAGAGCAAAGTGTGGGAGACATTTGCCGAAATAATGAAAGATGATGACCAAAGTGCTGGCTTTGTCATGTGTACTTCTTGCGATGCTATTTACACATTTGATAACCACAAAACTGGCACGACCAACCAGGCACGGCGCCAGGATTCCAGTTTTGGATAAGCCAGAACAATTGTGGGTGGGCCTTAAATTAAAAACGTTAAATAAAAAAATAAATAAAAAAACGTTATCCAATCACTGCTTAACCTAATAAAAAAAATATTGACTAATATAGCCTACTGTTATATTATCTGTGCGTATACATAATATAAATTTTAATAGCTTGATGCTCTTTAAATATTGTGTTGCTATTGTTAAAGTAAATCCGCGATCGCTCTCCATGGTTCTGACCAAAGAAGAGCGCTTTGGAATCTCCATTATGCATATACCTGGGCTGCATTTTCCGATAACATTGTGTCTTAGCGCGCTGTGATAACTTAACTAAAGGTATACTACCACTAAAGGTATATTATTGCTAGGCGTCTTCAGGGCTATCATCCACTCGCTAGGCAGAGGCGCTGAGAGGCAGAGGCGCTGGCGCCCTCCTAGCAACGGCGCTGTTTTTGGTAAAACATGATTTTGACGACTTCATTAAGTTTTGTTTTATAGAAAACTCTTTTTAAAAGATTTTCATTTTGTATAAATTGTATCTTAATTTTGAACAATGTTTTATCAATCAATTGCCCGTATTTATTAAATAAGCAAATATATAGCAGACAAAATAAGGCGCCGGTACGATCACTGCATGTGAACTGGAGGGCGCCGAAACTCAGCTTGTGCCTCACAGATTTGATAAATATAGGCTATATATTACAGAAAGCTTGAAATGTCTACTTTTAAACGAAAATATTCAAACCAAAATAAATAGGCTAGCCTAGCCTACTCTCTGATTATGTAGGCTAAAATCCATATGAAATGTGCATTTCTCTCTGGCGTTCATGGCGAGTCCGCAATCTCCGCATTGTCAACTTCATTTTTGCAGCGACACAGAAAACACCAGTTTATTAATAAACAATTAAATGTCTCCTTGCTAATTTAGACACATTCATAATCATTACTTTAACCGGTTCTTTGTGGCAAGCTTTATGCGTGCGGTCATTACGCTTATAGGCTAGCCTATTTACGTAATTAATTTAATATAAAGGGGCGATTTGTCCACGAATGGCTTAAATGAACAACTAGTCGACTAGAAAAAAAATTAGTCGGAGGCAGCCCTTATTCCACATATTTTCGAACCAGCAGGCCATCTGGGTTGGGCGAGCGACCGTGAGCGGAGCGGAATATTCAGAAATAAACTACCAAAAATCTCGGTGATGCAGTGCTTTTGTGGGATTTTTTGTATGGGATATTGTCTGCTCTTATGAAAAATTAATTGTATATCATAATACTATATAGTATTTATGGCAGCGGTGGCGTTAAAAAGTCTTTAATTTAACTTGTTTATGTCTGTAGACGTCCCGTATGCGCAGCTCTGCGGAAGACAATAGTGTTGTTATTCTGCCCAATTCATTTCATGTTCTGTTCTCATCCAGTATTATTGATAATATGACTGAATATGAAGTGTGTGTGTCAGGTGAGGAGCGCGCCCTGTGTCTGGTGGACATTAAACGGGTTAAACAGTCTCTGGCTCAGTCTCATCTGCCGGCTCAGCCCGATCTCAGTCCCTACATCTTCGAGGCGGTGAAGGGCTGCCATCTCTTCGCTTCTGGAAAGGTGAAGCATTCACTCGTGACCCCTGTGACCTTATCATTAAAACATCATCTCGATTCAAACACTCACATGATCTTATTCCTAAATGACGGTGATTTGCCAGTGTCTGATAATCCTGGAACGTTCAGATCTGTTCTGATCCAGAGAGAGCCGTTGTCATGTGTAGATATGAAACTGCACACTGTATCTGCTCATGTCTCTGATGCCGTAGTTGTACATCTTAGTTTAGTTCTAGTTGTCTGTGATGCTGTGACGCTGTCCTGTTAAAGGAGTAGTTCACTTCAGAATTAAAATTTCCTGATAATTTCCTCTCCCCAACGTCATCCAAGATGTTCACGTCTTTCTTTCTTCAGTGGAAACGAAATGAAGGTTTTTGAGGAAAACATCCCTCATTTTCTCCATATAGTGTCTTCAATGGGGTCCAACGGGTCGAAGGTCCAGATGTGAGATTCAGTGCAGCTTCAAAGTCTCGACACGATCCAGCCGAGGAATAAGAGTCTCATCTAGACAAACCAGCGGACATTTATAACAGAAATAAACATTTATATACTTTTAAACCTCTAATGCTGGTCTTGCTCTAGCTGTGATGCGACACACATTACGTAATCAGGTTGAAAGGTCAAGCGTGACGTAGGCGTAAAAACAGACCCAGTGTTTACAAAGCCATGCAAAGACTAAGTCAAACGGCATTTACAAAACAAATAAATAAATAAAAGGTAAAACAGCATTGAAAACATTTCTTTTCCACTGAAGAAAGAAAGACATGAACATCTTAGATGACGTGGGGAGAGTAAATTATCACGGAAATTTAATTCTGAAGTGAACTACTCCTTTAACAGGACAGTGTCACAGCATCACAGACAACTAGAACTAAACTAAGATGTACAACTACGGCATCAGAGACATGAGCAGATACAGTGTGCAGTTTCATATCTACACATGATTGGGATGCATGTACTCTACATCTGTTAGTTTATGAGTGTACTGAGGAATGAAGTGTGTGTGTTTCAGATTGACAGTGGCATGTGCATCTGTGCTGCGATGCCCAATAAAATCACCATCCTGCGCTTCAACGACACACTCAACAAGTTCTGCATCAGAAAGGTGACGTATGAAGAACCTCCTCATGAATGTCGGAAACGCATGTTTAAAGTGTTTAACGTATGTTTAAAGTGTTTAACGCATGTTTAAAGTGTTTAACGCATGTTTAAAGTGTTTAACGCATGTTTAAAGTGCCCCGATTCTGCGTTCATGTAGTGTGTGATGAAGCTGTTTGAAAAAGATCAAAGTACAGATAAATAAAGTTATTGTCTCTTAAAAGAAAGAAGTGATTCTGAACTGAAACGAGTCGTCAGTAATTCAGTCTCACTTCCTGCTGAATCTATATAGGTTTGTAACTCATTTGCATAATGCCAGCCCATTGGCTGAGCAGCGTCTCTAAGCCCCGCCCTCAAACACTAGTTTATCTGAGACTGGAAGAGTTTGGTTCGTGTTGTTCATGTCGAGAAGAACAAAGCAAATCCACTCTGATGAGATTGATACGGTAAAACTCACGCCATCGTTACTGTTCGTATCACTGTGTGTCGAGACAAAGTCATCGTTATTATACATACAAAGTAATAATCAGGAGATTAAAAAAGTAAAATATTTAGAAAATAATGACATGCTGAGTCATAATTATGATTAAAGAGTCAAAATTATGCTAAAATGTTGAAGATATGAGAAAAAAAGTTGAAATGAATATTTTCTCAAGTCAAGTATAACTCAAGTATTGTCACAATTATGATCTTTCAAGTCAATTTAATGTTATACATTTTATGTCATAATTCTGAATTGAAGGCAGTTTTATATCATTGATAATTGACTTAAATCAGAATTCTGACTTTTAATTTCAACTGTCATATTTTACTTGTCAATTTCAACTTTTTACGTCTCAAGTCAGAATTTTGACAGTCATCATTTCATGTATGACTCTTTATGACTTAATTATATCTTATGACTTAGTGTGCCATAATTTCAACGTCTTCAGTCAGAACATTTTTACGTAAAGTTAAGGCCGTAACTTAAGGTGTAAAAAGTCGAAACTGACTTGTCAAAATTTCATCCATAATTTCATAGTTATGACTTGAGTCAACATTTTTACTTCATCTCATGTCACAATTTCAACTTTTTGTTCAACAGTTTCGACTTTTTTACATCTTAAGTCAGAATTTTGACTATCAGATTCAGATATGATAATGAGCATTTAGCTTCTGACCAATCACAGCAGACTGGGCCATCCGACCAATCAGAGCAGAGCAGCTCTCAGAGAGGCGGGGTTTAGGGAGACTGAATCTTTGATGGAAGCGTTTCAGACACTGAGAGAAAGAGCTGATGCTGCAGTGGAGATTATGAGGATGTTCTTTGACCTTTACACTCGTGTGTGTGTGTGCGCAGGAGATCGAGACGTCTGAGCCCTGCAGCTGCATTCACTTCACTGGATACAGCATCATCATCGGCACCAATAAGTTCTATGAGATTGAGATGAAGCAGTACGTGCTGGAAGGTGAGATGATCGACTCGCACAACAGTCTGCTTTAGCGACGCACCGGAATTAAAAATGTTTTTGGACGAAACTGAATATAAAGAAACACTTGGCTAAATACCGAACGCATGTTTTCTGCTTTTTTCCCATTTACTTTGACAATTTTGATCCATTTCATGAATTAAATAGTCAAAATGTGCTTTTTGCTATTTTGTCTTGCTTTTCAACAACAAAAAAATAATAATTACAAGACTACAATTTAGAAATATTTAACATTGAAGATTTAAAAATATTTAACACTGAACATTTTTTACAGAATGTAATATACTTTGTATGCCTACAACAAAAAAGGGCAAAATGTTATTTTATGATAACAATATATAATTTAGCTATTTTATTTTTGCAAGGCTTTACACAGAGAGGAATTAAAATAGTCACAAAATAAAAGCAAGAAAAATTAAAACCGTTCTAAAGAGATATAAAGATGAGACGGTAATAAAATGAATTGAATTCATGAAGCGTGCGCCTCTCACTCTACGCTGGTTACCATTTGATTCGGTAAAATTTATTCTGTCTTTTCTAGGGGTGTAACAATATATCGCATTACAAAACTGCATCAATATGTATTGTGGATAGTTCACCCAAAATATAAATTACTGTGTGAGAAAAAATAAAAGTTTTTCTTATTAGAGTTTTAGTGTCAGTACATTAAACTACTATATATAATGTTGAATATAATGTATATTAATGCAATGTGGGAATATTAGTGGGTCCTGATAATGCCATATGTCTGTTACCAGTAAAAAGTGTCCTACATTATTTTAAATATATCAGTGAAAGAGTTCAAGCATGTTCGTCTAAAATAATCCAGTGTTTTCAGCTTCAGAATCATGAATATTGTTATTCTGGCGTCTCTATTGTCCTGTGCTTTGGGTTTCAGCACCAAGTCCAAAAGCCATATTTAGCATTTTAATCAACAGGACATTTTTGTTGACCGTTTCCCATGTGTCTTGGAGTATCGCAATAATCAGTATCGGGATGTGTATCGCATCATGACATGAGGGGTCTTTTCACTTATTAACCCCTAAAGTGCTTTTTTTGCTATATTCAGCCTAATAATTTTGATGCATCCTAAGTCTGTTCCACTCCAGTGCTGTTGAACTGATGTGTGTGTGTGTGTGTGTGTGTGTTCAGAGTTCCTGGATAAGAACGACGTGACGTTGGCCTCGGCCGTGTTCGCCGCCTCATCACACAGTTTCCCGATCTCCATCATCCAGGTGTCCAGCGCACCTCAGAAAGTGGAGTACCTGCTCTGCTTCCACGGTGCGTGTGTGTGTGTGTGTGTGTGTGTGTGTGTGAGCTGCTGAAGGTGTGTGTGGATCTGTGCTTGACCTGTGTGTGTGTGTGTGTGTGTGTGTGTGTGTGTGTGTGTGTGTGTGTGTGTGTGTGTGTGTGTGTGTGTGTGAGCTGCTGAAGGTGTGTGTGGATCTGTGCTTGACCTGTGTGTGTGTGTGTGTGTGTGTGTGTGTGTGAGCTGCTGAAGGTGTGTGTGGATCTGTGTTTGACCTGTGTGTGTGTGTGTGTGTGTGTGTGTGTGTGTGTGTGTGTGTGTGTGTGTGTGTGTGAGCTGCTGAAGGTGTGTGTGTGAGCTGCTGAAGGTGTGTGTGGATCTGTGTTTGACCTGTGTGTGTGTGTGTGTGAGCTGCTGAAGGTGTGTGTGTGTGTGTGTGAGCTGCTGAAGGTGTGTGTGGATCTGTGTTTGACCTGTGTGTGTGTGTGTGTGTGTGTGTGTGTGTGTGTGTGTGTGTGTGTGTGTGTGTGTGTGTGTGTGTGTGTGTGTGTGTGTGTGTGTGTGTGTGTGTGTGTGTGTGTGTGTGAGCTGCTGAAGGTGTGTGTGGATCTATGTTTGACCAGTGTGTGTGTGTGTGAGCTGTTGAAGGTGTGTGTGGATCTGTGTTTGACCAGTGTGTGTCGTTGCTCGTAGAGTTCGGTGTGTTTGTGGACGCGTACGGTCGCAGGAGTCGCAGCGATGACATCAAATGGAGCCGGCTGCCTCTGTCCTTCGGTAAGTCCTCACGAGTCTGTGTGTTATTCAGTCATTAGAGGTGTACTGTAGACACACTGATAGCTTTGAGTTGTTCACAACAAGAGCGACATGGAAAAGCAGAACAATTCACAAACCGTTTACACATCACACTCCAGTCACTCACAGGATGTAGCGTAAAGAAAGATGCATGTCATGAGACATTAGCGCTGCTCGTTTATGGTAAAAATGTTAATTATTATTTTGGATCACAATTATTTATCATGATTACTCACTGGCTTTGGAAACATCCATTTATCCATAACTTTCATAAACACTTACTGTGGATTTCCCTTATCTATAACTATAATTCAACTGAAAGAAGTGAATATATATATATATATATATATATATATTCAGAAGTGAAACACACTTTCCCCCGTCACATCAGTCCTGATGGATGAAACTGAATCCTGTGTTTCTCCACAGCGTATCGAGAGCCGTACCTGTTCGTCACGTACTTCAACTCTCTGGACGTCATCGAGGTTCAGTCGCACTCTGCGCTCGGGTAAGACTGCAGTCCAGGATATTCTGTGCTTCCGTTCTTGATGTTTGTCGGAGACTCTGAATCGAGTGCTGTGTGTGTGTGTGTGTGTGTGTGTGTGTGTGTTCAGGCCACATGCGTATGCACACCTGGATATTCCCAGCCCACGTTACCTGGGTCCTGCCATCTCGTCCGGCGCCGTGTATCTGGCCTCGTCCTACCAGAACAAACTGCGGGTCATTTGCTGCAAAGGCAATCTGAGTCAGGAGGGGTCGAGCGCAGAACCGCAGAGGAACGGCTCCACACGCAGGTCAGTGTGTGTGTGTGTGTGTGTGTGTACTGTTGCTAACGAGTACATGTGGAGTCCTGTCATGTGATCTCACTGGATTAGGAACTGATCAATACTTTTTAGGGCTGAAAAATGTTGGGGTTTGGGGGGGGGGGGGGGGTATATATATATGTGTGTGTGTGTGTGTGTGTGTGTGTGTGTGTGTGTGTGTACTGTTGCTAACGTAGGGCTCTATGAAATCCTTTTTATTTTTTACCAAATTACGTTTTATTTTTTACCAAACAAATTTTTCTGGTTGTCTAAACCAGTTTTTCAAAAATGTCTAAATTAAAAACCATGAAACTTATACAATTTAACAACACTTTATTAAGTTTTAACAAAAGTTACATTTTTAGGGCCCTATGAAATGTTTTTTTTTTTTTTTTTTTTTTTTTACTAATTCTGTGTTGTGTATTTTCTGGTAATCAAATAAAGACATAAAACATTAATTTAATTTATCTTTTAATAATATGAAATTAAACTTTTGTCAAACTGCATGCATCACAACTGAGCTACTGTTAAAGTGGAAGAAACAATATTTTGATAATAATGTATTATTATTATTAGTGTTATTGTTATTATTATTATTATTACATTGAAACATATCTAAATTCTACTGTACAACTGTAATATATTTCTGTCAAGTTAAACTAAACTTTTATTTTGACGGGTTGACATGATTGTTTATGCAGTAAATTACATTTTTATGACCGGATTCCACGATTCCGTCTGTGTTTTCTGCATCACAGAAATCATAGAGCCCTAATAACGGGTGGAAATGGAAAAAACACTATTTTTAAGTAATTAAACACTGCGCTGTCAAAGTTGATCTTGTGCCTTCATATGTCGGACACTTGCATGTGTCATTATATTAACGTGACCAAATCAAGCTCAAACAGAGTTAACAGGTTTTTGATCTGAGAAATTCATACACATGTTCTGTCGCTTCGCTTTACATTTTCATTAACTTTCTCATATTGTAATAATACTATTGTACTGTGAATAAAAATTAAATATTTAATAAAACGAAAATAATTACTAATTTTTATTTCTTAATTTATTATTTAAATGTTAAACCATGGAGCTTTTATTTTGGCAGGAAACTGCAGGGAGATCTTGAAGCTTGGTTGGTTGACAACAGATTTATATATGATTCTCATTACAAATTTGAAAGATGATTGGCATGTGCAACACTTTGTTTTATTTGGTGTTATTGACACGTGACACACTGATAAAGTCACTGACATCAGATCTAACGAGGAATATCAGTGAGTAATGAGTTAAATGTGTCAGTCCTGCAGCTTCATCTGACTGACAGAACGACCCCATGTGACCTGAAGCCTGGCTGTGATTGGTCCAGAGGTTCTGACTCTGTTTCTCTTCTTTACAGGAAGAAAGGTGCTTTCTTTATATGTGCAAAGGAGTGACTGAGCATTAAAGTTTTAACCTGTGATGAATAAAGTGTTTTTAAGGAGAATATTCTGACTAGTTTTAATGTTCATCTTATGTAATATAATTTTAAGGCAAGGCACTTCAGGTAAATATGGTAAAAATATCACCATATTTTCCCCAGTTGATTAATCTCAGTACATTAAGAGAATAGTTTTGTGTTGCACGTTTTCTTAAATGTAATGTTTGAATATGCAAATTAGATATGTGATTTTCATAGATTTAATGTGCTGAATTTCTTCCTCAGCTCCGATTATATCATATCAGGTGTTTTGAGAAGCTCTTGTTCATGATTTGACTGTTGCTTTCATTTTATCGTGCTTTTAAAAGCATGCATATGTGATTATGGATGTGGCGGATGAGGAGACGTGTTGTTTGGTAAGTCGTCCTGTGATTTAAACCGGTTTACTAGCGCACATGAATCTGTTCACTGGTCTGATGGGCGTGTGCTTTCACATTAATAACTTTATTAATATGTTTCATCTCTTCTCACTGGTGAGGTCTCTTTCTTTATCAATGTGTCCATGTGTGTATATGTAGTTTTCTCCAGGTACTGTTTCTATAGCCATAATAAACTAAATTAAGTGAGCATAATAAATATGAGATCTTCTTTAAACTGTGTCCAGACACGATATGATATGCTAAATTCAGTCTTCTTCCATGATAATCTGTGGTCATGTTCAATATATAAAATATTTATATTTAAAATATGTAAATATACAGTTTGTTGAATGGAACCCGAAATACTGAAATACTGCAGAATTTTCAGCATCATTACTCCAGTCTTCAGTGTAGGGCACAATCGATCGGACCAACCAACACAAGTTTCGAAAATGAAAATAGGGAATCGTTTTTAACGGCATTCTCTCGGAGCGCGTCACGATACGCTCGCGGCGAACGCGCGTCACACAGCGACTGCAGGCTCTGACACACACACACACACACACACACACACACACACACACACAGCAGATTATACTTCTGCATAATGTGTCTCTTTTTACTACAAAACTGTGAATTCTGCCGGTATCTCAGGCATACAGAGACAGATTCAGGCTACAGTCGCCGTAATCTGCAGTCATGTTTTTCATTGATGTTATGGCAGTCCACTCTGCTTATTGTTTTTCGAGAATGTTGCACTCCTGTTTGTCATTGTGCACGAAACTTCATGCCAATAAATCATCAGAAATATTGCTGACTTGTGTGCGTCTCAAGCGCCCTCTTTACGTCAGTGTCACATTATCCTTCAGAAAGAGAAAAGCCAGGGCTGGGGCTGGCTCCTCCAGGGGGCAGCGCTTGCAGGTTCTCCACCTGGTCCCGAAAGGGAGTGGTAGGAACCTTGGGCACATATCCAGGCCGGGGTCTCAGGATGATGTGAGAGTCAGCCGGCCCGAATACCAGGCATGATTTATCGACCAAAAATGCCTGCAAGTCCCCTACCCTCTTGATGGAGGCCAAATCAAGAAGAAGAACTGTTTTTATTGACAGGACTTT
Organism: Vimba vimba; assembly: GCA_022828995.1. Lineage (NCBI taxonomy): Eukaryota > Metazoa > Chordata > Actinopteri > Cypriniformes > Leuciscidae > Vimba > Vimba vimba. The sequence goes on along the minus strand of CM040820.1, from coordinate 1,042,928 downwards.
TAACTCTGCTGCCTGCAGTGCCGTCAGGGTTTGGGTTTGTTGTCAGGCCGGGGTGATTGTGACACAGAGTCTGCCACTCTGCGGTCTCATATCAAGCAAACCCAGCTGCGTTACTGCGGATGCCTTATGCCCCAGGAGCCTCTGAAAACGTTTCAGTGGGACCACTGTTCTGCTCTGGACAGTATTCAAGCGGTTCAGCACTGACCCAGACACGTTCCTCAGTGAGGCGTGCCGTCTGGTGGACCGAGTCCAGCTCCATACCGAGAAAAGAGATCCTCTGCACGGGGGCGAGTTTGCTCTTTTCCCAGTTGACCCGAAGGTCCAACTGGCTGAGATGCCTGAGCTCCAGGTCCCTGTGCTCACACAACTGAGCTAGTATCAGCCAGTCATCGAGATTGTTGAGGATGCGAACAACACGCTCTCTCATGGGAGCAATGGCCACCTAAGCGACCTTCGTAAATACGCGGGGTGACAGGGCCAGACCGAAGGGTAGGACTTTGTGCTGATACGCTCGATCCTCGAACGTGAAGCGCAGGAATGGCCTGTGTCGCGGGAGGATGGAGACATGAAAGTACACCTGTTCCTTCAGGTCGATCGCTGCAAACCAATCTGGAATCTTCTAAAGGGCCCGATTCAAGACACGCAGGTCCAAGATTGGCCGTAACCCACTCCCTTTCTTGGGTACAATGAAGTACAGGAACAGAGGAATTTGCACTCTTTTTTTTAAATGTGGGTGACTCCGGGGGAGTCAGCGGCGGAACAGAAACATAAACAAAACAAAGATTCTCCACCCGGCCCTTCTCCGGGGCGTCATCTCCCGAAGAGCTTGTTCCTCCATCCCTGGGTAGCCCGTCTCAGAGACGCTTGTTCTTATGCTTGCCACCTGGCCTGGCAGCGGCTGAGACGGCCCGCTGCTGCGTCCCCCTGCCTCCGCTCCCGCCAGGCCCCAACAGCGGGCCGCCGGGGCAGGGTGTGCCGGATCGCCTCTGTCTGCTTCTGGGTGGCAGAGAACTGTTGGGCAAAGTTCTCCATCGCACCGCCGAAGAGCCCAACTTGGGAAATGGGGGAGTCCAGGAACCGAGACTTGTCGGTCTCCCTCATATCGGCCAGGTTGAGCCAGAGATGGGACTCCTGGACCAATAAGGTGGACATCGCCAGACCGACCCCGCGGGCCTCACCCATGAGCTCACGGCCTGTACTACCCTCGTGCATGTCCATGAGTGCCTTGGCCTGGTGGACCTGCAGCAACGCCATGGCATGCAGGGAGGAAGCGGCTTGCCCACAGACCTTGCCCGTGATTGCTGCAGGGTGGAGCGTGAGATGCAAATCTGGCACGCCAATGTGCATTGGCTCGTTTAATCAATACTCGAAGATGACAGGGTCCCTAAGCGTTATCCCAATCAGTATGGTACGTCCGACTAAAGTATACCATATTTACCCATGAATTTGCTTTGAAATAAAGTGTAAATGACAGAAAGACTGTTGAAACAACTAAGTTATCATGATGGATTTCTGTGAAAGCAAGCAAGGCAACTGACTGTGACTCTCGAAAAAGACTATATTTAAGAAAAATGCGTTTTTTATATATAAAACATTTATATTTATATATAATATAAATGATGTATAAATATACATGCAAATATTTCTAAAATATATACATGCATGTGTGTGTATTTACATACACAAAATAATTATACACCGTACACATATAATGTAAACGCAAACTTTTATTTTGGATGCGATTAATCGTTGCCCAGCTCTAAAAATAACCTATGAAACCATATTTACCAATGAATTTGCTTTGATAATAAAGTGTAAATGACAGAAAGACACCGTTATCATGGTGTATTTCTGTGAAGGGACTGACTGTGACTCTCTCTGTCCCGCAGCCCGAACAAGCGTGGTCCCCCGACCTACAACGAGCACATCTCCAAGCGTGTGGCGTCGATGCCGTCGGTCCAGGAGGGGCTCCACCAGCCCGGGACGCCTCACCGGTACCGAGAGGCTCGCACCGAGTTCAGGCGCGACAAGTCTCCGGCACGGCCCCTGGACCGGGAGAAGTCCCCGGGGAGGATCATGGACCCTCGACTCGACTGTTCTCCGGGACGCGTGATGGAGCTGCGCAGGGAGAGATCGCCTGGACACGCGTTTGAGGAGCCGAGACAGAGACTGCACACCGGATCCGCTCGAACACCCATCAACACTGTTAACAAGGTCAGGACGAGTGAGAACACACACACACACACTGCACACCGGATCCGCTCGAACACCCATCAACACCGTTAACAAGGTCAGGACGAGTGAACACACACACACACACACACTGCACACCGGATCCGCTCGAACACCCATCAACACTGTTAACAAGGTCAGGACGACTGAACACACACACACACACACACACACTCACTCACACACAGACTCACTCACTCACTCACTCACACACACACACACACACACACACACACTGCACACCGGATCCGCTCGAACACCCATCAACACTGTTAACAAGGTCAGGACGACTGAACACACACACACACACTAACTCACTCACTCACTCACTCACTCACTCACACACACACACACACTGCACACCGGATCCGCTCGAACACACACACACACACTCACTCACTCACACACAGACTCAGTCAAGAGTTCTAAACCTCCAGTCTAATGTTCAAAATTCAGAGTGAATCAAGTGTGTACATGATTCAATGATTTCTTTCAATTTATTTTATTTGTTTTTTTATATTATATGCTATATTATAGTTTGTAATATATAATTTTTATATATTGTAATATATTGTAATTTTTTTTAAATATTTTGTATCGTATCATTTTATATGTAAACTATTACTGTTTTGTTTACAACAACAAACTAGTGAAACAGGAAAACATGACACTATATTATATTATATTATATTATGTAAGGAATAATTGACTCCGGTCCGTTGCGGTCATGATGCGAAACATTATTTTTCTAATAATTCAACGGACCGGTGAAGGTCAGTGTCGCTGTGGGTTTTGGTTCTTTCGCTGTTGTCGGCTGTAAGGACCTTTGAAATAACTGAAATCATTTGGCGAAGTGATATGGACGTAATGCGGTCAAAACCTGCCTGGAACTACTTTAGCCGTGAGTTTCCCTGAAAATAACTGCACACCTTAGAACGTTCGTCAACCAGTCAGATTTGAGCATTCAACAGCCCCGTAGTTTAAATTATATTAACAATATCAAAGTTATTCTTACGTTCACTTTATTAAACTTGATTTCACAGCAAAAAGACACGAAGCACAAGCTGAAGGTGGACGTTTATACAATTATACTAATTATAAAACCTGTGTTTGTGTGTCCAGCAGGTGTGGGATCAGTCGTCGGTGTGAGTGACATCAGAAGAATCACGTGTCATCAGATCCCGAAACTCCCAGCACAACGTCCCGCTCCACATGGCCTTAGAAACACAACACACAGATCTGGCCAGCGTTTACTAGTGCGAACCTTTCTAAACCACACTAACACACAGATTGTTTGTCTTGATTTTCCTGTCCTTCTCTTTTACGTCCGATGGAAGCTCGTTTCTGCCACGGAATAGAAAAAATAACACAAGAAAGACATTTTAATCGTACAATTATGACTTTTTCTCACAATTGCTAGTTTATATCTGTCATTTAGAGAGTTATGAGTTTATTGCGAGTTTACATCTCATAATTCTGGCATAATTCACAATTAAGATTTTTTCTGCTTCCGCCATGGAAAAAATTATTTAAAACGGTATTTATAACTTTTTATTTCACAAATCTGTTTTTCTCACAATTGCGAGGTTACATTGTGAGAAAAAAATATCTAAATTGTGAGATTAAAAAGTTAGTATTATTATTGCCAGTTTATGTCTCGCAATTCTGACTTTTTCGTGGAATTTTAAAAAAAAAAGTATTAAAAAATGTGATTTTTAAAATTAACTTTTCTCAGAATTGCGAGATAAAAAGTAAAAAAAAAAAAAAAAAAAAAAAACAGTTTGAGAAGAAAGTTCAAATTGCGAGATACAAGCTTGCAATTGTGAGAGAAAAAATTCTAAATTGTGCGATAAAACGTCGAAATTACCTTTTATCTATTCTTTTATATAAACTGGCAATAATGAGCAACTTTTTTCTCAAAATTTAGATTTTTTTTCTCAAAATTCAGCACGACATAACCTTGCAATTGTGAGAAAAACAGACCGATTTGTGAAATAAAAAGTTATAAATGGCATTTTTATTTATTTTTTCCATGGCGGAAGCAGAAAAAATCTTAATTGTGAATTATGCCAGAATTATGAGATGTAAACTCGCAATAACAAGCTCATAACTTAAAAATGAAATATATAAACTAGCCATTGTGTGGAAAAAGGTCAGAATTGTAGATTAAAATGTCTTACTTTTGTTTTGTTTTGTTTTTATATTCTGTGGCAGAAATAAGTTTCTATACTTTCCTCTCTCTTTTCCCGCACTACCCACAATCCCCGGCGACAGCGTAGCGTCCGTCTCGACGGAACGGAATCTTTGTAAACCTTCAGAATGTCACGTTTAACCCTTTGTAAATACGCCCACGTGATGTTTTTTATAAGACAATATCGAAGCGAATCGCGAGGCGGGTCTATTTTTGTTAAAATCGAAGCGCGAGGAACCGGTTTGTAACGGATGGATTTTGTCTCAATCTGAACATTTTTGCTTGAATCAAGCTGGCTTGTTTTCGTCGTGTCACGTACCGGCTCGATGTTCGGTGTCGTGTTCGGAGCAACTCTCGTCGTGGCGTGTGTCGTCCGCTTCCCATGAGCCATGATGAACTCAGGATTAGAATGTATGAATCCTAAAGGAATCACTCTCGAATTTCTCCTCAGATGAAGTGCCACCGACGCCATTTCCCGCTCTCCGTGATGATGTGTTTCGCGCGTTTAACTCATTCGTGCGGTGACGTCTCGTTCTGTCGCATGGAGACGCTGTAACGGGTTTGTTCTTTTCCCGCTTCTCATTTCTCATCACGCGCTAATCGATGCTGATGTTAACCGACCGCTGACCAGAGATGTAGCGTTTCTTGTTTTATTATTTTTTATGATTATGGTCCAATAGCATTATCTATAGCCACTAATAAACAAAAAGTTCTATCTTTATCCGAGCCTCTGCGTCTTTCCTGAGTCTCTTTACTTTTAATTTTACTTTCATAATCATGTTTTCAGGTGAAACTGGATTTTCGGTGAGACAAAATGTAGGATTGGACTTGATTTTCTCCTTCAGATGTTAATACATTATTAAATGTTATTATTAAAATGTTATTACATTTTGATGAAAGATTATGAACTTTGAATTGGATTGAATCAGACCAGGAACATTTATTGAGAAAGTAAAGAGTCGTGTTGGTTGAACTTCGAGGTTCACATCTTTAATGCATTAAAAAAATTCAACATAAGCTTATAAAACAGAACTAAAACCATATTTAATCTAATCAGTAACTTCTTATTAATGAGTGAATGCACTAAAGTTTTTGAATGTTACCATGTTTTTACCATGTTATTCATTTACCCCCTTTTATTCATAAAAAAGTTTAGAAATTCTTTTAAAGTTTTCAAGAACTGCAGCAAAAACCAGTCTGATGCAAGAAAATATATATTTTTATCAATATTTATGATAAAGTTTGTTTGAATATATCATAAGTTGAAATTTATATGAATGAACATGAGAATTATCTGTGTGAACTCATTGACTTCAAATGCTTAAAACAGGCTAAATTTATGAAACCTACATTTTCTTTTTCTAACAAAACAACAAACTAAATATATTCATTTTACATCCATAAACCTTTACTTTCATATGAAAAAATGATGATAAACTGCTTTTTTATGCTGCAACGGTTCATCAATTACTGGCAGCAAAGTGATATGTGGACACTTTCTTTTCCAAACCCTCAATGATCTTTTGCTCTACACACGTTAAGATGTTTTAATTTCAGGATTATTGTGCGTTTATGCACGTGTAATGTGTGTGTGAGTGTATGAAGGAGGCTAAATGTATTTTACAGAAGTAATTTAAGACAAATTCAACTAATATTTGGGGAAAATAAACATAATTTCATGTGTAAAGCCACAGTTCACTTTCAGAGTGCAAAAGGTGTAACAATTTAGTTTTAATGGTTATATATTGTAATTTTTTTATTTTTAAATATCTGAGTGTGTATTTTGACTGTCTTAACACACACAAACACAAAAAAAATCTTTAAAACTTAAATACTTTAAATGTAAGTAACATTAATAATGACACTGACATTGTATCAAGAGGATCAATCCTCACATAAAAATATTGATACCAAATGTTTATCATGTGAAGATTGTTTTAAGTTGCTTAAATTGAAAGTTAAGCCTATTAAATGTTAAAAAAATGACTTTCAATCATGCTGTAGATGCTGGATGCCTTGAATTACTCATTTCATCCCCATAACTTCAGTTTACGTCATTATCCATAACTCATTTATTATAGAAATCATGAGTATCAAATTTAATCATCAGGCTTTTGAGGAAGGTTTTAGTTCATCTCTCAAGCATTGCATTATATGTTTTAAAACTGCAGAGCTTTGATCATAAAACTAATCATTTAAATATCATCTTACTCAGACATATTACTAGCAGATATTTATATGCATTTTATGCAAGTATCTGCTAGACTGTTATAAAGATCTCATTGATTTACATTACATTTACATCACTTTTTCTACATATAAATATCAGCATCTGAACCAAATTCCATATTTTTGTTCCTTTTTGAGCGTCGGAGTAAAATTATAAAATTGAGCTGTTTTGTCCTTCATATTCTCATTATATGAGCCACAAAAGCAAACTTTTTTTTTTCATCTAAAGGTTCAATAAACTTACATAAAAAAAAAAAAAAAAAAAGATTTCTTGGGTTATTATTTCATATGTCAAGCTTTAGGGTTAGTAGGAAACCAGTAGTCAAATTCTCTATAGAATTCAGATGTGTTGCATATTTTCAGCCAGGACTACAGGTTCATTAACTCATTAAAAATGAACCTAAATCAACAAGTTCAACTTTTTTTAATTATTTTTTTAAATCACGAGCATCAATGAAACTCTCGTGGCTCAGGTTGGCAGTGTGTTGTGCTTTAATTTCATTCACACAAACGCCATAAGCGACAGCGTTAGCAGCTCATACAAACCCTGTCCAACATAGAGAGGAAAGACAGAAGCATTGCATTGTGGGAGATTTCATCAGGGCAAACACAACCAGACAGCAGACACGTTTGAGATGGTCGTCACACAAGGATCTTTTCCATTATCGTCCCGATCCTGTGAGTATTGCTCAGATTCGTGAAACTCCATTAGTCCGTCAAGCTTTCATTGCATTGGCTGTACATGTGACATAATAAACATAGAAAGTTCATGTACACAGATTCAAGTGTGCAAAACTCCTCCGGCGTCTCCTGGTTTGTGAGTCAGGAGCCGTGTGTCCTACGGGAATAGTTCAGGGATATTAAAGTTCTGTCATCATTTCCTCAGCCTCATGATGCTTCGAACCTGAAGAACGTCTGCAACAAAAGGACGGTGAGCCGAATTTAACTTTCGGATCTCATTTGCATACACGTTCCATTCGTCTATCATAGTGCATCATTTGTATGAAGTATATATATGATTTTTTTTTTTGAAGCATGATCATAAATATAATCAAAATGAGATCAGGGATGCACAAAACATTAAGAGGAATGTTATATTTTTTAAGATTCTGAAGTCTTGAAGTTCAGATAGCCTCCAACTTGTAATATCAAGCATTACAATATAACACTAGTGACTAACCCCACATATGATGCAGATCACTATTAAGATATTCCTAGCGATGTGCACAAGTTCTCTGAAGTGACACCATTGATTATAATGTAAACACAGATTGGTCATGATTATGCATGACGTGACTTTGAATAAATTCGGAATTCAGTATTTAAAATGCAGCATTCGATTTGATAATCGCACTATATTGTGATTTGAAGTTTTATTTTGATTAATATAAATAAATGTTTAAAGGAGCTGTGTGTAGAATCCAGGAACTCTTGTTATTACTGACACCGGTGGTGTCCTGTTTAAAAATATTTACATCAATGGTCCACATAATTATACATACATATCACAACAATCCTCTATTCAAAACTTTGAAAACTTTTTTTTTTTTTTTAAATGTAAATATTTTTATATGGAATAAAATGAGATTCCACTGATGAAGGGTTGAACCCGGAACGGTTTTGCGCACCTTGAACTTTATTTGTCGAGCTTTTTGGCCAATATTCATGTGCGGATCTTTTTTCTGATTTTTGAGGTCCTTTTGGATCTACGCATCGCAAGAGGTTATTACTCATCAGTTCGGGACTAATGTTTGGCGCTACGCCTTTCCATCCCCTTCATCAACTTCTTTCTTACAAATATTTTGGTGAATCCAGTTGCTGGATTGGGATCCACAGAGGAAAGTCACGTCATGTCACGCTTTAGATGTGCACTTTGGTCATACAGAAGCATATGAGAGTGAGTAAATGATGAGCTCTCGATCCCGATCCCTCCAGCGCTGGCGTTGAGCCGGTTCTCCATGTGTTCCGGCTGGGATGTGGCTGGGGTCCGGCTCAGTTGGAGCTGGCGGGGATGGGGTTCTCCAGTTCTCCGTGTGTTCCGGCTCAGTTGGAGCCGGTGGGATGGGGATCTCCAGTTCTCCGTGTGTTCCGGCTGGGATGCGGCTCAGTTGGAGCTGGTGGGATGGGGTTCTCTGTGTGTTCCGGCTGGGATCCGGCTCAATTGGAGCTGGCAGTGATGGGGTTCACCAGTTCTCCATGTGTTCCGGCTGGGATGCGGCTCAGTTGGAGCTGGTGGGATGGGGTTCTCCGTGTGTTCCGGCTGGGATGCGGCTGGGATCCGGCTCAGTTGGAGCTGGTAGGATGGGGTTCTCCGTGTGTTCCGGCTGGGATGCGGCTGGGATCCGGCTCAGTTGGAGCTGGCAGTGATGGGGTTCTCCAGTTCTCCGTGTGTTCCGGCTGGGATGCGGCTGGGATCCGGCTCAGTTGGAGCTGGCAGTGATGGGGTTCTCCAGTTCTCCGTGTGATCCGGCTGGGATGCGGCAGGGGTCCGGCTCAGTTGGAGCTGGTGGGATGGGGTTCTCCGTGTGATCCGGCTGGGATGCGGCTCAGTTGGAGCTGGCGGGGATGTGGTTCTCCAGTTCTCTGTGTGTTCCGGCTCAGTTGGAGCTGGCAGTGATGGGGTTCTCCAGTTCTCCGTGTGATCCGGCTGGGATGCGGCAGGGGTCCGGCTCAGTTGGAGCTGGTGGGATGGGGTTCTCTGTGTGATCCGGCTGGGATGCGGCTCAGTTGGAGCTGGCGGGGATGTGGTTCTCCAGTTCTCTGTGTGTTCCGGCTCAGTTGGAGCTGGCAGTGATGGGGTTCTCCAGTTCTCCGTGTGATCCGGCTGGGATGCGGCAGGGGTCCGGCTCAGTTGGAGCTGGTGGGATGGGGTTCTCCGTGTGATCCGGCTCAGTTGGAGCTGGCAGTGATGGGGTTCTCCAGTTCCAGGTCTGCCGGAGGGAGCGCGGGAGGAACGGATGAGGGCCGGAGGTGCCCGACACACGTCTGACACACGCGGTTTGGCTCGCGGAGCTGTTGACTCGCTAGCGCCACCTTCTGGTCACAGCAGCTCGAGCAGAACACATTCCCACAGTTCCTGCAGTGAAGAGAGAGTGAGGAATTAACACTTCTAATGTTCATAAAGTACTTAAGCTTCACATATACACTCCCAGTCAAAAGTTTTAGATCGGTAAGATTTTTAATGTTTTTAAAAGAAGTCTTTTGCTTCTATTATTAAATTATAATAATATTTAAAATTTTTACCGTATTTATTTGTATTTTTAAGCAAATAAATGCAGCCTTGGTGAGCAGAAGAGACTCTTTAATAAACATAAAAATTCTTACCGATCCAAAACTTGTGACTGGTAGTGTAGTAATTCATACGAAATGGACTTGACTTTGAGACACCGGTGTGTATATTTGCAGTAAAATCTCTAGTGTGGGAACAAGCTTGAGGATTGAGACGCTACAGTGGAGGACGATGTGAATGAGTGTGTGTGAGAAGGGAAAGATGGATGGATGGACAGAAGAGTAGGAGAAGGAAAGTCTCACCAGGCCTCATCAACCGGCTCTCTGCCACTGCAGCAGAACGAGAGAGAGAGAGAGAGCGATCAGACGACACTCAAACTCACACACACTGCTTCCAACTAACAACACAACGCTTGTTATGCGCTTCGGCTGTTTATTTACTCGACAACTGTGTTTTGGGGGCCTGAAAATGAGCACATTTTTGAAAACGATACCGTTATTGTCCTGAAACTACAAAAACGTGTATTTATGAAAATGGTGATGCGCATGTGTACTACGTGTTTACAAAGTGACATCGCCATCTACTGGCCTGGCAGGAGAATACAGCGCTGTCGTCTGTATGTGAAAAATGCGAAGGAAATTTTTTTTAATAAAGAAATAAATGGTTAATTCAATTTAAATTCAGCATAAAGTTTGGCAAGGCCCTTAAAAGACGTTACCCAGGGTTCAGTGCGGTGTGAAACGCTTGAAGGAATATTCCGGATAAGCTCAATCCATAACATTTGTGGCATAATGTTGATCACCACAAAAAATAATTTTAACTCATCCCTTGTTATCTTTTAAAAACACACACAGCAATGGAGGTTACAGTGAAGCACGTACAATAGAAATGAATGAGGCAGGAAGGTTTTAAAAGCAGAAATGTGAAGTTCAGAACTCAAAGATTCCTCGTTAGTCCAAAAACTGCTTTTATTGAAACCAAGCTCAGAAAACGACTCATTTTGGACTCATTCATAGTGCAACGAAAGCCCGCCTCTTCAGAAGGTCAACACCCACTTCTACATCATCACCTCTTTAGCCCCGCCCACTGATTCACACACGCGTCATGTAGCAGTGAATACATGAGGGATGCAAACACAGGATTATTACAGCAACAAATCCAGGATTACAAGACTACTGAAGCGTGGATGAACTTTATTTTGAACAAAGTTCCAGTTAGAGCGCTTCATTTTACTGCGGATTCGCTTTTAAACATGACTACACTACGACTACACTGGACCCGACAGTAACGTCGCAACACACACGTGTGAGTAACCGTGATTTACCATTTGACTCAGTCGAACTCGAGCTGTGATTCGCTGTTTGCTTCAGCATTCATGGGGTTAATGTGTGGGATTCTGGGATACAGGAGAAAGATCCGCTCCATTCGCTGTAATCCTGAATAAAAGCTGCAGTGAAAGACGACTTCTGTTTTCTCATCAGTAAAGCTGAATCGCCCATAAGAACGATTCATTCATAATTCTGTTCAAAACACCGTAAATGATCATTTCTCAACTATAACTGTTGTAACTTCAAGTACTTAAACTTTATTCGCCACAAGATTTATAAAGCACATGTAATACGCATGAATGTTTCACATTGTTGGCAAACGTAACAAGATATTTTTCAACATCGAAATCTAATAACGGGGACATAGAAAATGATTTTAATATGCAAAACTGTTAGCCAATCACAGCAGTGGGCGTTTCCTTCCAGGTCTCGGATGAGACGCCCATCAACACTGAGTGTTTGAGAGAGAGAGGGTCAAAAACAGATTATTATCTATAATCTAAATTAGATTTTTGATGTTAAAATATTATAAGTGGAACTCAGAGGACATTATAAAAGAAAAGAAAAATGCAGTTCATGACCTCTTTAAACAGAAAAGGTTGATAAGTGATTTTTCACACTAAAATCATATCGTCTACACTGCAAAAAAAAAAGCTTTTCTTACTCCAATATTTACAGTCCAAATATCTAAACATTCTTAAATCAAGATGCATTTACTAGAGGAGTAAAATGATATTATAAAAAGATATTATGTCTTGTTTTCTGTGGAAATGAAATGAGTTTTTGCTTAAAACAAGCAAAATAATCTTAATTCAAACGGAAACAATATTAGTTTTCTGACCCCGCTGAAGATCATTTTGCTTGTTTTTGGATTTCTTTCCCCAGAAAACAAGACTTAATATCATATGGTATTTTACTCATCTAGTAAATGCATCTTGATTTAATAATTTGTAGATATTTGGACTGGAAACAAGACAAAAATACTGAGTAAGAATATAATATTTTGCAGTGTGTGTCTTGTGGCTGTACTAGTGAGTGTTTTAACGCTGAGCATTAATGAACGTGGAATATTCCTGTAATTCCCGAGTGTATCCGGGGCTCACCTGCAGTGATGCTTCCTCGCCAGCCAGAATGTCCTCTCGCAACCATAGCAACGGGACGCCGGGTGATCCGAGTACCACTGTGTCACCTGGACACAAACAGAACCAGTCAACACACCAGTGTCGGGGAAAGCTACTTTGAAAAGTAATGCATTACAATATTGCATTACTCCCTTAAAAAAGTAACTGATTGCGTTACTTAGTTACTTTTTAAGAAAAGTAATGCATTACGTTACTTTTGCGTTACTTTTTTTTTTCTTTGGCTTGTTTTTTTTAATAACAAAAAAGTTATATTTTTGGGCAAATGTAAAGACCCTTTCACACCAAAAGTGAAATAATAAGCCTCAGGATGAAGGAAATGCAGATTCCCGCGTGTACAGTAGAGGGCGCCGCTCAAACAAACCCTTCAGCTGCTGTTATTCTGGATAACAGAAGAAAAGATGCAGGAGAAAAAAGACTTACTTTACCAATTAAAAAAAAAGAAAATCGATAGTCTTTTTTGCTTATGGTTTAACTGAATCATCGAAGGTCAGAAGCAAGTACATTGATCAATAAAGTGAGATTAAATGCATAAAAATGTATGTTTTATTTAACATATTTAGTTATTGGAGGTTTGCACAGTATTCTGATTCTGCATTTCACTGATTTTATTCATTTTGAGGAATATTGAATCTTTTTTTTGTGCAAGTGAGATGAGTAAATGCTCACATTTAGTCTAGAACTACAATAACCATCAGGTTCACACACACACACACACACACACATCTGCACTTCGTCTCAACATGAGGACAGGAGAGCTGTGAGTCAATAAATGGGAAAACAAAGTAATAAACGAACATAATGTAACTCAAGTTACTTGTACACTGCCAAAAATGCTTTTCTTACTCAGTATTTTTGTCTTGTTTCCAGTCCAAAATATCTAAAAATTCTTAAATCAAGATGTAAATCAAGTAAAATGCCATGAGATATTATATCTTGTTTTCTGGGGGAAATAAATCAAAATTAAGAGAATACAATGATCTGCCAATGGGGTCAGAAAAATAATAGTTTCCGTTTGAATTAACATTATTTTTCTGACCCCATTGGCAGATAATTTAGCTTGTTTTAAGCAACAACTCACTTAATTTTGATTTATTTCCCCAGAAAACAAGACATAATATCGTAATAGTTCCATTTTACTACTTTAGTAAATCCATCTAGATTTAAGAATGTTTAGATATTTGGACTGGAAACAAGACAGAAATACTGAGTAAGAAAAGCATTTTGTGCCGTGTGACGTCCGTTCTCTCCCTGATCCGCTCACCTCTGCTTCCCGTTGTCCGATCTGTTCCCAGCTGGACTCGGACAGGAGATCAGTGGCACCACAGCGCTGTAACTCCAGGTTATTCTCCCCGTCTGGAAGAGACGTCTGTGGCCCAGAGCAGAAGAAGTGTAATGAGATTAATGCCTGTTTACATCAAGGACGATAACTTTAATCACTATAATCACGACTACCGGACAATGATAACTACAATTATAACTATAATGTTAACTATGATAACCACAATGTTAACCATAATGATAACTATTATAACTTTAATGACCGACAATACCGATAACTACAATGTTGTGCAATCTTGACACAAATTATTATATAAATTTATTATGAACAATGTATCACTAATTATTGACAACTGTGGTAAAACATCAGTGCTTTGGTTTTAAATCTTTAAGTGCCAACAAACGGCCCCAGTTTTGGCTTGATTTCATTGTGTTGTGGCTTGATTTCATTGTGTTGTGGCTTGATTTCATTGTGTGGCTTGATTTCATTGTGTTGTGGCTTGATTTCATTGTGTTGTGGCTTGATTTCATTGTATCGTGGCTTGATTTCATTGTGTGGCTTGATTTCATTGTGTTGTGGCTTGATTTCATTGTGCTGTGGCTTGATTTCATTGTGTGGCTTGATTTCATTGTGTTGTGGCTTGATTTCATTGTGTTGTGGCTTGATTTCATTGTGCTGTGGCTTGATTTCATTGTGTTGTGGCTTGATTTCGTTGTGTTGTTGCTTGATTTCATTGTGTTGTGGCTTGATTTCATTGTGTTGTGGCTTGATTTCGTTGTGCTGTGGCTTGATTTCATTGTGTTGTGGCTTGATTTCGTTGTGTTGTTGCTTGATTTCGTTGTGTTGTGGCTTGATTTCGTTGTGTTGTTGCTTGATTTCGTTGTGTTGTTGCTTGATTTCGTTGTGTTGTGGCTTGATTTCATTGTGTTGTTGCTTGATTTCATTGTATCGTGGCCCTTATTTCGTTGTGTTGTTGCTTGATTTTGTTGTGTTGTTGCTTGATTTCGTTGTGTTGTGGCTTGATTTCATTGTGTTGTGGCTTGATTTCGTTGTGCTGTGGCTTGATTTCATTGTGTTGTGGCTTGATTTCGTTGTGTTGTTGCTTGATTTCGTTGTGTTGTGGCTTGATTTCGTTGTGTTGTTGCTTGATTTCGTTGTGTTGTTGCTTGATTTCGTTGTGTTGTGGCTTGATTTCATTGTGTTGTTGCTTGATTTCATTGTATCGTGGCCCTTATTTCGTTGTGTTGTTGCTTGATTTTGTTGTGTTGTTGCTTGATTTCATTGTGTTGTGGCTTGATTGCGTTGTGTTGTTGCTTGATTTCATTGTGTTGTGGCTTGATTTCGTTGTGTTGTGGCTTGATTTCGTTGTGTTGTGGCTTGATTTCGTTGTGTTGTTGCTTGATTTCATTGTGTTGTGGCTTGATTTCGTTGTGTTGTGGCTTGATTTCGTTGTGTTGTGGCTTGATTTCGTTGTGTTGTGGCTTGATTTTGTTGTGTTGTTGCTTGATTTCATTGTTGTTGCTTGATTTCATTGTGTTGTGGCTTGATTTCGTTGTGTTGTGGCTTGATTTCGTTGTGTTGTTGCTTGATTTCGTTGTGTTGTTGCTTGATTTCATTGTATCGTGGCCCTTATTTCGTTGTGTTGTTGCTTGATTTTGTTGTGTTGTTGCTTGATTTCATTGTGTTGTGGCTTGATTGCGTTGTGTTGTTGCTTGATTTCATTGTGTTGTGGCTTGATTTCGTTGTGTTGTGGCTTGATTTCATTGTGTTGTTGCTTGATTTCGTTCTGTTGTTGCTTGATTTCATTGTGTTGTGGCTTGATTTCGTTGTGTTGTGGCTTGATTTCGTTGTGTTGTGGCTTGATTTCGTTGTGTTGTGGCTTGATTTCGTTGTGTTGTGGCTTGATTTCGTTGTGTTGTGGCTTGATTTCGTTGTGTTGTGGCTTGATTTCGTTGTGTTGTTGCTTGATTTCATTGTGTTGTGGCTTGATTTCATTGTGTTGTGGCTTGATTTCGTTGTGTTGTGGCTTGATTTCGTTGTGTTGTTGCTTGATTTCGTTGTGGTGTGGCTTGATTTCGTTGTGTTGTGGCTTGATTTCGTTGTGTTGTGGTTTGATTTCGTTGTGTTGTGGTTTGATTTCATTGTGTTGTGGCTTGATTTCGTTGTGTTGTGGTTTGATTTCGTTGTTGTGGCTTGATTTCGTTGTGTTGTGGCTTGATTTCGTTGTGTTGTGGCTTGATTTCATTGTGTTGTTGCTTGATTTCATTGTGTTGTGGCTTGATTTCATTGTATCGTGGCCCTTATTTCGTTCTGTTGTGGTTTGATTTCATTGTGTTGTGGCTTGATTTCATTGTATCGTGGCCCTTATTTCGTTCTGTTGTGGTTTGATTTCATTGTGTTGTGGTTTGATTTCATTGTATCGTGGCCCTTATTTCGTTCTGTTGTGGTTTGATTTCATTGTGTTGTGGCTTGATTTCATTGTATCGTGGCCCTTATTTCGTTCTGTTGTGGTTTGATTTCATTGTGTTGTGGCTTGATTTCATTGTATCGTGGCCCTTATTTCGTTCTGTTGTGGTTTGATTTCATTGTGTTGTGGTTTGATTTCATTGTGTTGTGGCTTGATTTCATTGTGTTGTGAACTTATATTTCCTTTTTAAATTTCGTGGTGTTGTGCTCTACCATCACTAAAGCGTTTACCATCACTATTTCAATATAACACAGGAAGTGCATAGAGTAGCGAGTGTGTGTTCCTCACCAGCTTCCCGTTGACGTGCAGACGGCTCCAGAGCTCCTGCACCTGCTTCTTCAGCGTCTCCACCTGCAGCTGATGCCCCGCCTCCATCTCGCGCAGGCGCACCTGTACGGCGTCACTGTGAAGACTCAACCCGTCCTGATTGGCCGAAAGCGGATGAACGGGATGCTGGGAAGGTGAGCAGACGCCGTTGAGGGTGTGGTTCGGACTGGAAGAACTCTCCATGGAAGATTGGCTGCTAGATTCTGAAGCATCATGGGTAGTTGTAAAGGGGGCGTGATTATTTCGATCTAACCCGTTTGATAGCAACTCACTGTTTTCGTTAGAGCAAAGAGGATGCTGGGATTTATGTGGGTGTTTTTCAGTGGAACGTTCCACAGCGTGATCTTTAATATCTTCTGGTGATCCAAACATTTGGTCCTCACTCTCAAAATTATCTGGAATATCGAAGGCAGGCGTATTATTTACAACTTCCAGCTTCCTGTGATCCTCCTCTCTCACTTCCTGTTCCATTTGGCTGTCAGTCACAGAAAGCTCCGCCCCCTTTAATGCTTCAGAGTCGCTGGTGTTTAAGCCGAGTCTCGGATCGGGACGGCTCTTGTCCGGTTCTTTGGTCACGCTCATCCTCACGCTCAGACGGTCCTGCCACTGCTCATTCCTGCTGGGGTCGCTGCTGCGGCGGGTCGGGGTCAAACCCTCACACGATGTGTGCAGATCGTCGTACGACCGAGTCTTTGGTAACCTGCAAACAAAACACACTACAGTTTGAGCTACAGGAACGTTTAAGTGGAGAATTTAGTGAAAAGTGGTTAAAGGCTGAAAATTAGAGAGGCACCGATATCAGAATTTTGGCCGATACCGATAACCGATAATTCATTATATTTGAAAGCCGATAACCGATATATCGGCCGATAAATCTAAATCCACATTTGTATATAATGTTTGAGAGCCTGATTACAAAAACAAAAGTCTCACCAGTAAAATCCACGTCTCAAACACATGATTATGATGTTCTCATGATAATTTTATGTAGCCGATATGACAGACTTGCGCTGCACATGTTGAGCTGAACTGTATTTTCCTTTTTTGAAGTGATTCCAATCATATTTCAAGCAATTCAAAACCATCATGTTGAACAGTGCGCATCTGAAGAGTCTCAGCTGAAGGAAATAATACATTATTTATCGGCTTTAATATATCAGACAAATCTTCTTATCAGGCCGATAACGAAAACATTAAAAATGAACATATATCGGCCGAACCGATATTGTGGCCGTTAGGGTTAGGGATAGGGTTAGGGTTAGTCATCCCAACTGAAAATGTGTTCAGGCAAGGAAACGCATAAGTCACGTGTCATTTACCTGCTCACAGGTGAGGCTGAGGGGGCGGAGTTAGGCACACATGACTCGTCAGAAGGCGTGGAGGGGGCGGAGTTAGGCAGATAGACGGCGCTCCATAGCATCAGATTCCTCACGTGACACACTGGGTGCAAAACCTGACGGAGAGATTCCTAGTAGTGAGGCTGCGTTTACTTGATCAAAAATACAGTAAAAACAGTGAAATATTATTAGAATGTAAATCATCTGTTTTCTATGTGAATATATAGTAAAGTGTAATTTATTCCTGTGATCAAAGCTGAATTTTCAGCATCATTACTCCAGTCTTCAGTGTCACATGATTCAAACATTTATGATTATTATCAGTGTTGAAAAAAGTTTTCTGCTCGATATTTTAATATCACTGCTATATTATAGTTTATTAATATTTTTGAATTTATTTTTATTTTTTAGTGTTATTAATTTTGATCTTTTGTCATTTTTATTAGGTGTTTTATTAAACATCTATATAAAATGTATCAATTTTTATTTCAATTTTAGTTATTTTAGTACATCAATTTAAACCAAATGAGAAAAATAAGTTTGAAATGCGAGGTTTCTGTATTTTGACATTTTTTTGTGTGTATGTATGTGTATATATATATATATAAAGATATAGATATATATATATATACCGTATAGATATATAGATATAGATATACTATATATATAAAATACATTTATTTTCTTTGATTTTATTTTAAATTTATTTTTTATATTTAATTGTATTTATTCATATTTTATTTCATATTTTATTATTTTATTTCATTTTTTTTTTTTTTTTCTATTATTTTATTTGAAATAGCTAGAGTGTGTAGTTAACCCTATAAGCCCTCTATGTGAGCCGGGCCAGCAGACGTACGGTCTCTGAGCGCGGTGAGTAGAGGATGTTGAGGAACGATGAGTTCTCCGGTCTCAGGAGAGTCCAAACCGAGCACGTCTTCTCCTGAACACACTGATCCTCTCGCTCCTTCACACTGTTGCACAGGAACGTCCCGAACAGACACGAGTACGTGTGCTGCGCTAACTTCACCTAAAGGCACAAACACAGCCCTCAATGTGATTCACTGCAAAAAATTCTATTCTTTCTTAGTATTTTTCTTGTTTCCAGTCCAAATATCTAAAAATTCTTAAATCGAAATGCATTTTCTAGATGAGTAAGATACCATAAGATATGAAGTCTTGTTTTCTGGGGGGAAAAATTTAATTAAGTGAGTTTTTGCCTAAAACCAGTAAAATGATCTGCCAATGGGGTAAGAAAAATAATTTTGTTTCCGTTTGAATTAACAGTATTTTTCTTTTATAAAAAAAAAACATTATTTTAGTTTTAAGCAAAAACTCACTTAATTTGGATTTCTTTCCCCAGAAAACAAGACACAATATCTTATGGTATTTTACTCCTCTAGTAAATGCATCTTGATTTAAGAATTTTTAGACATTTGGACTGGAAACAAGACAAAAACACTGAGTAAGAAAAGCATGTTTTGCAGTGTGTATAAAAGCTGCATGTTCATCTCAACAAGCGCTGATCAAAGCAATGACAGTGAGTACCAGGAAGGCCTCGTTGAACTCGAAGGAGCATGGGAACTGTCTCTGGAGCTGATGAACGCAGTCGAGCCACTGCAGGAACACAGGACAGCGCTCGTTCACGTCGTACGCGTTCTCACCGTGACCACAGCGCTCGGCAAACTTATGGCCGTAGTCCAGCCACTCGCTCTCGACCAGCACCTGGAAACCCTGCGCAGACGAGAGCAAACTCTTCATCTTAACCTTCAAACTCTCCGTTCCAGTGAATCAATTCAAAACTCAGACGCAATGATTCAAAAAAGTCCCAACACAGCTTGAATGTATTGTTTTACTGTATTAGTGCATAAAGCAAATCATTAAATGTATTTTACTTGGTGCACTAGACATTTTGAATCTACTAGGCTTAGAGATGCACGATATATCAGCCGATATCGGTTAATTTTTAATGTTATCGTTATCGGCCCAAAAAGAAAATTTGTCTGATATATTAAAGCCGATAAATGATGTATTATTTCCTTCAGCTGAGACTCTTCAGATGCGCACTGTTCAACATGATGATTATGAAGTGCTTGAAATATGATTGGAATCACTTCAAAAAAGGAAAATACAGTTCAGCTCAACATGTGCAGCGCAAGTCTGTCATATCGGCTACATAAAATTATCATGAGAACATTATAATGTGCATAAAGTGTGTTTGAGACATGGATGTTAATGGTGAGACTTTTGTTTTTGTAATCAGGCTCTCAAACATTATATAAAAATTTGGATTTAGATTTATCGGCCGATATATCGGTTATCGACTTTCAAATATAAAGAATTATCGGTTATCGCCCAAGATGTTTATATCCCTAACTAGGCTACAACCCTATGATTACATAAGTATTGAGATTGATATTTACATTTATACAACTGGCTGACAGTTTTATCCACATTGCATTCAGTGAGCACATTTATATCAGTTCATGCATTTCTAGGGAATTGAACCCAAGGCTCTTTCTCAGCGACATTACCCAGTCTAACTCCCAGCTTTGAACAATTAAACCCTAAAAAACTATTCCTCACTTTATTGTGTCCATGAAAGCAGAGAGAGATGATATATTAAAGGGCAGTTTGCGCTCAGGTTATGAATGTGCACTAACATTTACAACACTCCTGCCATGCTGTAAATGTTGCATGTTATTCACTGTAAAACATGCTTTTCTTACTCAGTATTTTGGTCTTGTTTCCAGTCCAAATATGTAAAAGTTCTTAAATCAAGATGCATTTAGTAAAATAGTAAATTGCCATAAGATATTATGTCTTAAGTGATTTTTCTGACCCCATTGGCAGATAATTTAACTTTTTTTTAAGCAACAACTCAGTTAATTTTAATTTATTTCCCCAAAAAACAAGACATAATATCATATGGCATTTTACAATTTTACTAAATGCATCTTGATTTAAGAATTTTTACATATTTGGACTGGAAACAAGACAAAAATACTGAGTAAGAAAAGCATTTTTTGCAGCGTTCTTCTGAAATAAAACAGAGAGTGCTCGAGACCTTGATGGTCCTGTAGAAGGGGTCGAGCAGGAGTTTGGACAGAGCCACGATCTGAGGCGTCCGGTCCCAGCCGTCGGAGCAGTGCACCAGCACAGGCCTGTGGTCCCGGTCCACAGCGTTCACCACCAGAAGACACGCTTTCAGCAGCAGAGACAGATGCTGGAGCCATTTAGTGCCCTCCAACGCCGACAGCCAGCTAACACACACACACACACACACACACACGCAGAACACACACGAAATCAGTGCATTAGTAAATAAAAGCAACACTGTCTCTGTAACCAAATCTGCACTGAGTAGAAGAGTATCAGCTGTGGGTCGAGCCGGTTCTGCTGTGTTTGCAGGTCGGCTCATCATGAACACTCACTTGACCGGATCCGGGACTTGAGCGCAGAGAGTCCGCAAACACTGGAAGCTCTTCCGGATGGAGTGGATGTTGGCCATGCCCATGAACATCACCTCACAGCTGGGGTAATACTCTACAGGACACACACACACACACACACACACACACACACACAGAGGATGATGTTTGAGAGAGAGATCAGGAATAAGGGTATCGTTTGAATTTTAACGATAAGGTAAAAAAACAAAAACTTAGACATCATTCACATTTAGTCTTATTGCAAAACATTTAATTGTATCTGAATATCATGAACACAAATCATCAGGCTAATGAACACTTACACAAGGAGCGTTTGCCTGTGGTTTAAAAACACCATAGAAGAACAACTAGCAGAACTAATATACACTTCAAGCATTATTAAAGACAATAAACACTCAATAAAAAATTAGAAATCGCAACAAATAGATTCAACTGAACACAGATACGATTGAAATAAACAGTGTTTTAAGATTTTCAGGTACAGAAACTAATCAAATGTAAAATAAAATTGCGAGGAATAATAATAGAAATAAAAGGAATCGAAATTTTAATTTTATAACAAGTATTCGATTCCCAGCCCTATCAGGGAGAACATGTTTCTGCGGTTAGCTTTACCTGGACACTCACACCCGCCTCCTTTCGCCCGATTGGCTACCGCCGCTGCGTACGACCGGGCGTCCATTATTAACAGCTTCTGAGGGGGCGTGGCATTGGGCTCCGCCTCTACGTTCCCATTGGCCGTGTGAGAACCTGATGTGAAAACAGGAAGTAAATGAGCAGCTGCGTTGATTTAGCAACAATCACAGGGTTCGTACAGACACTGTACAATGAAAGACTTTAAGCACTACTTTCTAGGTCTCACTTATAACAAACAATATTTTTATTATCTTTTAAATTCTAAAAAAGGTAAATAGATCAATAAAAATAAAGTAATAAAACAAAATGGTACAGATAATAAAGTGCAGCAGATGCAGTGACTGCGGTGACTTTAACCATTGAAAGGATACTATGACAAAGACATCGCTTTCCTTATTCAAACTGATTTATTTCCATGAAAATATGATTGACCTGAAGAATAAAAGCTGTATCATATACTTGGATATTTATATGAGCAATATCACACTCATAGCCATGTGAAGTGCCTCTAAATCTATATTAGACAGACTGCAACATACATTTTTGTGTGAAAAGATTATTTTATCAATAAAATTAAACACTAATTTGACATATATTGTCTTTCAATAATTCCTAAGAAAAGTACCTTTTCTTAAATATGGCTGATTTCCAGGGTTTTCCAGAACTAGAGTAAAATTCAAGTACTTTAAGCACCTTGACCTCTGAGTCGCTCACTCACCGGAGTCGCCGAGCGGAGGTTTGGCGTGATGGTGAACGCACGAGCCGTTAGCATGAGCCGCGTTCAAGGCCGGATCCGTCACACAGGCTTTAGCGATGGCTTGAACCAAATGCTCATCGTCAGCATTTCTCCAACCCCACCAGCTGACCTCTGGCTGCCCACATCGACCAATCACAGCGCCCGAACTCTGGTGTCTGGGTCAAAGGTTAAGATAAAGGTGAGTACTTAACACAGTGTGGCTCATCCAATCAGATTTCAGAGCTAAAACCAGCCGTTTTATCTATATAACTAGTGATGTCAACACCTGCATTTATAAGAGCAAAAGCATGTTTACAGTGATGTACAATGGAAGTCTGAAAGTAGGGCCCTATGATTATTTTCTTATGCATTTATTTGATTCCCACTGTTTTTGATCATAAATTTGTATTAAATCATCAATCCAGAAACATGAATTTCTGAAAAACATAAAACATATATTGTAAAAAAAATAAATAAAATAATAATTAAATTGTTGACGTTTTAAAAATTTAATTGATTAAATTAAATCAATTCCATTATGATTATGAAAATTTAAGTAAACTAATAAAATAGATTTTTTTTATTATTATTATTAATGAAATGGAAAATAAAAATGGTAAACATGGAATTTGGGCCCTGAGAAATTTTATTAATTAATTCAACTGATTTGTGTTCATGATATTCAGCTACAATTATGTTTTGCAATAAGACTAAATGTGAATGATATCTAAGGGTTTTTTTACCTTATTGGAATCGAAATCAGAATCGATAAGCAGAATCGAAATCAGAATCGTTAAAATTCAAACGATACCCAACCCTACTGTCAATATAGCTTAACCTGTACTGATCCCAGAACAGTCCTTTCACAAAACGCGAGCTCAGAAACACCTGTAAACCACAGCCGGGATCCTCTTCCAGGATCGGAACGCCGCCACGCTCTCCAGCTCCTGGTCCGAGACCGCAGCGGGAACGATGATCTGCTCTGGGTAACTGGCACAGACCCTGAGAGATCACACACACACACACACGTCTGGTGATGAAGCAGCTTGAGCGAGCGAGTGGTGTGTGTGTGTCAGGTGCGTCACCTGTAGTGTGTGTTGATGTTGGAGATTCTCCAGGCACTGTGTGTGTCGAAGCCCATCCTCTCCAGCTCGCGCTTAAACCTCCGCTGATGTCCTCCTGCAAACACACACACATCCGGTGAGTCTGGGATTAAAAACTCAAGCATTTCCAGTGTTGTGTGTGACTCATTACAAGTAACTTGAGTTACGTTATCAGATTACTTTTTCAAGTAACGAGTAAAGTCACGCATTACTTTTAAAATTTACAACAAAATATCTGAGTTACTCTTTCAAATTAGTAACTCAAGTTACTTTGTTTTCCCATTTATTGACTGACAGCTCTCCTGTCCTCATGCTGAGAAGTGCAGGTGTGTGTGTGTGTGTGTGTGTGTGTGTGTGTAAACATGATGGTTATTGTAGTTCTAGACTAAATGTGAGCATTTACTCATCTCACTTGCACAAAAAAGATTCAATATTCCTCAAAATGAATAAAATCAGTGAAATGCAGAATCAGAATACTGTGCAAACCTCCAATAACTAAATATGTTACATAAAACATACATTTTTATGCATTTAATCTCACTTTATTGACCAATGTACTTGCTGCGATGATTCAGTTAAACCATAAGCAAAAAACAGGTGTGTCTGTGATTAAAGATTTACATGAAGCATTTCCTGATTTACAGAAATAGAAAGTGTGTGTTTGTTTGTTTGTTTGTGTTTATCTTGCATCAAGCCAGACGACGTTGCTTCATAAACACCTATATTGCAAAAGATTGTGTTGATAAACAGAATTACAGTGCATTTTATCCTTCAATGCATGACACAGAAATTATCTGATAATACAGATTGCACTTATTTTAATTTTCAAACTCTGGCACCAGTGTTTTAGTATTATTTATATATAGTAGTTATGTAATATAAATACTTTGTACTAGTATATACTAAGACTAATTATACTTTATCTTTATTTTGAATTGGCTGATATTTATATATGTTTTAGTTTTTATTTTAATTAAACAAAAATTGTCATTAATATATATATATATATACATACATTTGTTAATTTATATATTTATATTTGTATTCGTTTTTTTAAATATGACTTTAGGTTTATTGATTGATTGCTCTCAGTTTTAGTTTTGGTTTCTAATTATTTCCAGTTTGTAATTTATGGACTGCCAAAGTTGCCAAAATAAGAAATAAATAAATATACAAAGAAATTTAAAAATAAATAAATGTGCATTTATACTTTTATTGTATTTTTTCCACATTTATTTATTTCCAAGTTTATTTATTTATATATGTATTTATTTCTACATTTATTTATTTCTACATTTCTTTCTCCATATGGTAATGAGGGGGGCGGGGGCATTTATTTATTTTACATTTCTTTGTATATTTATTTGTGTGTTTATTTATTTATTATTTCGGCAGCTTTGGCATTCCATAGTAATTTTAGTGCTTTAGCTTAAACTAATTTCAATTAGTCAGAAATTAGTCAGTAAGAACCTGTAAACACCGCCCTGAAATGTGTGTGTACCTGCACGGCAGATCCCATCATGCAACTCTCTGTCCTCAGCGGACACACTCGCGCTGCACGAGAGGAAGGCGAAGGCGAAGAGCTCCTGCAACCGGGCCGGCGGCCGCACAACTGCGCTAATCCTCCTCAGCCAATCCTGACACTGCTCCGTCGACTGGAACTTACACCTGAACACAACAGGTTACATTTAAAGGTGCAGTGTGTGAATTTTAGCGGCATCTAGTGGTGAGGTTGTGAATTGCACCCAACAGAAGTTACGGTGGCCGACAGGAAGTGATGTCGTCGTCTGAGACAGCAGAGAGTAGGCAAAGCAATGAGGTTTCTTTACAAAGATAAATTAAGAAATTAGGTTTACTTAATTATTCAGTAAAACGATATGTTATTGCAAATATTATTGTTACTTGTTCATCATGGTGTGTTTTATTCGCTGACTTTAGCTCGCTTCTTATCATGAAGAACAACATAGTGACGAAACGTGTTTGTCCGTTCAGGGCCACCGTAGAAACATGTGGATGTAAGCGGACCCGCGGTGTGTGTAGAGAGAAACGCCTCATTCTAAGCTAATAAACACATAACGCTTCATTATGTAAGGTCTTTAAACATAGTTATGTTTATGATATTGCATTTCTGTCAACAGATCCTCCTACATTTTTTTGGCAACACTTGATCCATTAATACTAACACTTTATCTTCTACTATATCTTTTATAAAATAAAATAAAAACGTTTTTAAAAAATACATGCAGTTAGATTAAACTGGGAAGCATATTGCTGTCCTATTGTTAGTTTAACTGCTTCTATTGTTCACATTTGTAAGTTGCTTTCATACTTCAGTGCAATAAAATTGCTAAGATTTTTAGAATATTCATTATCATTTTGTAATAAATCCAAAAGCAAAACACGCAAAAAGAGCTATTAAAGAGAGTGGAAATGGCAAATGAGTGGTCCTCTGCAGCCATCTACTGGTGATATTGGTATTTTTATGTCATGTTAATGTTAGAAGTGGGTTTGTTTTCCACAACATTTCCCCATAATACTGAAATCCTAGAATCACTTTATAAGGTTATTTTGTTACTCATCATCCGTGTCTGATGCCCCTCCCCCTTCACTACATAATTAATTACACTGCAAAAGTCGAGTGCATAAAATGTCCAACATTCCACACTTCGTTTTTTCTGTTAACTAAGTGCATCATGCAGGGGTTTTTTTAAAGCGCACTTCATCCATTTCAGAATTTTCACACTATTTATAGTACAAAACGGCATAGAATAGTGCATACGTATGTGTATTGCTCTTACTTTCCTAACACACATTATTTAGCTTGATTCATCAGTGCACATTATTCCAGAGAAAACAAAGTTACTGTCTATCTCACCATGCCACCACTGAGGATACTGAGACAGAGCGAGGACACATTTGTTAGTCAAAGCAGCGCTGTCACACAGACGCACCTGACGACCTTGCAGTCTTTGCAGGTGAGCTGCAGCTGTGTCAGATCCCGACACTCCACACACTCAATCAGCTGCAGTGGGACCTGTTCACAGAGAGACAACAGAAACAGCACAATTGTGTCTTTTAGGCCTTGAGTGTAACGCGTGTTTGAGTGCGATCCAAACAAGTGCGATCCTAACAAGTGTACTCCATGACAGAGATTGTATCAGTCACTGAGAAAATATATTGAATAATGCTTAAATTTTTGTTAAAGATGCAGTGAGCGATTTCTGTAAAGCGCTGTTAACAGTGGATCTGACCAAGCAGCACAACACTCTTGTAGCCAATCAGGGGGCGTGTTAATTCATTATGGGGGAGGAGAGAGAGAGTGAGCCAATCAGTAGTAGGGGCGTGTCTACTCATGATGGGGGAGGAGAGAGTGAGCCAATCAGCAGTAGGGGGTGTGTCTACTCATGATGGGGGAGGAGAGAGTGAGCCAATCAGCAGTAGGGGGTGTCTATTCATGATGGGGGAGGAGAGAGAGTGAGCCAATCAGCAGTAGGGGGCGTGTCCATTCATGATGGGGGAGGAGAGAGTGAGCCAATCAGCAGTAGGGGGCGTGTCCACTCATGATGGGGGAGGAGAGAGTGAGCCAATCAGCAGTAGGGGGTGTCTATTCATGATGGGGGAGGAGAGAGAGTGAGCCAATCAGCAGTAGGGGGCGTGTCCATTCA
Source organism: Vimba vimba (assembly GCA_022828995.1). NCBI lineage: Eukaryota > Metazoa > Chordata > Actinopteri > Cypriniformes > Leuciscidae > Vimba > Vimba vimba. Next base: position 1,015,575 of record CM040820.1, on the reverse strand, counting down.
TGATGGGGGAGGAGAGAGTGAGCCAATCAGCAGTAGGGGGCGTGTCCACTCATGATGGGGGAGGAGAGAGTGAGCCAATCAGCAGTAGGGGGTGTCTATTCATGATGGGGGAGGAGAGAGAGTGAGCCAATCAGCAGTAGGGGGCGTGTCCATTCATGATGGGGGAGGAGAGAGTGAGCCAATCAGCAGTAGGGGGCGTGTCCACTCATGATGGGGGAGGAGAGAGTGAGCCAATCAGCAGTAGGGGGCGTGTCCATTCATGATGGGGAGGAGAGAGTGAGCCAATCAGCAGTAGGGGGCGTGTCCACTCATGATGGGGGAGGAGAGAGTGAGCCAATCAGCAGTAGGGGGCGTGTCCATTCATGATTGGCGAGGAGAGAGTGAGCCAATCAGCAGTAGGGGGCGTGTCCACTCATGATTGGTGAGGAGAGAGAGCCAATTAGCAGTAGGGGCGTGTCTACTCATGATGGGGGAGGAGAGAGAGAGAGCCAATCAGCAGTAGGGGGCGTGTCTACTCATGATGGGGGAGGTGAGAGTGAGCCAATCAGCAGTAGGGGGCGTGTCCACTCATGATGGGGGAGGATTGAGATTCAAGATTCTTCTGATTGAGATATTGTTCACGCACGTATCTTCCGCACGTCACTAGAGTCAGATCTCGGCACAGATGTTCAGGTGTTGTTGTGTATGAGAGAAACACGTACACTGATGGCGTTCTCCTGGAGCTTGATGTGAAGGCGGTAGCTGGTTAAGGCAATGACAGATTCCTCCGCCTTCCCGACATGTTCCACACACTCGCCGTGCAGCAGCGGGAACACGACCTGCCATTACACACACCATTACTAGGGCCCTAATATATACTGTATATAAAAATGTATATATGCATGTACAATCATATAAATATATATATATATATATATATATGCATATACACACTGTATATAAATATATATATATATATACTGTATGATTGTACATGCATGCTTGAGTATATATATGCTTGTAATACAAATTCATTATCAAAAAAGGTGGTAATCAAATTAATGCATAAAACTTATTAACAAAAAGATTAATGAGTCTTTTAAAATGTAATCTGTAATAATTTTTTTGCCAAACAAAGTGCTGCACAATAGAGGTTTAATGTTTAAATTAAAACAAATTTGGATATTGTGTGATATTTAAAAAAATCATTATAGTGTATTATTAATATATTACTAGACGTACATTCTACTGGACAACAGTGATATATTTCCGTCATAATGTCAAACCGAACATTATGCAGACTTCATATTTCAATAGCAGCCTTTTTGCACATTAATATTCGCAGACTGTGCAACGATTAATCGCATCCAAAATAAAAGTTTGTGTTTACATAATATATGTGTGTGTACTGTGTATAATTATTTTGTATGTATATATATATACATACATACATACATACATATATAAAAATTCACACACATGCATGTATACATATTTATATATACAAAATAATTATACACAGTACACACACATATATTATGTAAACACAAACTTTTATTTTGGATGTGATTGTTTGTTACACAGCTCTAGATGATACCTGCTGGTCCTCCGGCACCGGGCTCTCGCGGGCCTCCGGACTCTGCAGCCCCTCCTCAACCTTCACAACACAAGCATCGTATTTAATCAGAGTCATCAGCGATCAGCGATCTGAGAGAATGAGGGTTAGAGGTCTCACCATGGCCCCGGGACAGCTGGGCAGAGCGGATCCGCAGGCCACAGGCGACCTGAGAGACGGCAGATCATCTGCATGTTAGCATTTGCATTTATTAAATAGTTCTCATTACAGCCGTCAATAAGAGCATCCCTCCTTCCACTTCACAAACAACGACATAATCAATCAAACATTTCATAATCAATGAGCCGTTCGGCTGTTGCTGAATCATGCTGACGGTCTTAAAGCGGATCAATACAGGGACCGCATCCGATGAGACTGGACCTATAGATCGCATGGATTTACCCTATAGACACACTTGTGCAAATATTGACCTCACAAACAAGAGGAAACAAACAACGAGAAATTATATTTTACATAAATAAAATGAAGGCTATTTTCAAGGCAAGTTCTCATTACTGTAAAACAGTTCTGTATATACAATTATGTTTTATTTAAATCAGCAGAAACACAAATTAAAACAAATACTATCATGATATATAGAATCTTTATGATTTAAATATGTTAATGTTTGCATTATGCATTATAGTAATCAAAATGTTTTTAGATTAATTGTCATGAAAATAATGTCACGATGACACAGTTTTATTAATTCTGTCTTACAATAATTCACATTATCACAGAAGAACTGGGATAAAGGGTTATAGTTGGGATTCAAACACTGACGTCTACAGTAGAGATCATAATAGAGTCAATCAGCTTTTAGATTTAAATAAAGATAATCAATCATTAATTCAAGAGATTTGTTCAAAAACACTGATTCATTCAGTCTTTCTGAGCGAGTCACTGAATCAGTCACTCATTCAATCTGATTATTTTAAAATAATTCATTCAAATTAGTTAAATATTTCTGCAGCAATTAACCTGTTCTTTTGTTAGTTGTCTGTACAGAATCATTGAGAAAACTGTTAAATTACTGTACAAAAATACAATTTCTCCAGAATGGTGCAGCTCTCAGGATTTCTGAATGATTTTACTGGCCTCGGGTCATAAACAGAGCCATGTAAGGCCTCGCCGAGCTGATCTTTACAGCTCCTGAGGAGGCTTTAATAACGGCGATATTTCTTATCTTCAGAAAAGGATTTTCATGTTAAAAAGTATATAAATGTTTATTTCTGTTATAAATGTCGGCTGGTTTGTCTAGATGAGACTCTTATTCCTCGGCTGGATCGAGTCGAGACTTTGAAGCTGCACTGAAACTCACTTCTGGACCTTCGACCCGTTGGACCCCATTGAAGTCCATTATATGGAGAAAATGAATGTTTTCCTAAAAAATCATATTTTTTTCGACTGAAGAAAGAAAGACGTGAACATCTTGGATGATGTTGGGGAGAGTAAATAATCAGGAAATTTTAATTCTGAAGTGAACTACTCCTTTAACTCATCCGCAAATCTTCCTCTATCCCTCACATGCACTAACATGCGCACATTCCATGCAATGCATTTCTGACACGTGACGTTACAGTGAAGGTCTACAGACCTGGATCTGGTTCTGGTTCTGGTTCTGGTTCTGGATCTGGATCTGGATCTGGATCTGGATCTCTGCGTGTGGAGCAGACGCTCAAAGAGAGAAAGAAAGAAAGGCTGCAAGAGATCATCATAACACATTACACAAAATTGTAAAATGCAAATTACACTGTATAGTGCAACATATTTACATGATGACATAAGGTGCAACATAATAATCGGATCGTGTGTTATTGTAGCAAACTACGGTTTCTTTTCTCCAGGCATTGCATACTCTCTCACACACTATTTGAGAAAAAAACAAAGGAAAAGGAAGCAGAATAAAGCGCACAGATACCGATCTGAACTTAACCACAGTAATGGGGAAGCTTCAAAACATCAGCCTTTATTCTCAAATACAATAAAATAGATTAAATAAATAAAGATAACGGCTTACTAATGCGTGTCAGACTTATATGTGACCTTATATAACCTGATCAAAATTCATAGTCAACCACTAATAAACAGGAGGAGGAAACGCTACAGTTCAGACTCACTGAAAGAAAGGTAATGAACACCAATCAGAGAAAGCTTATGCAAACAAAAAGGCTTGTTATGCTGTGATCCTAACCGAAGTATCTGACAGATATGTTATCATGCTTTTCAACCCTGCAGAAGTGGTTTAGTGAGACTGACACTCTTGCAGGAGCGTCTGATCTCACTCGCCAGATCACATAATCAATTTGCAAAGGTAACGTTAGGTCAGATAATAAAAGCATATACCTACACTTATTTATTATGTTTTGCAACAGTATACATGCCAGCTGTTGATTCTAGTACAGATCAAACCTAGTCTAGACAGCAGTGAGAAGTCAACTAAGACTCTGATGATGCCTAAAACTGTAGTTTACCAAGTATACAGTCTAGATAGGTGCCCTAGGTGGCTAGAAATGCTAGGTTTAGCTAGTTTGACAATCATTAAACTGACAGCTCGACCAGTGCAACTGATTAAACAGCTCCTGTGCGCATGTTACTCGGTGTTAAACATACATGTCTGTCGTTAGATCTCGAGGAGGGAGTGTGTTGTTGTAGTTGTAGTTGTCGTTTATGTTTGTTGTTGTTTTTGTGGAGGGCGGAACCGTCATCCCGGCACTGAAACCGGTCAATAAAGCACAGCAATCGCCGTAAACTCACCTGCTCTCCGAGTTAGTCGCAGAAGATGAGTGTTGTTGCGGTGAAACCGGAGAAAAACCAGAAAAGAGACGATAAACAGAATGTAAACATTGAGTGTAATCCGCTCTACACCGCCATGACGTTCTCCTCTCAGCTGAGCTGCAAGTCACGTGACGCCACGACGTCGTGACGCATTCAAACGTCATGTGTATGTGATTTACATTTCATTTATTTATTTAAATGTAAGTATTTGTTAATATTAATAGCAACTACTAATAAAAAATACATATATATTAATTTATTAAATGTATTTAAATATATATATTATTTTTTTTACATTTAAATATACAAAATACAATAGTGTAGCAGAGTTAGGATGTGTTTGAATTGAAATAAATTTGAAATAATTATTAATAGATTTATTCAGTTATTTAAAAATAATACGTTTATTTATTATTTATTAAATGCAAATTACAGAAATTCATAAATGAGTTTCATTCTGTATTTTGGACTCGTCTCACTTAAAACTTGCGTTTCAGAGATTAGCTTAAAGTGCATCATAAAAAAATAAAATAGTATTGTGCTGATTTTCATTTATTTGGAAATCCCAACATTTATGGTCTTGAGTGCAATTCACTATCGGAAATTCTTTGAATTAAAAAGACATTGTTTATCATATAAATATTTACATTTATTAATTTAAAGGCTTTTATCAGCATCACAATTGGAACAAAACAAATACAGAATCAGATTATTATATATCAGAAAATAAGAATCAGATTATTTCAGTCACCAAAAGGGACTTTTATTCACTTTCACATTCTTTACCATTTAGTCTCCAAACCGTCAAAGTGAACTGAGTATCAAACAAACAATTATTCAGCCATAATAATAAAAAAAAACAGACTTTTGTCCAATCAGGATTCACTTTTTCTGTATGAATGAAATAAAAAAGATAAACATACTGAAATCACGTCTAAATTGGCGGATCAGAGATGGGTCACAGCTGGAGAAGATCTAGTTTTGTTCCTGAGATGATTCTTCATCGCTCGACAGGTCAGACCTTCATGACAGCTCGTTCAGGTCTTCAGCTTTAGTGACGGACTGTACGGCGACAGAGACACACGTGTGTCGGTGTGTGTCCTCCTCCATCTCAGGATCACAGGCTTCTTGTTTGACCGAGACTAAACCGCTTGAAACCGGACTTGAACTGGCTGGACCTTGAACTGTTCTGGTTTGCACTGGTTCGGTTAAACCATCTCGCCTGATTCTAGACCTGTGAACAGAGAAAAAGCACAGGATAGTGTATTACATTTAGTTCTTTGACTTTGTAAATAAAAATCTCATGCAGGTTTAAAAAGGCTATATGTAAGAATTTTCATTTTGCAATTTTGTCCGATACCGATAACCGATAATTCTCTATATTTGAAAGCCGATAACCGATAAATCTAAATCCACATTTTTATATGGCGTCGGGATGTTCGTTAACAGTAAATCGCTGCTAAACATATTTCCAACTTTTATTTTTACCCCTAATCAAAGAACAAAAAAGAACGAAGAACGAAAAACTGCTCCTGCAGTTCACTTAACGGCCACCGGTGTCGCTAAAAACAAGAGTTTCTCAGTTCTACATAAAGCCTCTTGTATCATATTTATTTTTTCCTTGATCCTCCATTTGGGAGCCAGATTGAACGGTTTTATTTCCAGAGCTGAAGCTGTACCAGTGTTGGGGAAAGTTACTTTTAAAAGTAATGCATTGCAATATTGTGTTACTCCGCAAAAAAGTAACTAATTGCGTCACTTTTATGAAAAGTAATGCGTTATATTACACATGCGTTACTTTTTCTAGCCAAAATTCAGAGATTGCATTTTACTGTTTTTATTCATTTTGAGGAATACTGAATGTTTTCGTGCAAGACGAGTAAATGCATGTTCAAATTTAGTCTAGAACTACAATAACCATCATGTTCACACACACACACACACACACACACACACCTCTTCAATTTATTTCTCCCAAAATGCAACTGTCAGTCAATAAATGTGAAAAAGTAACTAGCGTTAATTGTTTTAAAAAGTAACTTAGATATTTTGTTGTAAATTTTAAAAGTAATGCGTTACTTTACGAGTAATCTGTAAGTAATCTGATTACATAACTCAAGTTACACACAGCACTGGTGACCTACCTGTAGTTGTAGAACCAGTTACTGACAGTGCTAGTCTGCAGAGCTAGCTGTGACGCCAGTCTCTCGATGGTGGACTGAGACGGGTACGGCTCCAGCTGATATGCCGCTCGCAGCGAGTCCTTCTCATGAGCGCTCAGAACCACACGAGGCCGTTTAATCGCCTCGAACGCTCCGGAACCAGCAGAGAGACAGAACCCGTGTCCTGGGGCGTCGGACGGCCGCTGGGAATCACGTTTGAGGCGAGCTGCACACATTTATAAGCAAACACTTATGAGTGAGATCCATTCAGATGAAGAACGGAATTAAAGCGTTCACATGCACGTGTTGCTGTAGATATGCACTGAATATAATATTCCTTCCACCAAACATGCGTTTACTAGGCATGCACCGATGTCAACATTTTGGCCGATACCGATAATTCTTAAAAGCCGATAACCGATATATTGGCCGATACCGATAATTCTTGAAGGCTGATAACCGATATATTGGGCGATACCAATAATTCTTGAAGGCTGATAACCGATATATTGGGCGATACCGATAATTCTTGAAGGCTGATAACCGATATATTGGGCGATACCGATAATTCTTGAAGGCCGATATCCGATGTATTAGCCGATACCGATAATTCTTAAAAGCTGATAACCGATATATTGGGCGATACCGATAATTCTTGAAGGCTGATAACCGATATATTGGGCGATACCGATAATTCTTGAAGGCTGATAACCGATATATTGGGCGATACCGATAATTCTTAAAAGCCGATAACCGATATATTGGGCGATACCGATAATTCTTAAAAGCTGATAACCGATATATTGGGCCATACCGATAATTCTTGAAGGCTGATAACCGATATATTGGGCGATACCGATAATTCTTGAAGGCTGATAACCGATATATTGGGCGATACCGATAATTCTTGAAGGCTGATAACCGATATATTGGGCGATACCGATAATTCTTGAAGGCCGATATCCGATATATTAGCCGATACCGATAATTCTTAAAAGCCGATAACCGATATATTGGCCGATACCGATAATTCTTGAAGGCTGATAACCGATATATTAGCCGATACCGATAATTCTTGAAGGCTGATAACCGATATATTGGGCGATACCGATAATTCTTATAAGCCGATAACCGATATATTGGGCGATACATCTAAATCCAAGATTTATGGACACATTTTTATAAGATAAAAGTTATTTTTAAACAATTTAATGTTGTAGAATTAGGAAAATTACAATTTAGGGCTTTTATAATAAATAAAAAAAATGAATGAAATATTACCGAAAGTAAAGTAAAAAAAAAATGTGATTACGCAATGATACATGATGGAGAAAATTACAGACAACAATAAATCATGATTTTCAGCTTTAAAAGACATTTTTTACAGAAAATATTATATTGTTATGGCCTGTAGTATCTTGTGATCCATGACAATAAGTAACAAATAAAAAATTAATAATGACAGCAAATGTACCTGCAATTATAGAATCACCTCTATATATTCTATATATTCCTCAGGTCTTTACACTAGATCCCAGTTAAATTTAGGGTTGATTTTAAAGTATTATTACTGGTATATAAATCACTCAATGGCCTAGGACCTCAATACATTGCAGATATGCTCACAGAATATAAACCCAACAGATCACTCAGATCACTAGGATCATATCAGCTAGAATTACCAAGGGTTCACTCTAAGCATGGCGAGTCCGCTTTTAGCTATTATGCTGGAACAGCTTCCAGAAGAGATCAGATGTGCTCCTACAGTCACTTTCACATCCAGACTCAAAACACTTCTGTTTAGCTATGCATTTACTGAATGAGAACTGTGCCGCTGTTCGTCCGACTGTTTGTACTGTACTGTATTTTATTTTTCTAAACTGTTTTAATTATTCTTATTTCTTTTTATTATTTTAATTTCTTCTATGTAAAGCAATTTGAATTGCCATTGTGTATGAAATGTGCTATATAAATAAACTTGCCTTGCCTATAGTCTCAAAAATAATCAAACTATCATAACAGTGTAATTTTAATGACCTCATCTGTAATGCATGAGCACAAACAAGAAGAACGAAATGAAAATGTTCACATGCACGTTGTTGTAGATATGCATTGAATAATATCCTTCTATTAAACATATTTACTAGACATGCATTGATACAAAAATTTTGGCCGATACCGATAACCGATAATTCTTTATATTTGAAAGCCGATAACCGATATATCGGCCGATAAATCTAAATCCAAATTTTTATTTAATTTTTGAGAGCCTGATTACAAAAGCAAAAGTCTCATCATTAACATCCATGTCTCAAACACACAATTATAATGTTCTCATGATAATTTTATGTAGCTGATATGACAGACTTGCGCTGCACATGTTGAACTGAACTGTATTTTCCTTTTTTGAAGTGATTTCAATCATATTTCAAGCACTTCATAATCATCATGTTGAACAGTGCGCATCTGAAGAGTCTCAGCTGAAGGAAATAATACATTATTTATCGGCTTTAATATATCGACCAAATATTCTTATCGGGCCGATAACGATAACATTAAAAATGAACATCTATCAGCCGATACCGATATGGTGGCCGATATATCATGCATCTCTAATGTTTACCTCTCTGGTCAGTCTTGGTCAGTCTCTGGACATTGTGCGGGTCCTGGAGCCACCGGTGCATCCGAATGAAGTTCTCCTTTCCTTTCAGACTGAGTTTAGTCCAGGGTTTGGGGTGAGACAGCAGCTCCGACACCGAGCTTTGAGTCAAACCCAGAACCTCTTCGCCAAACACACGCTGACCTGCCAAACCAGCAACACCATCAGCCGAGGCACTCGCAAATATAAGTATACACATATGAAAAAATCATTTTAAAAGTTTTGCTACATTGTCCAATTCTAATTTTCTTCAAAAAATCTATCTAATTTTTCTCGCAAAAAGGCAAGATTTTATGTACTTCAGTAACTAAAACTGAAATAAAAATTAATTTAAAAAAATATAGGCATATATAAAAATATATTTCTAATTAATAAAAAAAATTATAAAAAAGGAAAATATAAAAATAAAAACTGTTTCAACATATTAATAAAAACTATAATAGTATTTCAATGATACTAAAATAACACTTTTTACACTACAATTTTAATGTTTTTCATTTAATATTATGCATTTTATTTACCAAACACAATTTTTAATAGTTTTAGTAAACAATAACAAGACCTGCAGATCTGACTCGGGTTTCTCAGCGAACGTTCTGTTTTTTAAATATAACTTGTTTCAGAACGTTCAGAGAACATTCCCTTAAAGTCCCCTTCAAGTTTTTAATGTTTTTAATATGCTTTAAGACAAAGCATGTGTAAATTCATAAGTCGACTCCATTGCTGAGTATTTCCTCCTTAAAACTGCAGTGAACCAAAGACAGTCTCAAAAACACGCTTTGAAATCGCTGGTGTTTCTGACGTCACAAACTACCTTGTAACCAATCAGATCAACGTGTGATCGTCAACCAGTGGATCTCTGAGCTGAGTGAGTGAGTGGAGGCGGGGCTCATTTGCATATTCATAGAACCGCGCATACTAAATGAGGCAAGGGTGTCGAGTTACAGTCAAGATATTTTAAAGCATGAAGACATTTTTTCAAGGTAAAAACACTTAAATATGTAATTTTTGGTGATCAAAGATGAGTTTTAAGGGATACAGTGATTGACGTCTCACCGATGTTGTTGACCACGAGCGCTTCTTTGACTCTCTGTGTGATGCTGACGGTGTCCAGATCCAGAGACTCAAGGATCTCATCCTCACAGCTTCCCACACACACCTGCTGGATACACTCCTGCTGGACACACACCTGCTGGACACACACCTGCTGGACACACACCTGCTGGACACACTCCTGCTGGACACACTCCTGCTGGACACACTCCTGTGTCCTCGGCTCCGGGTCCGTCGGGAACGAGTGTGTGATGATGGACAGAGGAGCTGGAGAAGCTGAAGGGTGAGTGTCTTCATCCATCTCACATTTGACCTTTCGGATGATGCTTTGGACAAAATCAGCAGGTGACTGAACACTGGGATCCCGTGTCCCACAATGCACCTCTTCCGGCGTCTCGCTCGTCACGTGCATCTCGTGTTTGGCCTGATGAAGGATGTTTCTGATGGCGTCCTCTGATCCACGCTGAGACCTGCTGTCCACATCCATCACTGAAACACCATCAAATTTATTGTTTTATGCTTTAATATTTATTTATTTTAATATTCATTTTATTTTATTTATTTGAACCACTCTTTGAGCTTCTTTCTTTCTGTGAAAGGTATTGGAAACATAACTATTTTCTATAAAGTTGAAGACTAAATTTTAAAACATTGCCTAAATTCTAAATGATCCAACACAATGGGCCTGGAGAGAGCAATGGAGTGTTTTAGTGCGCTTATGATTTAAAATGTAAAATATTGTGATCCGAGCCACTCTGAAAACACTGGATCTTGAGCTGATCATGCGAGTCTGCACTTCATACGCGTTTAATTTGATTGTAGCATTTTGCAATTTGATAAGGACACTGTAACATATTGCGCTTTCCTTGGAGATAACTGACCCCGGGTCATAACCCGTCCCTGATTCACCACATCGTCACGTGATCAGGGTTTGCAGTGCACTGGGGCGGCGGATGGTAGGGGGCGCTATTGGGCCAAAATAATTCTTTGAAAATCTCCTTTAATAAAACTTTATTCATGTCTCTGTTAAAATCTTAAGATTTTGTTGATATTAATAACCTCAAATTTTTAATTCTCTGAATTTGCTCATATTAGACTGTTTAAGAAGTCTTTTCCACACACACGACAGACTTTAGAAAACACACAGTTACTTCATTACTAATATTAAATCATGAATTAAAAACATATTTTAAAAAATATGAAATAAAAAAACATAATAAATATGTTCAAACATTTATATATATAAAAATATATAAATGTAATATTTAAGCTGATGTATGATAAGCCATATAAATTTACAAAGAATAATCCATTGTTTTAAAGTGGCGTATGCTGAGCCTGAACTCACGCTTGGAACGGTTCTGATCCAGAATGTTCCTGATCACCTGATCTGAGCTCATCTCTGGAGAACGAACCCACGGGACGATGCCTTCAGGAATGAGACAGACAGTCAGGAATCAGGATCATGAACTGCACTCAATATAAACAGTAGAGATCACAATAGAGTAAATCACCGTTGAAAGTAACTTTCTGCTTCAAATAAAGATTGAATCATTACATCGTTACACCAGTAGGTGGAGACAAGAGACTGTTCAAACATGAGTGAGTCATTGAATCATTCATTCAAGAGATTCGTTCAAAAACACTGATTCATCCAGTAATGAAACAAGTGAGTCATTGAATCATTCATTCAAGAGATTCGTTCAAAAACACTGATTCATTCAGTAATGAAACAAGTGAGTCATTGAATCATTCACTCAAGAGATTCGTTCAAAAACACTGATTCATCCAGTAATGAGACAAGTGAGTCGTTGAATCATTCGCTCACCAACCCGAATATTTGAAAAAAATTATTAAAATGTATTCAATATTTTTTAAATAGACTTTGCATGATAACTTTGTTAATATACTTAATATACATGTTTGGTTTTAAGGACAATTTTGTGCAACAAACAATTTTGTTCTGGCATATATACTTATAGTTGTAACATAACCTGTTTTCCAAATATATCTATACACCTAGATACATTTACCTTAGATCATTAAAAGGTTTTCAACAAAAATATTTAATATATTAAGGTTTATGCTTACAACAAGAAAAACTATTTGTCAACAGGAATATAGGCCTAATTTATCAATTATCTTACTTTCTGAAAACAAGTCTGTTAATTCATATTAATATCTAATGTCATTTTGCTTCACAAGTATCTTGTTTTAATCCAGTATCTTGTTTTAAGGATGTTCAGATATTTCTTACTGAGAAAAATACAAAGTAGGAACATTTTTTTGGAGCCACTGAAGCTCATTCTAAAATCTGCATCATTCTGCAAGAGAATTCAAGAATCGTCCATCCATAAATGAATAATACTATTTATTTATTATTATTATTATTATTATTATACCAGTTTTCTAAACATCTAACCACCAATTTACCTTATAAGAAAACTTATTAATTTAACAATAAAAACGATCAAAATAAAACACTAAAAAGCTGTAAAAATATATTTTATTTAAAATAAATCAAAGTTAGAGAAATATTTAAATATAAAAACATACAAAAATCGGAAATATTTAATTTGAAAAATTAAAAAAAAAAGCTGAAATATTTTATTTTAAATCTGCATCATCCTGCAAGAGAATTCTTCAAGAATCATCCATTCATAAATAAATAAATAATACTAGTTATTTATTATTATTATTATTATACCAGTTTTCTAAACATCTAACCACCAAATTACTTTATAAGCAAATTTATTAATTTAACAATAAAAATGATCAAAATAAAACACTAAAAAGCTGTAAAAATATATACTTTATTTTAAATAAATCAAAATTAGAGAAAATATTTAAATAAAAATAAAAACATACAAAAATCTGAAATATTTAATTTGAATTTAAAAATAAAAAAAAATAAAAAGCTGAAATATTTTATTTTAAATCTGCAAGAGAATTCTTCAAGAATCATCCATCCATAAATAAATAATACTATTGTTACTGTTGTTGTTATTATTATACCTGATAATATTGTTATTATCATAGTAATATTATAATATATTATATACCTTGTAAAGATGTGGTTATTATTATTATTATAAAAATATAATATATTATTATATATTATTATTATTATTATTAAATTATTTAGTTTAGCTTGCCCTATTTTTCATACTTTTGAAAACAAGATATTTTCCCAGTTGAGTGTGAGATCATCATCATCATCATCATCATCATCATCATCATCATCATCATCACCATCATCATCATCATCACCATCATCATCATCACCATCATCATCATCATCACCATCATCATCACCATCATCATCATCATCACCATCACCATCATCACCATCATCACCATCATCATCATCATCACCATCATCATCATCATCACCATCATCATCATCACCATCATCATCATCATCACCATCATCATCACCATCATCATCATCATCATCATCACCATCATCATCACCATCATCATCATCATCATCATCATCATCATCACCATCATCATCATCACCATCATCATCATCATCACCATCATCACCATCATCATCACCATCATCATCATCATCATCATCATCATCACCTCACCTCTCAGCCTCTCCTGGATGCCTGTGAGCGTTTGGACGCTGGTCTGGTCCGACAGAAAGGTCTTCATCCTGAGGAAGGGTTCTCGTCCTCGCCGGGTCAGGGTCCTCCAGGGTTTGGGTCGGGCCAGAATATCACTCACGGTTCCCTGAGAGAGTCCCAGCACGAAGTGTCCGAACACTCGCTGGCCGATGCTGTGCTTCTGAAGAGTCTCTCTGACCCGACGAGTGAGTCTACTCGTGTCCAGCTCCTCTTCATCCTCATCCTCATCATCCTCGTACAGCAGCCCGTCAGACTCACACATGCTCTCTTCTTTAACACACATGTGGAGGCTCACTGATGATGAAGATGATGATGAAGATCTCCTGTTTTCCACTGGAAGTTTGGATTCACTCGACGGCTCCTCTTTTCCACAGAAGTGATGAAACTCTGGGGTTTTGAACTCCCTCGGGATCACAGGATCTGACGATGAACATTCACCAGGCATTAACACACAATACTGTCACTTTACTAGCAAATTAAGGTTTTTTAATCCGGCTTTCTCTTTCTGTGTGAATTAGAGTTTATGTAGACTGTATATTCAGTTAAAATAGGCCACAATACATCAATTTGTGAGTTGAGAAAATAATAAATTAATAAGTACATAAATAAATATTTTTAAATAAAAACAATCAAAATTAAAACAAAACTAAAAAGCTGAAATATTGATGAAAGATGCCCAAGGCATTAACACTTTACTGTGTTTTTATAAAGCAAATGAAGATTGCATTAGATTTTACTATGTAGACTTTACATGAGGCTGTATATTCAGATAAAATAGTTTATAAAATAATAAATACATATTTTAATTTAATAAATAATTTAAATAAAAACAAAGTAAAATGCTTATGCGTATTGCTAAATGCTTATGCGTATTGCTAAATGCTTACTTAAATTAAAATTAGAGAAAATATTTAAAAATAAAAATAATAAAAATTTGCAAACAAATCTGAAATATTTTTAATTTGAAAATTTTAAATAAATAGTTAAAAAATAAAAAAACAAAAAGCTAAAATATTTAATTTTAAATAAATTAAAAATAAATAGCTCAAATAAACAAAGTAAAACACTAAAAATGTGAAATTATTTTAAATAAATTAAAATGTATTATATAAAGAGAAAATATTTAAAAATAACAATCAAAATAAAACTCCCAAACAAATCTGAAATATTTAATTTGAAAAAAAAAAAAAAAAGCTGAAATATTTTATTTTAAATAAATTAGAATAAGAAAACAATATTTTTAAATAAAATCAATCATGTAATGATGCTCATGAGACTGTCACCATTCTCCGCGGAGTCTGACGGAGGGGAGAACGCAGCCTCTTCAGTCCGTGTCCGCGCTCGTAGAGTCCTGAGAGAGATGATAAAGAGATTTAATAACACATTACTGATGATTATATGAGGACAGAATATGAGTGCATTACCTGAGCTCAGTTTTGATCTTCTCATAATCCTGTTGCGACTGTAACTTGGCCTGAAGTCTCTAACATGAACAACACACACACACACACACACACACACACACACACACACTCGTTAGAGCGAGTAACTTTAATAATCACCCTTCATAACCACTGTTGTGTGTAACTCATTACAAGTAACTTGAGTCACGTTATCAGATTACTTTTTCAAGTAACGAGTAAAGTCACGCATTACTTTTAAAATTTACGACAAAATATCTGAGTTACTTTCTCAAATAAGTAACTCAAGTTACTTTGTTTTCCCATTTATTGACTGACAGCTCTCCTGTCCTCATGTTGAGAAGTGCAGAATCAGAATACTATGCAAACCTCCAATAACTAAATATGTTACATAAAACATACATTTTTATGCATTTAATCTACACTTGCTGCGATGATTCAGTTAAACCATAAGCAAAAATGACTATAGATTATAGATAGAGTGTTTAACTCTTTTCTCCTGCATCTTATTCTTCCGTTATCCAGAACAGTGAAAGGGTCTTTACATTTGCCCAAAATGTACTTTTTTGTTATAAAAAACAAGCCCAACAAGATTACAGGACGATTGGATGACAGTTATGGACGAATTACATATTATGGAGCAACTGACCTACAGAATAAGGACTCAAGAGGATCAATACTGCCAAAAGTGGGAGAAATGGACTGAATACATCAAATCGACAGAACAAAGACCATCACATTGACATTGAGAAAGGATCAAACTGTAGAAACATGGTGATCCAACATGTTCTTTTTCATTCCCCCTTTTTTTTTTTTTTGGTTATCCCCCCTGTATAATGTTTAAAGAAAAACAATAAAAAGAAAGTATCAAAAAAAAAAAAAGTAAATAAATTATATTAAAATACATACAAAATTCAATTATATTGTTATGATTACATAAATAATTTGATTAAAATAAATATATACTAGAGAAATAATAATACATCTAACTACCTATCTAGTACTAACTATCTAGTACAGCACTACAGTGAGGAGAGAAACAAACAATGTAACTTAATAGAAATTGATTATAAAATTGATTAAAAATTTAAGTTTAAAAAAAAAAACAAGCCCAGCTCAGGTGAGAAAAAGTAACGCAAAAGTAACGTAACGCATTACTTTTCTAAAAAAGTAACTAAGTAACGCAATTAGTCACTTTTTAACCCTTTAGTGCTCTTTGCTCATTTTTGACAGAAATATTTTTCTTTTTTCTTCATCGGAATGGTTCGAAACTTGGTAAAGGTTTTGGCTCTTGCTGTGTGAACACACACAATAATCATGGCCATGACTGGAACAGGTTTAATGGTCCTGATAACAATAGCCACACTTGAGCTCCTCGCGGTCAGAAATGACGCACTGGAAATGAATGAGAGACGAGTTTCCTCTAGTGGAAGCGTTTGGTACTGCAGCCGAACAACATCTCACTGGAAGATCCGTTTTGGAGATATCAGCTGTAAGGCCCGTGAAATTGGTCCAATCTGCCGGTTCGCCAATACACGGGGAAGGTATCACGTGTTCTGTCCTTACTCGTGCAAAATATTAGTTGGTTAAATTTACAATACATTTAGTTATGTATTCTCTCGTTAATTCATCTGACTCCATAAATGAAAGGGTTTAATAACATCTGTGTATAAATAATATCAAAGTCAGTTAGAATAATCAAATGTAACAATTTATTAAGTCAGGTAAATGTAAAGGTAAAGACTATATATGCATTCAATGATATTTTCACATCTATCATACTGTATTACATCATGGTCTCAAGCATCTCCATCTAAATTAAAACCAATTTTCTCAATTTACAAACAGGCAATAAAAATTATGGACAAGAAACCCATGAGATGGCATCATTGTGATGTTTTGAGAAAGCATAAGCTTTTGGGCTTTGAAAGTTTTATTGATTTTAATTATATTACATTGGTTTATAAATGTCTAAATAATTATGTCTCACCATCATTTTCTAAACTAGTAAGTAGGCGTCAAAGCCCTCATCGGGCGAACACACGAGCCACTGTCAGAGGTGACTGTCTAGTCCCGAAGTGTAAGACCTCGTTCGGTCAGTCTGCTTTCTCAGTAAAGGGGCCAAATCTCTGGAATGCTTTACCCACTGATTTAAAACTAGAGACCGATGGAAATGCTTTTAAAAGAGGACTTAAACAATGGCTAAAAACAAAACAACAGTGCTCACATGAATTGCCTACTATTAATAGTCTTTGATTCTGATGTTTTGTTGTTTACTTTTCTTGTTGTTTTTTTTTGTTTTTTTGTTTTTTGTTTTTTAAGCTATATGGTATATTGTAGTTATTTTTTGTTAATATCGTTATTATTATTGTGATTTTAGTCTTGATATTGTATTTCCTTGCTAAAAGCCTCCCGTGGACAGGTGTTGAAAATTAGCATGTGTGCTATAACACTCATACTAATACATATGGTTCGTCCTATGTCATTGTATGTCCATGTCAAATAAAATCAATTCAATGTATCATGCCAATTTCATAATCAATTCAAAGATAATCGATACAAAACATCAAATTCTCTGGAATAAAGAAAAGATGCAAACCCAACATTAAGAAATACATGAGGCTGAGAGATCTCGGTCTCTCAGCCTCACGGGCCATCTGAAGTACAGAAAAGGCCTCGATCTCCCTGCTGCACTTCCTTAA
Organism: Vimba vimba; assembly: GCA_022828995.1. Taxonomy (NCBI): domain Eukaryota; kingdom Metazoa; phylum Chordata; class Actinopteri; order Cypriniformes; family Leuciscidae; genus Vimba; species Vimba vimba. The sequence goes on along the minus strand of CM040820.1, from coordinate 997,571 downwards.
ATAGACAAACCTTTTCACCTGGAACCATGTAACAATAGAAATTTGCATGCAGTGGTTGCATCTTCATGGGGGTGTGGGACCATTTGCTTAGAGACCACCTTCCTTTGTAAATCAGTAATCCATAAGCTCTTAAAAACCTTATTACCTTTTGTTTTATCTATCTGGATATGAGATATCTGTACCAGTCGCACTGACATTTTAAATGATACCAAACATGAACATACTCTGTGATAATCATTCACATTAAACTATACATTTTCTTGGGTGATTTCAGCTGATTATCTGAGCATGAGAGAGGGGTGAGGGGAGAGGGAAAGAGATGTAGATTAGGATGACTCGGAGGTGAGACTTTCGTCTCGATGGTGCATGAGAGCCAGTTCAAATGCTAATCTCCAGAGAGGTCCTTTTGTCCTCTCAGGGCCTGGCCACCCCAGAAACAGACTGTTTGGAATTTCCTAATTTATCAATTCTTACACAGCCTCACATCTGGAACACAACTTACTAGATTTATGGCTTTGATTTTTTCAAAGTTTTAGAGTAAAACATGTTTTGGAAAATATATATTTCATATAAAAACTGAAAATAGTATTTTTGCACATTTTTCAAAACAATAAACGTAAAATTCTATTAAAGTTCACTTTTTAAAACTTTTTTCTCTTCATCAATAATCTGCCACGTGTCGTGTTTGTAAAGAGATCAAACTTCAGTCTGGCGCTCTAAAGCGTTCAAGATTCACCACAGTTTAAGCTGGACATTTAATTTTCAGCTCTATGCTCAAAAAGTGAATAAATGGATTATGAATACAGAGTAAATATAATTTAGTACCATAAAATCCCCTAAAAATATGAAATGAAAACATTATCGAACTAAAATATAGTACATTCATTTAATTGAAATTAAAAATAAATGCGGTAATTTTTGACCGACACACGAAGAGCACGAGAGGCTTAAGGGAGTAACGCAATATTGTAATGCATTAGTTTTCAAAGTCAACACTGTTCATAATGAGCTGATTTCTACCTCGATGTCCTGTGTTTTATTGGCCAGCTGCTGTTGAAGCAGTGCGATGTGATTGGCTGATCTCTCCTGGACTTCCTTTAGAAGAGCGATGTGATTGGCTGATCTCTCCTGGACTTCCTGTAGCAGTGCGATGTGATTGGCTGATCTCTCCTGGACTTCCTGAAGTCTCTGCACTTCCTCTTCCAGATGATGAAGGTCACGAATGTCTCTACTGGCAAACATCTTCATCATCCTCATCATATCCAGACCATCAGAGCTGAAAATGAGCGAGAGGCTTCATTATCATCTTCAGTCCGTTAATAGAACAGAAGAACTAATGCTTAACATAAATACATTTATATTCAGAATTATATCTGGAATATTTACATTTAGTAATACATTTAGAATATTTACATTTATATGTAGTAATATATTTGGTATATTTATATTTAGTAATACATTTAGAATATTTACATTTATATTTAGATTTAATACATTTAGAAAATGTATATTTATATTTAGTAATATTGTGTATATTTTATTAATAATCTATTTAGAAGATTTATATTTAAATTTTTTAATATATTTAGTTTTTTTTTAGTAATATATTAAGTATACTTGTTTATATTTAGTAATATATTTGGTATAGTTATATTTAGTAATATATTTAAGATACTTACATTTATATTTAGTAGTATATTTAGAATATTTATATTTAGTAATATATTTGGTATATTTAATTTAAATTTAGTATATTTACATTTATATTTAGTATATTTATATTTAGCAATATATTTAGGATACTTACATTTATATTTAGTAGTATATTTAGAATATTTAGAATATATTTGGTATATTTAATTAATATATTTATATTTAGCAATATGTATTTGGTATATTTATATTTAGTAATATATTTGGTATATTTAGTATTATATTTATTATTTACATTTAGTCAGATTTGGTATATTTACATTTTAGTAAATTTACATTTATGTTTAGGAATACATTTTGCATATTTCTATTTTTAGTAATATGTTTTGTACATTTATATTTAGAAATATATTTTTTATATTTAGTAATATATTTTGAATATTAACATTCATATTTAGTCATTTAGTATATTTACATTTAGTCTTTAAAATATGTAAATATGCCTCAGATTTGACAATGACCAAAGTCTTTATAAGAGCAAATATGAAGAATGAGCTCAAAACTCACGAGACACTGAAAAACAAGTCAAATTTACATCACACAGCTTCAGTATGGAAATATGAGACGGAAATGTTTATAATTTCAGTCAAATATAACAAAGACAAAAAATTAACGTGATCAGATTCTGACTCACATTTAATTTAATAGACTCTTATATTTAATATAAAAATTAATTATAAAAAAATGTGCATGTAATCAAATGCATGTGTGATTGATCATGTGACTCAGACCTTTTTTACACATTTTCTTCTTCCACTGAAGCTCGAGACGCTCATCGCAAAAACATCTAATCATGCTGGAGAACATGATCATCACGACAGACGAGCAAACAATGACAAGATCTGTACTTTAAAACAT
>CM040820.1:950000-990000 GCA_022828995.1 Vimba vimba | reverse complement strand
TTAAAGGTTCTTTAGTATAATATTCTGTCATCTTTTGCATCTTTCAAGCCTGGATGACTTGCAGACAGTGGCTTTCAGACTCCAAAAACACAAAACCTGCAGCGCTCAAATATTATTCATTCACATTCAACAGGTTTGATCAGCTTGAGCAGTTTTAGTTTATTTGGCTTTGAATCAGATTTAAATATGATTTCGGATGCATTATCCCTCTGGTGCTCTTCGGTCATTTTTGAGCGAATAAATTTAAATTGGACTTTTTAAAAAAAAAATTATTTCATAAGATTGGTACGAAACTTGGTACATGTTTTGGCACTTGCTGTGTGAATGCAAAAAAGGTTAAATGATCCTGAGAAGAACACACACTTGAGCTCCTCGCCGTCACAAATAAATGCATTGGAAATGAATGAGAGACGAGTTTCCTCTAGTGGAAGCGTTTGGTACTGCAGCCGAACAACATCTCACTGAGAGATCCGTTTTGGAGATATATATATATATTTTTTTTCTTCTTTTTTTTTTTTGCAGTTGTAGAGTAAAACATGTTTTGTAATATAAATATTTCATCTAAAAATTTTAATTAGTATTTTTGTGCATTTTTCGTAACAATAAAATTATAACTTTTATAAAATGTATAACTTCTATAACGTTTTTAAGTTCTTAATGTTTTACTTTTTACAATTCAGCAATAATCTGCCAAGTATCTTCTTTAAAAAGACACTTTATTTAAAAACCTTTCAACATGGAAATGTAATTTTCAGCTCTATGCTCAAAAAGTGAATTAATGGATCATAACTACTACATAAATATAATTTAGTACCATAAAATCCCCCCAAAATACAAAATACAAAACGTTATTGAACTACAATATAGTGCATTTATTTCATTGAGAAGTTTCTCGGAGTGTATTGTGATTGGCTCCTGGAAAGAGCAGCTGCCGTCGTGTCTTTCTGTAAAGCTCTCTATGGAATATGATATTCCAGTCTGATCCCTATTGAGGGCTGAAATATATATTTATAGAGACTCTCCTTAACATAGCAGATTGACTGAATTCTGTCCGGATAACCGGCACATGTGTGGCGTTGTGTGACGGGAGCTCAACAATGTCTCAAATAGTTCTCATCAAACTCCCACAAGGCCAGATTATCCGAGCTGCGTTTCATATTCACTTATAGCTGCATCTTATACTCCAGGGAAATATACATCACAGCTCTATTACTCTCCTGAAGTCTGAAACACTGTTATTTCATTATCACTCATGTAGTTTTTGTTAATATTTCGAATTAAATTTTATTGAAATATTTTGTTTTCATATTAATTTTAGTTAAAGTTTTAGTCATTTTGTTGTGTTTAAAAAAAAAAAATGTTTTAATTAGTTTTAGTTGTTTTATAAAAATGTCTATACAGTTTTTTTTTTTTTGTAAATGTTTTAGTTTATTTAGAATTTGTTGTTTTAGCATTTCAACTTAAAGTAAACAAAAATTTGAAACTTTGGAAAATAGCTACAATAAATACGTTTTATTTTTTATTTTATTTATTTTAGCCAATGTCAGTATACGGAGTCCTGCACTTTTTTTTGAGCATACTCCATTTAAGTAAATTGTGTGTACGATATAATCATTTGTTCCCTTGTTAAATCAAAACGGGGGAATGAATTAGTTAAAATTGGCCACTATTAATATATATATATATATATATATATATACTATACTATACTGTATATACTATTAATATAGCCTACTATCAATACACTATATATATATATGTGTCATGTGCAGGGCTCCATATGTTTTATTTCAAGTAATGAAAATCCTCTTGATGTTTTCAGTTTTGGATAATGATGAAAACCTTTTCCTCTGGGATTAGTTGTTGTTGTTCTCTCTGTTTCAGGCGTTCACCATCATGGACCAGAACAGAGACGGATTCATAGACAAGAACGACCTGAGAGACACGTTCGCAGCTCTGGGTCAGTCCATATCATCACAACACTACAGACATCAGAGGAAATAATCATGTGCAATGCTCTTTTTTTCCACTTATTTAAATAATTCAAGCTGAAATATTTAATACTTTATATACACACACACACACACACACATATATATATATATATATACTAAATTAGGCAAGGCAAATATAAATTAGATATTTTATTATTTAAATGTAATAAAAAATACAATAAGTATATATATATATATATATACAATTTTTTACTAAATGTAAATGAATTTACTAGTATTTATTTATCTATATATATATATACAGTATAAACACACACACACACACACACACACACACACACAGACACACACACACACACACACACACACACACACACACACACACACACACACACACACACACACACACACACACACACACACACACACACACACACACACACAGCTTTAAAATTCAGTCCATTTTATATTACAATTAAAATCATATAATTTTGTTTCAACCCATGTTTGGGTCAGATATGGACAAACCCAGCTGTTAGTTTAATTTTTTAATACTTTTTTTAATATTAAAATGAATTGTTAATTTTGGGTCAATTTGTTTGGCTTGAACTAAAAATGGATAAAATACAGTATGCTATATATATATATATATATATATGTGTATGTGTGTGTGTACACTGAAAAAAAATGATTAATTGACTAGTTGAATTTACTAAAAAAAATTATGTTAATTGGATCCACATAATTGATTTTAGCTACATTTAAACAAATGCATTACATTGAACTAAGTTCAGCTTAATGCATTTGTTTAAATGTAGCTAAAATCAATTATGTGGAACCAATTAACATAATTTTTTTTAGCAAATTCAACTAAGTCAATGAATCATTTTTTTCAGTGTATTTATACTGTATATAATATAATAATTTGGAGTGAATTTGAAAGCTGAGACTTTGTTTCTTATCAAAAGCTCTCTGTGATATCGGCTGATATAGATATTATATATAAAATGGTCAAATAAATAACAGAAATAGGACTAAAAACTCTTGTGGCAGAAAAAAAAATCACTTTACAATATTACATCTGGTTAGGTTTGTGATAATTGTAATGTTTGTCCAGGACGGGTGAATGTGAAGCAGGAGGAGATCGACGAGATGCTGAAGGAGGCTTCGGGCCCGATCAACTTCACCGTCTTCCTCACCATGTTCGGAGAGAAACTCAAAGGCAGGTTTTCAGGAGACTCCACTGAACATGTGACACGGTGAAAAGTTCTGTCAATCCGAGAGTGTGTGTGTTTCTTACAGGAGCCGATCCCGAGGAAACCATCCTGAACGCCTTCAAAGTGTTTGATCCTGAAGGCAAGGGCATCCTGAAGAAGGAATAGTAGGAGATTCAGCTTTATTAATGTTTTCTCTGATCAGTCAACTGGGAAGAATGGGGTGAAATCTGTATTCTGTCTGGAACAAATGTGTATTTTTGGGTCATTTTGACCCGAAACTCATTCAGTGTTCATCAGAGGGTCCAAGACCCCAGGACTCTTGACGAATACACACACACACACATATTTTTTTGTGGTTGAAATTTAAAAAAAGTAACAAATCTTTCTTTCGCGGCTCAATTTGACCCCCTTAGGAATGAGAGGAATGCTTCAGTTCACATAGAAAAACCTCAAAATGCTCAAAATTCAAACTAAAAATGTTAAAACTTTACCATAAAATGATTGTATAATGTCTACATGTGTCTCTGATGCACACTGAAGAGAACTGTCTTTAGGACCCAGAGGAACAGCTCATTTACTCCATATAGAGATATAAGCCATCTAGAGTCATGAAATATCATCTTATATTATTATTTTCCACAAGAGATCGGCAAAGACACTCAATGTAAGATATTTAGGGCTGAATTAAAAGAGTTATGCATGAAATTGTGAGTTATTTTGAATTTAAGTTGAAAGAATGTGAGGAATATGTGCTTAAATTACTATTTGTTTATTATTTATTGATCAAATCTAGTAATTTAAAGGTAAATAAACCAAAAAATAACAAAAAAATCTCCCCAAAAAAGTGCATTAAAAAATAGAAAAATATTATAAAAAATTAAATAATATAAGAAAAAAAAATTAAGTCTAATTTTAGGGCTTCGGGTCATTTTGACCCGCGAAGGAAAGATGTGTTACAAAGTGCGAGGGAAGGATTAAGCAAAAACTCACTTAATTTTGATTTATTTCTCCAGAAAGCAAGACATAATATCTTATAGCATTTTACTAATCTAGTAAATGCATCTTGATTTAAGAATTTCTTGATATTTGGACTGGAAACAAGACAAAAACACTGATAAACATCCAGATTTGGGTTTATTTTGAGCTGACATGTTTTCTCTTCAGTGTCACTGAGATGCTGACCACACAAGCGGACAGGTTCTCCACAGAGGAGGTGAGGCCGGTGCTGATGCTGACGGTTGCCGTGGTGACAGTGACATCACTGACTGACCGACTGATGTCGTGTGGTTTTCAGATGGAGCAGATGTTCAGCGCTTTCCCTCCGGATGCTGCGGGAAACCTGGACTACAAGAATCTGGTGCACATCATCACTCACGGAGAGGAGAAGGACCAGGAATAATCCGTTCAGGCCTCAGCCAATCACGGCGCTCCCCGCGCGCTCGGACACGCCCACTGGTTTATGATTGACAGGTGTGAAACTTGAGGTCACGGAAGTGAGAATGGTCCGATTTTTTTTAAACGAATATGATTAACTATCTTCTTGGCATGTTTACCTGTCAACGTTTACCTGCAAAATACTGTAATGGGTAAATAAATAAATTGACATGAAATATTGATGCGAGTGTAAATGATTTTGTCATGTTCGGTCCTGTTTTTACTGTTGTAAAATCCTTTTAACAAACAAAAGCCAGTTCCGTAAAGACATCATCTTTTTTTTAAAAACCCAATCGAATTAGACGTGTGTGTAAATAATGGAATTATAGCCGAGTTTGACTAGACACACACGACCAGACACAAGTTTTGCACCGGTACGATTTTTAATGTTTTGAAAAGAAGTCTCTTCTGCTCACCAAGACTGCATTTATTAGATAAGAAAAAACAAACAATATTGTGAAATATTATTCCAATGTAAAACATCTGTTTTCTGTGTGAATATATAGTAAAGTGTAATTTATTCCTGTGAATTTTCAGCATCATTACTCCAGTCTTCAGTGTCACATGATCCTTCAGAAATCACTCTAATATGAGGATTTGATGCTCAAGAAACATTTATGATTATTATCAGCGTTGAAAACAGTTGTGTACAATTTTTATTTCAGGATTCTTTGATGAATAGAAAGTTGAAAAGAACAGCATTTATCTGAAATAGAATCTTCTGTAACATTATACACTATCGTTTAAAAGTTTGAGGTCAATAAGAATTTTTTATTTTATTTTTGGGGGAAAGAAATGAATACTTTTATTCATCAAGGATTAATTGATCAAAAGTGACAGTAAAGACATTTATAATGTTACAAAATATTCTATTTCAGATAAATGCTGTTCTTTAGAACTTTCTATTCATCAAAGAATCCTGAAATAAAAATTGTACACAACTGTTTTCAACACTGATAATAATCATAAATGTTTCTTGATCATCAAATCATCATATTAGAGTGATTTCTGAAGGATCATGTGACACTGAAGACTGGAGTAATGATGCTGAAAATTCACAGGAATGAATTACACTTTACTATATATTCACAGAAAACAGATGATTTACATTATAATAATATTTCACAATATTACAGGTTTTATTTTTGTATTTTTAATCAAATAAATTCAGCCTTGGTGAGCAGAAGAGACTTCTTTTAAAAACATTAAAAATCGTACCGATCCCAAACTTCAGATTCATGTTTGTTCTTGTGAGCAGGAATGATGCGTTTCCTGTGTGACTTCAGTGATCGTCATCATTGGATCAGTTGTGTGTGTGTGTGTGTGTGTGTGTGTGTGTGTGTGTGTGTGTTTTCTGGCTCTCAGGACAGGTGCAGTTCTCTTATTTTCTGCCAGGATAAAGTCAAAGCCTGCGCTGTTATTTCTGTGTGTAATCTAATACAGTCTGAGACAATGATCAGCTCTGTCTGATCCGCGCTCACACACTGATCCCTGATCCCGTCACACACACTCAGACCTTCATTATCTCAACAATGCAAAAAATAATGATTGTTCGACTCCATTGCTGAGTATTTTCTCCTTAAAACTGCAGTGAACCAAAGACAGTCTCAAAAACACGCTTTGAAATCGCTGGTGTTTCTGACGTCACAAACTACCTTGTAACCAATCAGATCAACGTGTGATCGTCAACCAGTGGATCTCTGAGCTGAGTGAGTGAGTGGAGGCGGGGCTCATTTGCATACTCATAGAACCGCGCATACTAAATGAGGCGAGGGTGTCGAGTTACATTCAAGATATACAATAATAAGAAAATAAGAAATAAGAAAATTTTTTCAAGGAAAAAAACATTTAAATGTGTCATTTTAGTGATCAAAGATGAGTTTTAAAGGATACAATTACTGACTACAGGGGGACTTTAAGATATCAAGTCTTGTTTTCTAAAAAAACAAATCAATCAAAAATATCTGCCATGGGTCCACTCTTAGAAGAAAGTTCTATATAGAATCCCAGGCTTCTTGGATTCATTTCAAAGAACCCCATATATGCCAAAAAGATTCTATAAAAGCAGAATAGAACTGTCTTAAAGGGACAGTGCACCCAAAAATGAAAATTCTGTCATCATTTACTCATCCTCAAGTTGTTCCAAACCTGTGTGATTTTTGGTCACATTCTGAAAACAATGTGGTTAAAATTTAATTGTGCTGTATATAAGATATTCTACACATCAGGGTGTCATTATTCATGTTTTTTGCTACTGCATATGTTTTGTGTGACTGTGTTGAATTTCTTTGAATTGTAATTCAGTGAATTATTTCTGTCAATTCTAATTCACAGTTATAAATCGAATTGAATTGAGTTGAGTTGAACTGAAAGGAAAGTCACTGCACAACGACGGACACTAGAGGACAGCACAGGTCTCTAAACATGACACAAATGTCCTTTTCATCTGAGAAACACTTGCAGTCTGAAACTTACTTTCTTAAATATATGTGTTTGAATCTCTTTCTGTTTGTCCAAAGAATTTTAATGAAAGAACTTGAAAAGGAAAATCATGTTTATCCAGGCCTACCTCTCTCAGACACAATGTAGTTTTGCAGTGATGCATATAAAACAGAATTGTGTCACTGTTTATTCAGTGTTGTGTTCCTTCTGCAATCTGACGAGATCAGGATCCGCTGGTGAAACATCTCAAGAAAACGTAATTTCCTAAAAGAAGAGATGATGAAATATGATGCATCAACATGTTCCCTCATCCGGTAACAATACTGTAATACGAGGACACAACAGTTAAAGTACTGTACATTTTAAATGCATGACTTTTAAATATGCTACTTTACAAATAAAATAATATAATTAAATGCATGATCTTTAAATATGCTACTTTACAAATTAGCTAAATAATATAGCCTAATTATTTATTTTTTGCATTGATGTAATGTGAAGGAATATGCGGTCAGTTGTCATGAAAATAATGTTAAAACGTATTATTTTTTATAAATGTTATATAACTAAAAGTATTTCATACCAATTAACATTCAACGTCACACATTATTGTGAAAGTCGGCTTTGCTCCCTCCCATTTCCTCCGCACTATTTTTCCTCACTCGTGCAGCTGTGCTGTATTCATCCGCGCGCCGGTTTACAGCAGCTGTGCTGTTGCAGAATGTGCTGTAATGTGTGTCCTTCCGCAGAGCCGGTGAGCCTCCACCGCAGCACGCGCGTCTGACGGCCCGCTCAAACCCGCGATTTGTTACCTTTTGTGTAATAAATCTGTTTATTTGTAAGCAGAATACTTTTATTTGTCGTTTCTGGTGTGTTCTAAGTGGTGGCGTTTGTGTTTTATTCGGCTAGTCATGGCTGACATCGACAAACTCAACATAGACAGCATCATTCAGCGCCTTCTCGAGGGTAAGTTTCACATCAAGCAACGGCTAACATTCTAACAATGAGGTAAATAATTACAGAATCGTTGTTATTGTAGTATATGAATATGTATATGTCTGATTAGTCAGCTATCTGGCTCGTATTTAGAGCTGTCGAGCTGAGCTAACAGGGTTAGCTGAGCGTTAGCTGCTCATTGACATCAGTGGCTGTGTGTCAAATACACAATGTACAGTGTCTGTAACGTTAGTTCTCTGCATAGACGACATTATGGCGCGCATACGAGGCATTTTCATAATTATGCCATAAAACTCAGTCTATATACTATGATTTGAGCCAGTACGTGTTGTGTTAATGTTAGTTCGCCCAAAAAAATTAAATGATACTGTCATAATTTACTCACCCTCAAATTTTCCAAACCTGTATGAGTTTCTTTCTTCTGTTGAACACAAAAGAAGATATTATGAAGAATATGGGAATCCAAACAACATCGACTTACATTCTATGGGAGAAAAAAAAGTACTATGAAAGTACAGCAACTTTTTGGTTACAAATATTCTTCAAAATATCTTCCTTTGTGTTCAACAGAAGAAAGATATTTATACAGGTTTCAAACAACTTGAGGGCGAGTAAATGACTCGATGGACTTGGTGAACTGTCTCTTTAAGGCATCGTTAAATACAAAAATATGCTATACAATACTGACAAAGTGATATTAAACAGATCTGACGATGTAGAAGACTCTTTATCATGGTCACTGAAATCTGGAAAGAGTCATTTCCAGGCCTGAGTTCATGTGTTTTTGCTAGTTTAGTTCAGCTGTAATTGCTCTTTGAGAGTGTAATCTTAAAAACTAAACTCAGCCACCATATATCAGTATGTCATATAGGATATAAAATTATAATAAGAACATTATAATTGTGTGCTTGAGACATGGATCTTAATGGTGAAACTTGTTTTTGTAATTAGGCTCTCAAAAATTATATAAAATTTGGGTTTAGATTTATCGTTCAATATTTCGGTTATCGGCTTTCAAATATAAAGAATTATCGGTATGGCCAAAATTTTCATATCGATGCATCCCTGTTAATCTCTTGTAAAATGATTTTAAACAACTCTTCATGCAGTAATCACAAACATCTGGAAAATTAATTTAGTGAAAAATGGTTTAAATATCTCAGAAATGACTAATTCCGAAACAGACACTATAAACTCTCACTCTCGAGTTCTGTATTAAATTTAGTTTCTATTGCAAGTCTAGGCCTATAGTTTTATTATACAACTGTTTCATAATGTTATTGCTTTATTGTGTGCAATGCATTATAATAAAGCAGTGAATGCAATGAATCAGCGAGTGAACCCTGTGATTATGCAATAACGTTATTGTTTTATTGTATACAGTACAATACTTGATTCATGAAAATATGTATTTACATAACACCACTCACTGCTTGTGCTTTTGCTTTATATCAATCAGGGAACACTTTTGTCCTCTTGGGATTTTTTTCATGCAGAACAAAAAACTTGTGAAATTGGTGGAAAGGTTATTTATACTGATTATAAACATTGTTTTGCAGTTTTTGACATTGTAAAATAGAAATTTTGTTTATAATTTTGACACACAAACATGGATTTTCATAATTCACCTGCATTAAAGAATAGAACATGCACACCTTGAATCATGCAAATCAATCGATAAGCAGTAATAATAATAATAATCCTAATATAATCTTTGATCGCACTAATAGCACAGTCGGAATAATAAAGTCATGTGTAATTGGAGTGAATTGTTCAAATATGATTGATATTTAGGCTAATTTGGATTGTAAGGGCTGGTTTAAACCATATCTAATCCATTTGATATTATACATTTGATCGGATTGATTGTTTTTTTTACTCTTCGAGAAATGTCGCCGCTTATTAAAAGTGCGAGCGAGTTACGTATAGGACTATAATGCTTATTCTGAAATATGAATACAGATTTATGCTCTTTACAGGTATGCACATATAACAATTCATCTTGTATCCTATTCACCATTGTTGTGTAATTATGTGTTAGATTATATTGTTTTTATTTAGTTCAGTAACTTAATTTAAATGATTCACTGGCTAATTATCGCTTGCTGTGAAATTTGGACATAAAGACCATGAAATATTATTTCTGTCTCTCTGAGCAAGATGACGCATGGTATACAATTCTGCTAATAGTCCCAGATAATATATGTTCATATTTAATATTTCCTACATAATTACATATAGAAATTCTTTGTGCATCTTAATGTTATATCGTTTATGCCACGCGAATTAACCATAAACATTACAGTTCACGTCTGCAGTAACAATTAATTCACAGACATGAAACTTTTACGAACAAGTCATGACTTGACACTTTAACTTTTTTTAAAATTTTAAAATACTAAAGTACCAAATTTACTAAATTAAATTAACTAATAGTTTCAAGTCTAATTCAATACTGAAAATATATTATCTAAAAAATACAAAAAAAATATTATTAGATTTTCAAATGCTACATAAATACTAGGGATGCACGATATATCGGCCACCATATCGGTATCGGCTGATATATGTTCATTTTTAATGTTATCGTTATCGGCCCGATAAGAATATTTGTCTGATATATTAAAGCCGATAAATAATGTATTATTTCCTTCAGCTGAGACTCTTCAGATGCGCACTGTTCAACATGATGATTATGAAGTGCTTGAAATATGATTGGAATCACTTTAAAAATGAAAATACAGTTCAGCTCAACATGTGCAGTAGGGCTGGGTATTGACACAAATTTCACAATTCGATTCGATTTCGATTCACAAGCTTGCAATTCGATTCGATTTCGATTCAATATCGATTATTTGGGATATCAGGTACAATACATTGCAAATTTTCTCAAGGACAACAAATCTCTTAACTATTATTGTAAACTATGGGAGTCAGATGTAGCCTATAGGCTTCATTAGCCTACTATAATATTGAAGGTAAAAAATAACTGATTTGTATACAAACACTTAAAATACACTTATTTATTTTTATAATAATAAAGTTATATGAAATTATATACAAATTTAAATGGTGGCTGTCATAAAAACCTGCCAGATTTATTCAAACATGCATTAAATATTGAAGAACATTAAAAATTATAATGAATATGTAATATGGTGCATATATTTAACAAAATGCTCCTCTCTAATTTTTCTAGCTGACTAATGAGTTTATGGTCACTGGATATGGTTTTTCTGAGGTAAATGTGACGTTACATGACATTGTTTACTAACGTCTTTCCACGGTTGAAACACTGATTGAGCGATTCCATGTGACATGATACGGACTTCGATAAGTTGTACTCTACCTTTTAACACACTTTCAGATGCTCATTCATGTTTATCTCGCGCTGTAACGGATATTATTAAGGCGGAAGAGAAGATTGTGTGCGCTCCGCGCTGCTGCTTCTCTTGAGCTGAGCTAGAGCGATCTCACGCCACAGCGCCAAAATGGTATTTATGTTTTTGAATTTCATAAGAACATGGACGTAATTTGAAATCTGAGACTTTGTTTCATATTAATAATAACAAAGCACAAAGATTATTGCGATTTATTGAATGGGAATGCGCGCAACAATGTTCCATTCATTCATCACTGAAAACAGGATGACTAATCGATTCTTGGGATTTAAGAATCGATATCGTTTCATAAAATTAGAATCGTTTAAAATCGAGAAATAGATATTTTTTACCCAGCCCTAATGTGCAGTGCAAGTCTGTCATATCGGCTACCTACATTTTTATAATTGTGTGTTTGAGACATGGATTTTAATGGTGAGACTTTTGTTTTTGTAATCAGGCTATTAAAAATTCTATAAAAATTTGGATTTAGATTTATCTGCTGATATATCGGTTATCGGCTTTCAAATAAAAAAAAAATGATGTATCGGTATTGGCCAAAATGTAAGATTCACAGGGTTCCCACGGGTCCTTGAAAGTTTGTGAATCTTGAATTTATTTTGTGCAAGAAGTTTTCTGTTAAAAATTCCATATTATTCCGCTAATGTTATTTCACCAACACTGCGTGGCCTGTGCGCACTAGCTTGCGTGATTTACGTTAGTTACGCGCATTTACGCGTTACGTTCAGTGTTTCCCGCGTGAGGTTCTGTGTGTTGTGCGTTTCCCTGATGTTCACGCTCGCACAAAACCACTGCGATGGAACCTCAACGTTTGTAGTTGGACACAATTCCTTGAATCCTTGAGTTTGAGGGTGTTGGACCTGGAAAGTCGTTGACTTTGAAGCTAACCGAGGTGTGGGAACGCTGGGTTTAGTCTACGCCTGGATGTGTGCTAACTCTACGCAGGGTTTCTGCAGCATTATGTCCATCCAGCTGGTACATGTTCCCTAGAAACCTCTCCCTGTTTTTTCCACCTCGTCAGGGTTTATACGGCACCAGACGCTCCGCCTGTGTGTTTATTGCTATACAGCCTAGAAACCTGGCGGTGTTTAACTGCACCTATATGTGCCCGCGCCGCTCCATGCTAATACTGCTGTTCCCTTGGCAGCGTCTCCGTTACATAACGCCCGGTGTGCTGCCAGGACCCGCCTCGTGTGCTCATCATGGGTGGGGACTGAGTTCTCCTCAGTCATGAACTGAAGTGTTCAGGATGAAGAGTAGCTCCTCATCCCACACCTGATCATGTGCTTTTATTACTTTAGTGTATTCTATTCAGTGTAATTTGCAGGAAATGCACAGAATCTGTAGTCAGGCAGTATTTTTATTACACATTTTGCACATTTACAGCTCAAGAAATAAAACGTGCACTTACAAAAAAATAGAAGGATTACATTTTTTTTAAACTATTTTTATTTTTTTATTGTAATTATACAAACACATATTGTGACACTATACATGTGCTTACAAAATAAACAGGACAAATAAACAAACTAACAGCCAACATAAGACAATTCTGATAACTCCTGTGTGTATATATGTGTGTGTGTGTGTGTGTGTGTGTGTAAATCTAAGTGTGGGAGTGGAAGCATATAAACCAGGGAGTAGCTGTAAAGTATAATGGATATATCAATAGTAAAAACAACAAATAATAATAAGATATCACTGGAAAAGTATCAGTAACAGATATAAGAATAGAAAAATCCATAAATGATAACAACAATAAACTAGTTTCATTAAGATTGGGGTTTGGGAGGAGAGAAGGATTTAAAATGAAACGGACTCATTATGTTTACAAAGATGTAGATCTAGATGTAGAAATATTTTGCCATAAGTTTTCCATTTTCCTACTTTGTTTTCTTTGAACAAAATCATGAAGATTTACATTTCTTTGATTTACCATGTGTGAATGTGCTATTTACCCACCAAAATTACCATGTTCACAAGGTTAGAAAACTGGGGATTCAATATATATATATATATATATATATATATATATATATATATAAACGAAGTAGGGCTGCACGATTTGGGGAAAATGTCAAATTGCGATATGCGATATAATAAACAAATAGTTTCATGAGTCAACTTGCTTGGTTCTCAAGGAAAATAAATGCACACACAGATTAGTGATAATCAGCCTAAAGAAAAAAGTTAGTTAGTCAAGAGCAGTGAGTGTTTTTCTCTGTTCCCTTTGTTCTTTGATTAACTTTAGCGACAGATTTTTTTTATTATTGCATTTTAACAAGAACAAAACATAATTTACATACAAGAGTACATATTACCATACATGTCAGGGGTAAAGAAAAATAATAATAATAAAAAAAATAGAAAAATAAAAAAAGAATAACTTTAGCGACAGATATAATTAGTGGCTACTGTGTACTGTCCCTTTAAGACCAGCCGCTGTCAGAGACGCGGATCTCACACGCGCCTCATTCTTTCACGAGTCATCACAACTCTTCACGTTCATCATAATACTACTCTTATGTTATGAAGACACTCGACAAAAAGACATTTTGGCATAATTGTGTGTGTTATTGTTCGTTCAAGCTCGAAAGAGAACTGTATTTTGTCATGCTGTTTTGTGCGCACGCACGATATTAGCGCGAGTCTTTCTGTGTGTCACAGTCACAGGCAGCGCGTTCATTTTGTCATAGTGCTACATGTGTGTTGTTCGTTCTACCGCGAAAGAGAACTTGATACTGGCACGCGTCTATCTGTGTGTGTGTGTGTCAGGAGGACATTCACAGGCAGCTCGTTCTTTTATGTCTTATCGCGCATGAATGGTTTAAAAGCATTTGCATTAATAAGTGTGTTAACAGCGCTAATTTGTTTATTTAATATAAAATCGCAGCATTTTGCGTCATATAATCGCGTAGGCTTGACATCGCGATTGCGATTGCGATACGATTAATCGTGCAGCACTAAAACGAAGGGATGAATATTATTAGGTATTCAAGAGATTCAGGAAAGGAAGAACAGAAAACACAAGGATCTCTCAAATCGAAATCTCTTCTTGCATATATAGTATTTTGTAATGATTCTCTTTAACTTTTGAGGTGTTCAGTTGTAGATATGGAACTTGATTATTGGCTTTTATTAATCGGAAAATTGATCACATGCATTATATTGTAATTACTAGCATGATGATAGATAAACCAAATGCACTCGTTGTACCGGACTGTAATACTTTGCTAATGAGTTTGAAGTAGAAGTAAAACTCCATGAGTAAAACAAGTCCTGTATATATCGAGTAAAACAGAGAAAAGTTCTGTATCAATAACAAAAGGAACCATAATTATGGCAAAAAAATCATAATCACGATTATTTTTTGGTCAATATTGAAGTCACGATTATTGGAGGGTGAAACGATCAAAGTCTTATTTCACGATATTCACATTTTAATCTCACAAATTATCTATACTTGTGTGTCTTGGAGTATCGCAATAATATGGTATCGTGAGTTCAGTATCGGGATGTGTATCGTGACATCAGGGTATCGTTACATCACTAGTTATTACAGTATCTCAGAAAGCTGCTCTGTAGTCGTTTAACTTGTGAGTTAACTTGTGTTTGTGTAAATGTGTGTGTGTGTGTGTGTGTGTGTGTGTGGGAAGGTGCAGTTTGGAATGTGTGTGTCATTCCAGGGAGGGACACATGCAACACTTCACGTCCACATTCATGAAATATTCTTATATCATAATATATCATCTTTGGGCTTGATTGATTGTAAACCTCTAAACTCAGTGGCTTTGCTCCACGTTTAGTGTGTTTTAATCACTCTGAAGTGAATGTTCAGCTGTGTTTTCTCTGTAGTGGAGCTGCTGTGAGGAACAGTGAATCAGAGTCTCGCACTAGCACCGTCACCATGGCCTTAATCCTCCTGATGTGTTGGGAAGATGCTTTCAAGCTTTTTTAAGGGAGCAATTCGTTTTTTTTAATACATAACTAGCAGATTATATAATTTAACAATTCAGAGCAGTGTTTGTCTGTCAGCAAAACAATGAGGATCTCAGTTAAGGTGACAGCATTATACTTGAAAACAAAAGACGAATGACAATACAAAAAAAACCCTCCATTATATTTTATATAACTGGATCTATCAGTATTTAAAGGGACTGTTCACTCAAAAATGAAAGTTCTGTCATTTTTTTTCGTATCACATATTTTAGTAATCATCATTAATTAGGCATCATTCGAAAGCTTATGAACTCAAAATTCATCCTGTGCAAAAAAAACCATTTTGAAATTGGATGTTGCGTAACCATGGTAACGGTACTTTAAATTATTTTAGCAGGCTCCTCCCCTAGTGGGGGGGGGGGGGTGTCAGGTTTCATATTACAAAATTAATTTTAACTACTTTATAATCTCAACTTTTATAATCTTGACGAAACGCGTATCATCGTAAAGGTCAGAGTCTCAAGCTTCCATAGTTGTCGTTTTCCATATTTTGTAACACAAGTGATTTTCCGGACAGAAACGTATTCATTCGTTACAGGAGAATGCATAAAAAAAATGAGGAATATGGACGACCCCTGGTGGCTGGTTTTGGTACCGCGCCTAAACAAAAACTTCACATTTTGTGATGTCAACTTCAAATTTGGAACTCAACTTGGTTAGATATATGTCTTTGATTTTAGAGTAAAAATGATTTTGTAAAATATATATTTTTATATAAAATAAAAAATGTTTATTAGTACAGTACATTTGATTTACAGTAAATTTAAACTTCCATAACTTTTTCAAATCTTAATTTTTTGAAGTGCTTTCACTTTACGAGTGTTTTCTTTAAAACAAGACCAAACATATATTATATTCCAGAGCATTCTTGAATTACAACCATTTAAGTTTTTGGATAGTGCATTTTCACATCTGTTATCAGAAAGGGTGGTGACAGTTAAGGGGTTAAAAAAGGTTCATATAAACGATGCTTTAAAATATGCCGCTTATGGTGCAGATTTTGCCATCATGACTTTTTGTTTACTAGACGCACGAGAACCGGTTGCGTGTCACGTCGTGGCGTTTTCATTATTAGTGAACGATTCCTTTGAGAAAGTTCCAGCTAACGGTGATGAAGAGACTTGACATCATCTCGTGAATGGCGTCTCTCAGCACTCGTTAAAAGAGCCCATTGCTGATTGTTGTGGCTGCTATTATAACTCTTACAGCACTGTTGTGTGGAGTGTGTGTCAGGCAGTCCTTCGTCTGTGTGTGTGTGAGAGAGAGAGAAAGAGACAGACAGAGAGAGAGTGTGTGTTTGTTTGTGTGTGTGTGAGGGTTCGTTCTCATGTAATGAGATTATGCAGGCGGCCAGTGGAAACTCATACGGTGTAAATGACTCATTTATTCCTCTTCTATACCTGTGTGTGTGTGTGTGTGTGTGTGTGTGTGTGTGTGTGTGTGTGTGTGTGTGTATACACTTCCGTTCAAAAGTTTGGGATCTGTACGGTATGTTCCATCATATTAGAGTGATTTCTGAAGGATCATGTGACACTGAAGACTGGAGTAATGATGCTGAAAATTCTGCTTTGATCACAGGAATAAATTACACTTTACTATATATTCACATAGAAAACTGATGATTTAAATTGAAAAAATATTTCACAATATTACTGTTTTATTTTGTATTTTTAATCAAATAAATGCAGCCTTGGTGAGCAGAAGAGACTCTTTTAAAAACATTAAATATCTTACAGATCCCAAACTTTTGAACGCTAGTATATATATATATATATAGTTCATTCAATCAATTCATACATCCTGGTAGTTATGTAATATTTAATATCATAGAATCTCTGCTATTTGTGCTGGTTATTCAGTGGAAAGTTATTTTGATTCTGAATAGCGATTTCTGCACGGCATGTTCCGTCCTCCCACCGTCCCTAACTCCCAGTAACCAGCAAAACAAGCCTCGGTCCAGAGCTGTGTGCCAGTTGCTCAAAACACGGGGTAAAAATAGAAAAGCTGGGCAGTAACAGGCCAGGCTTTGACCGTTCCCTGAGCGCTATAAAAACCAGATCTGAAATCTGCCAACATTGCAAAGCAGGAAAGCGTTGAAACAGGGATGATCCGTGTGTTTCCGGGACAGACTGCTTTACACATTAGGGATGAATCCTGTAGGACACTTTGATCCTGTGCAAGTAGGGCACGTTTGCAGACGAGAAGTGGTGCTGTATAACCTAATTCCCCTCCCAGTGCCACTGGGCTGCAGTGGATCACAGAAATGCCACGATTATCTACATAATGCCTCAGTGTTTCCTGCAAGCTCATGTCGTTTGTCTGGGCTTGGGTTTGCAACACTGGAAGCGATTGCTCAACTAACCAGACCTTCACATCGGTGATGACGCCTGCTGGTTACTGAAGGCTCGGCTGATTATCAGACGTGCTCTGATGAACTGAGTTAGGGCTGTGAAATGGTTAGTCGTGATTAATCGCGTCAAAAAAATGTGTGTGTTCTGTGTATAATTATTTTGTATATATAAATGCACAAACATGCATGTATATATTTAAGAGAAATGTGTCATTTTATATATAAAATATTTATTTACAGTATATATAAATATATATACAGTATATACATATATATTTCTGACATTTATACATGCATGTGTATTTATATATACAAAATAATTATACAGCGTACACACACACACACACACATATATTATGTAAACACAAACCTTTATTTCGGATGTGATTAATCGTTTCACGGCACTAAATTGAATTGTTCACATCTGTGGTTTTATCTTACAGCTGTAGTCCGTACTGGAGTTATTATTGTTGACTAAACCCATAAAAGAACATTTTGTTTACTTTGTTACGTTAACAGGACATAAAATACAAAAAAAACATTTTATTTGCAGCTAGTTGCCAAAGTAACATTTTCGTTTAGTTTAACGTGAAGCTCTAAAATAACTAAAACAAAAACTGAAAAAACTATTAATAAAAGCTATATAGACACACACACACACACACACACACACATATATATATATATATATGTATATATGTGTGTGTGTATATAAACTGATAAAATATAAATATTTATTATATATATATATATATATATATATATATATATACAATTTATATATATAAACTGATAAAAATCACAAAAACAACTAAATGTAAAAACCCCCCCAAAAAAACAAACATAAAAACTATAATAGTATTTAAATGATACTAAAATAATACTAATGTGTACAAGGGAAACTGTTAAAACAACATCAGATGCAGTCCAGTCTTTTTCAACACTGAGTGTAATAAACACAGTCTAGGGATGCACCGATATGAACATTTTGTCTGATACCGATAATTCTTTATATTTGAAAGTCGATAACCGATATATCGGCCGATAAATCTACATCCAAATTTTTATATAATTTTTGAGAGCCTGATTACAAAAACAAAAGTCTTACCATTAAAATCCATGTCTCAAACACACAATTATAATGTTCTCATGATAATTTTATGTAGCCGATATGACAGACTTGCGCTGCACATGTTGAGCTGAACTGTATTTTCCTTTTTTATGCCGATATATCGTGCATCCGTAACATAATCACTATTACATAATCGTTTATTGATTTCGCTTCTTGTATTTCCCTGTCGAGAGGGTCAAAGAGCCGAACTTCTACTCTGGTTAACTCTGTGTGTGTGTGTTTGCAGTGAGAGGATCGAAGCCTGGCAAGAACGTCCAGCTTCAGGAGAACGAGATTCGTGGATTGTGCCTGAAATCCCGTGAGATCTTCCTCAGCCAGCCGATCCTCCTGGAGCTGGAAGCGCCGCTGAAGATCTGCGGTGAGTAACATAATGTAATTGTCTGGTTAGATGAGCAGTCGTTTCTCACACATGTAATCACTTTGATTGCAGTTACATCATGTCATGAAAGGAGTAGTTCACTTCAGAATTAGTTTCCTGATTATTTACTCTCCCCAGCGGGATCCAAGATGTTCATGTCTTTCTTTCTTCAGTGGAAAAGAAATTAAGGTTTTTGAGGAAAACATCCCTCATTTTCTCCATATAGTGTCTTCAATGGGGTCCAACGGGTCGAAGGTCCAGATGTGAGTTTCAGTGCAGCTTCAAAGTCTCGACTCGATCCAGCCGAGGAATAAGAGGCTCATCTAGACAAACCAGCGGACATTTATAACAGAAATAAACATTTATATACTTGATTTTACACGCATGATTGCGTAATGTGTGGATCATCACAGCTAGAGCAAGACCAGCATTAGAGGTTAAAAGTATATAAATGTTTATTTCTGTTATAAATGTCGGCTGGTTTGTCTAGATGAGACTCTTATTCCTCGGCTGGATCGTGTCGAGACTTTGAAGCTGCACTGAAACTCACATCTGGACCTTCGACCCGTTGGACCCCATTGAAGACACTATATGGAGAAAATGAGGGATGTTTTCCTCAAAAACCTTCATTTCTTTCCGACTGAAGAAAGAAAGACGTGAACATCTTGGATCCCGCTGGGGAGAGGAAATAATCAGGAAATGTAGATTCTGAAGTGAAGTACTCATTTAAATATAATGCGTCTGAAAACGCATCTCTTTAGGCATGTCACAAAGTCTGTGATATTGTATGTGTCTCCGATCTGTTGTGAATTATTATTATTATTATTATTTTTTTTTTTTGCTTGCAAATAGTTTTATCTGCATGTAAGGTGTCCTCGAGTGTCACGTAAGGCGCCTATAAATAAATGTATTAAACAGTAATTTCTGACGGCTCAGTAAATGCGACGCTCTGCTCCCGACAGGCGACATCCACGGCCAGTACTACGACCTGCTCCGGCTCTTTGAGTACGGAGGATACCCACCGGAGAGCAACTACCTGTTCCTGGGAGACTATGTGGACCGAGGGAAGCAGTCTCTGGAGACCATCTGCCTCCTGCTGGCCTACAAGATCAAATACCCGGAGAACTTCTTCCTGCTGAGGGGGAACCACGAGTGCGCCTCCATCAACCGCATCTACGGCTTCTATGATGAGTGTGAGTGAGCAGGAGACGCGGCCGTGATTGGGGAGTCGTAAATCAGGAATCCTGAATGTCAGAGTTTGGATGACTGAATGAAAAGTAGGGCTGTTATTATAATATGGACTAGTGTCTGTGAATATCGAAACACAAAAAGAGTGTTTTATGAATATGAAGCGCCAATGTTTCGTCTACTACACGTATAAATAAGCACGCAGTGTTTACACTGAAACTCTGATGTCTTCACTACAACTCGCCAATAGTAAAATAAAAAAAGTAAATAAAAGTTTGGTTTAACTTGAAGAAATTATGACAGAAATATATTATTATTGTACAGAACTATTCAAAGTAATAAAATTATTAAAACATTATTCTTTAAGGAATATCGATAACAATTTTTTTTTTTTTTTTTTTTTTTTTTTATTGTAGCAGTAAACGTTTGTTGTGTGCAACGTTTCCCAAAAAATAAAAGGAATTTTTGTTCATTTTTGTATTAATTCATTTGTATTAAACCATTAATCCAGAAAAAAATTCTGAAAAAAAAAAAAAAAATTTCATTTGGACCCATTATTGATTTTTTTTTTTTTTTTTTTAAATAAATGATTAATTCAATTGATTAGACATACCTTTTGGTTGTTGAATTTCAATTAAACCATTAAAATGGAAACCAGAAAAATTAAGATTGAAAACATGGAATTTGGGGAAAATTTTGCGAAATTTGTAGAACAAATAAAAAGGATTTTTTAGGGCCTTAATTTTTGTTATCTTTAAATAAATTGTTGTTGAGTTAAGTTTCATAATTTTTGATAATTACTCAAATTTAATTTATTCAAAAAGGGATCCAGAAAATAGGGGAAAAAAGCTGAATTTGGGGAAAAAAAATAAAACAGACAAAATTGAATTTGGGATTCTATAGGGCCCTTCATGTTTTATAAACACACACACACACACACACACACACACACACACACACACACACACACACACACACAATCAAAATAATATAATTGCTTTTTGCATTAGCAGAACATTGTTCTACTAATGCAAAATTATATTGCAATTGCATTCCTGATTTAAAGTGTCCAGATTGTTTGTATACTGTAATCCTGCTAGAAGCCTAATGATCATGTTAACACACATCTCCACATGAACAGAAGCAAACGCATAACCTGGTTTGACTGTGTTAATGTCTTTATCTGTAATAAGAACAAAATGTGCACTTTAAACAACTGTGTGACTCTCCCGCCGAGCAGAATTAATTATTGAGCGCTGTTGCAGTTCTGAGTGTGTATTTTTAGCAGACTCTGTCCCTGTAGAGTCTTCTTCTGCATTTACATGTTAACCACTCAACACTGTACCGTTCATATTTAAACAGACCTCGAAGCTTATGTTTACGGTTGTGTTTTAGGCAGGAGACGCTACAACATCAAGCTCTGGAAGACGTTCACGGACTGCTTCAACTGTCTGCCGATCGCTGCCATCGTCGATGAGAAGATCTTCTGTTGTCACGGAGGTGTGTGTGTGTGTGTGTTACAGGTGTTCGTAGATAAACCTCCAGATATCCCAGAGAGACTTTCACCTGCTGACTCTTCTGCTACGTGGAGTGTTTATGGTATCCATTAAAGTTCACACGTATGTGACCCTGGACCACAAAACCAGTCACATGACGCACGGGTATATTTGTGGCAATAGCCAACGATACATTTTATAATCAAAATTATCGATTTTTCTTTTATGCCAAAAATCATTAGGATATTCAGTAAAGATCATGTTCCATGAAGATATTTTGTAAATTTCCTACCGTAAATAAAACATGTATCTGTGTGAGTGAATGCAGCACAATCACCAACATAAATGAACAACTTTAAAGGAGATTTTCTCAATGTTGGATTTTTTTGCACCCTCAGATTCCAGATTTACAATAGTTGTATTTCTGACCAAATATCGTCCTATCCTAACAAACCACACATCAATGAAAAGCTTATTTATTCAGCTTTCATGTGATGTATAATCTCAATTTCAAAAAATTGACCCATGTGACTGGTTCTGTGGTCCAGGGTCACATTTTACAAGGACATCTTTGTTAGACACAAGTCTGATGTCGAGTCCAAATCATGTCCAATCTCAAATCTGAGTGTTAATCTTTTTCTATTTGTTACAAGTTAGTTTCATAAACGCTCTTGCTGGACATTTAGTTTAAAAAATACATATATTTCAAAATATTTTCTGAATTTTGGGGTCGTTATTTAAAGAGTCTCTTCTGCTCACCAAGGCTGTGTTCATTTGATCAAAAATACAGTAAAAACAGTGAAATATTATTATAATGTAAATCATCTGTTTTCTATGTGAATATATAGTAAAGTGTAATTTATTCCTGTGAATTTTCAGCATCATTACTCCAGTCTTCAGTGTCACATGATCCTTCAGAAATCACTCTAATATGAGGATTTGATGCTCAAGAAACATTTATGATTATTATCAATGTTGAAAACAGTCCGTATTTTTGTGGAAACTTTAATACATTTATTTTTCAGGATTCTTTGATGAATAGAATTTCATTTATTTGAAACAGAATCTTTTGTAACATTATAAGTATCTTTACTCTCACTTTTGATCAATTTAATGCGTCCTCGAATTTAAAAACAAACCAACAAAAAACTTAACTGTAAATATAATTTACTGATTTATAAATTATATACCAGGCAATTAAAAGGGCAAAAGCACACAAATTTAACTAAATTGAAAACGTGAGTGTTTGATTTAAATTTTTCTTTTTTTTTTTATGTTTGTTTGAACGTCTTTTCTAAAGTGAGCCGAGCTCCTAATGCTACTGAAATAATTTAAGTTAGTTACTTATTCCTCAACACTGATGATCTTTCTCTGTGTGATAATACATGATGTAAATGAGCCTGAACATCTGCTTTTGTGTTTACTGAAACTAAATGTTTCGGGTGTGTAATCCTCTGACATCATCAGTTCATGATGAGCACATTTGTGAGTCAGTGCGAGTCCCAGGCGTATCGCATGCAGTGCCTGAACAGATGCAGCGCTAGAAGGCCTCGCTTCTCTTTACAAACTAGCAATGCAAAGTAGGGGTGTAACAATATGTGACCCTGGATCACTAAACCAGTCACATGACGCACAGGTATATTTGAGGCAATAGCCAACAATACATTGTACGGGTCAAAATGATCGATTTTTCTTTTATGCCAAAAATCATGAGGATATTAAATAAAGATCATGTTCCATGAAGATATTTAGAAAATTTCCTGCCGTAAATATATCAAACATGTATCTGTGTGAGTGAATGCAGCACAATCGCCAACATAAATGAACAACTTTAAAGGAGATTTTCTCAATGTTTCGATTTTTTTTGCATCCTCAGATTCCAGATTTACAAAAGTTGCATCTCAGCCAAATGTCGTCCTATCCTAACAAACCATACATCAATGGACAGATTATTTATGCAGCTTTCAGATGATGTATAAATCTCACTTTCAAAAAATTGACCCATGTGACTGGTTTTGTGGTCCTGGGTCACATATATCGTGTCACAATATATCGCAATACAAAAATGCAGCCATATGTATAGTATATAGTTCACCCCAAAAATATACGTTTTCAGAGTTTTAGTGTCAGTACTACATTAAACGACTATATATAATGTATAATAATGCAATGGGGAATATTTGTGGTCCTGATAATGCCAGATGTCTGATGTTACCAGTAAAAAGTGTCTGACATTATTGTAAATATATCAGTGAAAGAGTTCAAACATATTCATCTACAATAATCCAGTGTTTTCAGCTTCAGAATCATGAATATTGTTATTCTGGCGTCTCTATTGTCCTGTGCTTTGGGTTTCAGCACCAAGTCCAAAAGCCTGTATTTAGCATTTTAATCAACAGTGCATTTTTTGTTGGCCGTTTCCCATGTGTCTTGGAGTATCGCAATAATATCGTATCGTGAGTTCAGGATCGGATCGTGACATGAGGGGATTGTTACATCACAAGTGTCTGATTTTAGGGAAAAATCGTGTCTATTGGAGACGTCGAATAGATTTCTTAGGCGTGCCGAAAGAACAGCACAGACACAGTGTGATCACCAGGGGAAAATCTGGTTATTAACTTAGCGGCCGCTAACACAACACCGAAAACCCGTTCATTCGCACAAGAACAGTGCTTGGAGCTCGAGAGCGGGTTTGAAATGGGTGGGACTTTGAAAAAGGTTCCAAGATGCAAGTCTTGATGCATGACGTCTCCAGCCACTGATGTTTCTGCTGTTCCTCAGGTCTGTCTCCAGATCTGCAGTCCATGGAGCAGATCAGGAGGATCATGAGACCCACAGATGTGCCGGATCAGGGTCTCCTGTGTGACCTCCTGTGGTCCGACCCGGATAAGGACGTGTTGGGATGGGGCGAGAACGACCGAGGCGTGTCCTTCACGTTCGGAGCTGAGGTGGTGGCCAAGTTCCTGCACAAACACGACCTGGATCTGATCTGCAGGGCCCACCAGGTCAGCCTTCACTTCAGTCCAACCCAATCTGACTTCTGATTCTGCATTTACATTTATGCATTTGGCAGACGCTTTTATTCAAGGCACACATTTACATTCTTCATAGTTGGGGACATTAAATTTAACATTTAATTTAATATTCAACAATATTATTGATCCGCCTGCATTGACACCATTATATGAGAACTGAACTGAGCCGGACTATATATATATATATATATGAACTAAATTAATAACTTTTTACAACAAAATTAACTCTGAACTTACATAAGCTGGACTGTGACACTATTTTCTTCTAGAAACAAACTTTGTTGCATTATTTTTATTTTATGAAAAGATAACACAGTAACACCCCTTTGAGAAGTGTCTTGAGTTTATCCCCGACTAACCATAGAGATAAAGACAACTAGTCTATTATTAGACCATGACTAGTCCCTGTGCGTGTCAGCCGGTCTCTCGCTGTTACTGGGTTTGGTGTTATGCAGATCGGCTGGTTCTGCTGGGCGAGTGTGTGAGTGTGTGTGTGTGTGTGTGTGTGTGTGTCTGAGTGTGTGTGTGTGAGTGTGTGAGTGTGAGTGAGTGAGTGTGTGAGTGTGAGTGAGTGAGTGAGTGTGTGTCTGAGAGTGTGTGTGTCTGAGAGTGTGTGTGTCTGAGAGTGTGTGTGTCTGAGAGTGTGTGTGTCTGAGAGTGTGTGTGTCTGAGAGTGTGTGTGTCTGAGAGTGTGTGTGTCTGAGAGTGTGTGTGTCTGAGAGTGTGTGTGTGTCTGAGTGTGTGTCTGAGAGTGTGTGTGTGTCTGAGAGTGTGTGTGTGTCTGAGAGTGTGTGTGTGTCTGAGAGTGTGTGTGTGTCTGAGAGTGTGTGTGTGTCTGAGAGTGTGTGTGTGTCTGAGAGTGTGTGTGTGTCTGAGAGTGTGTGTGTGTCTGAGAGTGTGTGTGTGTCTGAGAGTGTGTGTGTGTCTGAGAGTGTGTGTGTGTCTGAGAGTGTGTGTGTGTGTCTGAGAGTGTGTGTGTGAGTGTGTGAGTGTGAGTGTGTGAGTGTGAGTGAGTGAGTGTGTGAGTGAGTGAGTGTGTGAGTGAGTGAGTGTGTGTGTGTCTGAGAGTGTGTGTGTGTCTGTGTGTCTGTGTGTGTGTGTGTGTGTGTGTGTGTGTGTGTGTGTGAGTGTGAGTGAGTGTGTGTGTGTCTGAGAGTGTGTGTGTGTCTGAGAGTGTGTGTGTGTCTGAGAGTGTGTGTGTGTCTGAGAGTGTGTGTGTGTCTGAGAGTGTGTGTGTGTCTGAGAGTGTGTGTGTGTGTGTGTGTGTGTGTGTGTGTGTGTCTGTGTGTGTGTGTGTGTGTGTGTGTGTCTGAGAGTGTGTGTGTGTGTCTGAGTGTGTGTGTGTGTGTCTGAGTGTGTGTGTGTGTGTCTGAGTGTGTGTGTGTGTGTCTGAGTGTGTGTGTGTCTGAGTGTGTGTGTGTGTGTGTGTGTCTGAGTGTGTGTGTGTGTCTGAGTGTGTGTGTCTGAGTGTGTGTGTGTCTGAGTGTGTGTGTGTCTGAGTGTGTGTGTGTCTGAGTGTGTGTGTGTCTGAGTGTGTGTGTGTGTCTGAGTGTGTGTGTGTCTGAGTGTGTGTGTGTCTGAGTGTGTGTGTGTCTGAGTGTGTGTGTGTCTGAGTGTGTGAGTTTGTTTCTGATCGTCTGGTTCTGCTGGGTGTGTGTGTGTGTGTGTGTGTGTGTGTGAGTTTGGTTCTGCTGGGCGAGTCCCTCAGTCTCGCATTACATCAACGTCAAGTTATTGGAAAAGTGAAACTGAACCCGGAGCAGAATCGAGCCGACACCTCGACATTGTTCCGTACTGTCAGAGGACTCTCCCTGTATCTGTGTGTGTGTGTGTGTGTGTGTTTCCCTAAACACTAATCTATACACTCATACTCTAGTCTAGTGACTCACCAGCGTTCAGCAACACACACACACACACATTTCAGCACATCTGAAAATAGCATTTAGAGAAACTAATTGTGTGTGGAAAATAAAGTGGTTTTAGAGTAGAGTTGAGCTCTCCAAAGCTGTACATCACAGTAGTCATTTATATCATGAAGTGGCTGTATTGCTCAAAATTAGGCGAAAAATTAATTTCACTGTAAATAATCCTGTGGTCATGACCATATTTATATAATCCAGTGAATCAAATCCATTTATTATTAATATAATCCAATGCATCAAATACTTCATCTCATTTATTATTTGAAGCTTGGACTCGAATCAGAAGATCAGGTGATCCTAAACACATCATACTGACCCGTGTGTGTGTGTGTGTGTGTGTGTGTGTGTGTGTGTGTGTGTGTGTGTGTGTGTGTGAGAGAGAGAGAGAGAGAGAGAGTGTGTGTGTGTGTGTGTGTGTGTGTGTGTGTGTGTGTGTGTGTGTGTGTGTGTGTGTGTGTGTGTGTGAGAGTGAGAGTGAGAGTGAGAGTGAGTGTGTATGAGTGTGTGTGTTCCCTAAACACTAATCTATATCCACTCATACTGTAATCCAGTGACTCACCAGCGTTCAGCAACACACACACACACATCTGAAAATAGCATTTAGAGAAACTAATTGTGTGTGGAAAATAAAGTGGTTTTCAGAGTTAGAGTTGAGCAAGTAGTAATTTAATATCATAAAGTAGCTAAATCAGGCGAATTATGCATTTCACTGTAAATAATCACGTGGTCATGACCATATTTCTATAATCCAGTGAATCAAATATTTGAAACTTGGACTTGAATCAAAAGATCAGATGATTTACTTCTAATTAGTTTAGTATAAATTTAAGTATGAATTAGTATAAAAACATTTATACTATGAAACAAAACTAAAGACTCAAAATAGTCAAATTAAGGCGGTATATTCTCTTTTCTGTCCGCCCGGCCCAGTCTGAGTGACGGGGTTCAGGTTCAGTTTCAGGTTTGAGCAATAATGCTGAAAAACACTTTATTTTACAGTGTCCTTGTTACATATGTTACATGTACTTACCATAGTAATAACAGTAAATTATGCATAATTACATGCAACTAACCCTCAACCAAACCCTAACCCTATAGTAAGTACATGTAGTTAATTAATATTACTTAAATATATAATTACACTGTAACAATGACACCTTAAAATAAAGTGTAACCGTAAAATGACATAAGAAATTCTGTCTTGTTTCCTGATAAGAAATAAAATAAGTGAGTTTTTGCTTAAAACAAGCAAAATGATCTGCCAGTGGGGTCAGAAAAATAAATGTTAATTCAAATAGAAACGAGATTATTTTTCTTTCCCCATTGGCAGATCATTTTGCTTGTTTTAAGCAAAAATTCACTTTATTAAAAACATTTTTATCAGAAAACAAGACATAATATCTTATGGCATTTTACTCATCAAGTAAATGCATCTTGATTTAAGAATTTTTAGATATATGGACTGGAAACAAGATAAAAATACTAAAAGCAAGCATTTTTGCAGTGTGCTGGTTCTAGGATCTGCTATCTCCTATGAAGAGCCTGAAGTTGATCTTGTCTGTTGTGTTTAGGTGGTGGAGGACGGTTACGAGTTCTTCGCCAAGCGTCAGCTGGTCACTCTGTTCTCTGCGCCCAACTATTGTGGAGAGTTCGACAACGCCGGAGCCATGATGAGCGTAGACGAGACACTCATGTGTTCCTTTCAGGTGCGCAAGATCACGTTCCTGCTCTCTGAGACGCTCGTTAAACTCGTCTGATGATTGGGTAACACTTTACACAGAGGTTCATTAGTTAACTACCTTAACATGAGCTAAGAAGAGCAATACTTCTTTAAAAGATCACGTTCCTGCTCTCTGAGACGCTCGTTAAACTCGTCTGATGATTGGGTAACACTTTACACAGAGGTTCATTAGTTAACTACCTTAACATGAGCTAAGAAGAGCAATACTTCTTTAAAAGATCACGTTCCTGCTCTCTGGGACGCTCGTTAAACTCGTCTGATGATTGGGTAACACTTTACACAGAGGTTCATTAGTTAACTACCTTAACATGAGCTAAGAAGAGCAATACTTCTTTAAAAGATCACGTTCCTGCTCTCTGAGACGCTCGTTAAACTCGTCTGATGATTGGGTAACACTTTACACAGAGGTTCATTAGTTAACTACCTTAACATGAGCTAAGAAGAGCAATACTTCTTTAAAAGATCACGTTCCTGCTCTCTGAGACGCTCGTTAAACTCGTCTGATGATTGGGTAACACTTTACACAGAGGTTCATTAGTTAACTACCTTAACATGAGCTAAGAAGAGCAATACTTCTTTAAAAGATCACGTTCCTGCTCTCTGGGACGCTCGTTAAACTCGTCTGATGATTGGGTAACACTTTACACAGAGGTTCATTAGTTAACTACCTTAACATGAGCTAAGAAGAGCAATACTTCTTTAAAAGATCACGTTCCTGCTCTCTGAGACGCTCGTTAAACTCGTCTGATGATTGGGTAACACTTTACACAGAGGTTCATTAGTTAACTACCTTAACATGAGCTAAGAAGAGCAATACTTCTTTAAAAGATCACGTTCCTGCTCTCTGAGACGCTCGTTAAACTCGTCTGATGATTGGGTAACACTTTACACAGAGGTTCATTAGTTAACTACCTTAACATGAGCTAAGAAGAGCAATACTTCTTTAAAAGATCACGTTCCTGCTCTCTGAGACGCTCGTTAAACTCGTCTGATGATTGGGTAACACTTTACACAGAGGTTCATTAGTTAACTACCTTAACATGAGCTAAGAAGAGCAATACTTCTTTAAAAGATCACGTTCCTGCTCTCTGAGACACTCGTTAAACTCGTCTGATGATTTTAAACCTCGCTGTACTCCATCCAAAATGCTGTTTAACTGAATTTAATATCATTATTATGCATTCAATTTTTATGAAATCATACTATTTGTGAGAATATTGTGGGTTGCACTTTGTTTTTAGGTGTCATTGTTACAGTAATTATAAACTCAAGTACTGAGTAATATTAATGAACTACATGTACTCACTATAGGGTTAGGGTTTGCTTTAGGGTTAGTTGCATGTAATTATGCATAATTTATAATTATTACTATAGTAAATGCACTAAAATAAAGTGTTACCAAATTTTGTTTTTGGTGATTTTTATTTAAATACTAATTTTGAGTAGAAATATTTAAATCACAATTTGCATTTGCATAATATTTTGTGTGGTTCCTGATGAAAACGGTTTTAAAAATTCATTTAATACACCACAAACTATTTTAAAGCAAATGACAAAAGGTGATGACAGTGTAATTTAAATCATTTTTTTATTTTAAACTACGAGTACAGATTTAATTATAATAATGATGTACATGAATCATGACTTAGTTTAACAAAATCAAAACAACGTTCTATGAATATGCAAATGAGCCCCGCCTCCACTCACTCGCTCAGCTCAGAGATCCACTGGTTGACGATCACACGTTGATCTGATTGGTTACAAGGTAGTTTGTGACGTCAGAAACACCAGCGATTTCAAAGCGTGTTTTTGAGACTGTCTTTGGTTCACTGCAGTTTTAAGGAGGAAATACTCAGCAATGGAGTCGACTTATGAATTTACACATGGTTTGTCTTAAAGCAGATTAAAAACACCACATAGACACATAAACAACATTAAACGCTGGATTTTCACCACAGGGGGACTTTAAGAGTAGTTAATGCACTGTGAACTAATATGAACAGTTGTATTATAATTAACTAACTTTTAACAAAGATTCATAAATTGTTAGTTAATGCATTAAGACCTTATTGTAAAGTTTTACCAATTAACTTGTGATGAACGTAAAAGAAATGCTGAGTGTTTGCAGGACCTGTAACGTCCACGTTATTTATTTCAGGGTTTGTTAAAGTGCTTGAATTTGACTTTTTGGAATTTAAGTTCATGGAAATCCCATATTTATAAAGAGGCACTTCAAAAGTGCTTGAATTATTAAAAATACTATATATATATAGATATTAAATTAGTTCCTAATTTTTTCGGGGGGAAAAGCACAATCTTTTCACTCAAAATGAGCACTAGCCTGTCTGAGATCTAGAGCTATGAGCTTGATATTAAGTTGATGATACAAGTCTATAATACAGCTTTTATTCTTCAGGTCAATCATATATTCATGGGGAGAAATGAGTTTGAATAAGGAAGGCGATATCTTTGTCATAGTTTCTTTACATGGTTAAAGTGCCGACAGCGCTGGGCAGTGACCTCTGTGAAGACAAACATCAAATACCATATATTTCATTTCAGTAAAAAAAATAAAAAAATAATAAAGATATTGTTTGATAAGTGCTGGTTGTATCCATTGAAATCCAGAAAAGTAGTGCTTAAAGTCCTTGAAAGTGCTGGATTTTCATTTTACAGAATCTGTCATTTACATTGGCTTTATTGTGTGTGTGTTTGTGTTTTTACGGTCTATTGTAACGCGTTAATCTCCTGTCCTGCAGATCTTGAAGCCAGCGGAGAAGAAAAAGCCAAACTCGAGCCGTCCCGTGACTCCACCCAGGAACATGGTCGCCAAACAAGCCAAGAAATGAGGGTCATGTGACCCGTTTGGACTCACAGTCTTCTCGTGTCACGGATCTGAAGGCTGAACTTCACTTTAACTCTTTCCCTCTTCCTCCGCCTCCGTCCGGAGCGTCTCTGACAGCAGAGAGCGGTTTTATTTGATTTGAGTGTTTTTAAGTTGTTCTTGGAGCTTTTATCCCCAGTTCAGGACGACGTACATCTCAGTTTGACACAAGCTCCACCCATTGTAAATGTGTGTGTGTGTGTGTGTGTGTGTGTGTGTGTGTGTGAAGGAGCTGGGATTTCTGGGATTGTAAATCGACACTCCGCTGATGATTCGATTTGCTCGTTCAAACCACTGTGAACATGAGATGTTTCACTCGCTCCGTTTTTACGCACCTTCAGTTTCTCTGCAGTTTTCTATTCTTTCGTCTCGTGATCGTGCCATGAGGTTTGATATTCAGTCCGGTTTTAAAAATGCTTTATGATTTTGACATTTTTTATATTCTCATGATTTAAAGAAGAGCGCATGATTTGAGTGTGTTCATCACGTAACATTTACACTACCAGTCGAAGGTTTGCGTTCAGGAGGAGTTTTAATGTTAGTCTTCTGCTCATCAAGACTAAAAATACAAAAAAATACTGTAATATTGTGAAATATTATTATTTAAAACGGCTGTTTTCTATATGAATATATAGTATATATAAAAAGTGAATTTTCAGCATCATTACTCCAGTCTTCAGTGTCACATGATCCTTCAGAAATCACTCTAATATGATGATTTGATGCTCAAGAAACATTTATGATTATTAATAATGTTGAAAACAGTTGTTTATGTTTTATTTCAGGATTCTTCGATGAATAGAAAGTTGAAAAGAACAGCATTTTTCTGGAATAGAATCTTCTGTAACATTAAACACTATCGTTCAAAAGTTTGAGGTCAATAAGAATTATTATTTTAATTTTTGTGGGAAATAAAAGAAAACAATACTTTTATTCATCAAGGATTGATCAAAAGTGACAGTAAAGACATTTATAATGTTACAAAAGATTCTATTTCAGATAAATGCTGTTCTTTTGAGCTTTCTATTCATCAAATAATCCTGCAAAAATAAAATTTTTCAGTTTCAATAGAAATCTGACCTGTTTTCAACACTGATAATAATCATAAATGTTTCTTGAGCATCAGATCATCATATCAGAGTGATTTCTGAAGGATCATGTGACACTGAAGACTGGAGTAATGATGCTGAAAATTCACAGGAATAAATTACACTTTACTATATATTCACATAGAAAACAGTGATTTAAAAATTCTAATAATATTTCACATTTTTACTGTATTTGTTTGTATTTTTAATGAAATAAACGCAGCCTTGCTGAGCAGAAGAGACTCTTTTAAAACAGAAAACATCTTCCCGACCCCAAACGTTTGACTGGTGTGTGTCTCAGTTTGTTCTTGTTGACAAGATGCCTTGTTTTCTTCTTCTTCTTCATGACGTGTGTGTGTGTGTCTCAGACGGACTCTTGTGTTGCATGTGTGTGTGGGACTCGAGGCCTCAGCATGTCCTCAGAGTACAGTAGCTCCTCATCAGGTAAATCACGTCAGGAAAACTTTCTACAGTGTTTCAGATCAACACAAGCTCACTGTAAATACACACGAGTGTTTTGTTCAGTCTTGGCAATAATTCACAGTTTTCCACACTATAAATTGTTATACTTGCGAAATAAATGGAAGGTCGAAGGAAACACCGTTGCGTTGTTTGTGTTCACTCTCTAATGAACGTTTCTGGAACCAGGATCACTAAATATAAGACATGATATGATTCTTAACTTTTGTTTTCTTATTTCCACACTATGTAACGTCTAGCGGATTAAAAACAACGGTGTGTATCGGTACCGGAAGGACATTGTTTTTATTAATAATGTATTCGTAAATGCAGAAAGATTAATAAATGCTGTATTAATATTGTTTATCAGTAGTTCATGTTAACAAACAAAACTGTTGTGTTACCAAGCTTAAGACAAATTTTTAAGGAAAAATTAAAATTGTTTTTAATAGTGATGCACGATATATCGGTATCGGCTGATATTGTTTTTTTTTGTGTTTTTTTTATGTTATCGGCCTGATAATACAATTTAGCCGATATATTAAAGCCGATAAATAATGTATTATTTCCTTCAGCTGAGACTCTTCAGATGCGCACTGTTCAACATGATGATTATGAAGTGCTTGAAATATGATTGAAATCATTTAAAAAAAGGAAAATACAGTTCAGCTCAACATGTGCAGCGCAAGTCTGTCATATCGCCTACATAAAATGATCATGAGAACATTATAATTGTGTGTTTGAGACATGGATGTTAATGATGAGACTTTTGCTTTTGTAATCAGGCTCTCAAACATTATATAAAAATTTGGATGTAGATTTATCGGCCGATATATCGGTTATCAGCTTTCAAATATGAAGAATTATCGGTTATCGGTATTGGGCAAAATCTTCATATTTAATTTTTAAGAACATAAAATGAATCTGGTCTTAAATCCCCAAAGATAAGATGTTTAATAAATGTAATGTTGTTTCATTAAACATGACAACAGAACACTGACTATATTTATTACTTGTGCCTATAATGCATAACATGATACTTTTTTTTTCAGGATTCTTTGAATAAAAAGTTCAAGAACATCATTTGGTTAAAATAGAAATCTTTTGTAACAATATACAAAACGCTTCAAAAGTTTGGGGTCAGTCATTTTTTTCTTTCTTTTTAAAAAAAATACTTTTATTCAGCATGAATGATAAAAAAAAATTGATTGTAAAGATTTATATTAGAAAATTGTGCATTTTTGAATAATACGTTTAAAAAAAAAAAAACTTTATTCATCAAAGAATCCTAAAAAAGTATCATGTTATAAAAAAATTAAGCTGCACAACATATCTCCAACATTGATAATAAATCATATTAGAGTGATTTCTGCAGGATCATGTGACACTGAAGACTGGAGTAATGATGCTGAACATACACAGGAATAAATTACACTTAATGATGAAGACAAATCAGACACAGCCCTTAAAACACACTTTCCTGCATTCATTAATAGACAAACTGATCTGTAAATGAACATGCATCCCAGAGCACTGTGTGATTTACTGTCCTGCGTCTTGATTCTTTTTATACATACAAGATGCATGGCAGATTATTGCTGATGTGTTATGAAAATGAATAAATACTATATATATTTTCCAGAACATGTTAATAAGCGGTAGACGCCTCATAATGAGATGCTTTGAAAGAAGAAAGCTGATGGCTCTTTTCCATAGTTTCATTTCCAGCTTCCGGTTTCATTCTGTCACTCACCATTTTACCCGTGTGTGTGTGTGTGTGTGTGTGTTTAGTTGTGTTCATGATTTAGTTGTACACAATACATATACAAAGTGAATTTAATGATTCCAGATTCGGACTACATGCTCTTAGGTTAAGTTATTTTAACCCTGGAAATGAACATTTCTATAAATAATCAATATTGAGTGTTCACAGGACGCACTGATTAATGGATTGTAATGTTAATGTAGCTACAGCAAGTTAATCCGCTTAACTGATCCAAATATTCATAAAAAGTTATAATTATTAATATTTCCCTTTTGAGCTAATTTGCTACTCTTATTATATTCACATAGAAAACGGCTGTTTTACATGTGAATAATATTTCACTGTATTTTCCATCAAATAAATGCAGTCTTGATGAGCAGAATAAACTTCTCAAAAACATTTAAAATAGTAATGTTTCAAGCTTTTATTAAAATTATATAAAAAATTATAAAATTATTTTATGTATATTTTCTTTATTTTTCCACTTGAAACATGACGCAGTCAGAGTGTATCATATGAACGCGCATGAATTATCAGTGCATGTTTTTCTACGGAAATAAGTTGATTTTTTTAATGTTTCATGAAAAATCGTTCATTAAAATCTACATTTTTCTCAGTTGAATATGGAGTTTAACCACAGAAATATTATCTGGAATAATAGAATAAAGTTTAAATCCAAATGAATTCGGCTTTAAACAAATGCAGGGAATAACGGGACCATTTACATGAAGTGTTGCATTATTTCTTTATTATATAAACAAATACATTCTGTATTAAAATAAAACAAAACGATTGCAAAGATTTGATTCATAAACAGATCTGTGCAAATAAAGTACAATTCACAAACCCCTTTATAGTTTCTCCAGCCAGGATATGAATATACTTTTCATAAGGACAAGCATCTCATAGTCTTTAAATCATCTCTTTCACTACATCCGTCTGTTTATGCCTTTATTTACTGATGCAGAGTCAAACCAGGAGGAAGTAAATCATTGCTCTCGACATCTGATCGTCCAGCATGAATCTGCGTTATGAATGATGGATTATTGTATTAAATGCTCAGTCCAATGACAGAATGCATTTCTATTGCATTGAATATTTCACCAAATGTCAAGCACAGTCAGTGTCATTAGTGATAAATGTGTGAATGAAAACCATGTATGCATAATAACCATTAAGGAGGTCGTGACCTCAACACTGGATCGCTGACGTTTGGAGCTCAAGCGTGTGAACGGTTGCAATGTCATATAAAACTGGAGTTTGAGGTCTTGATATTCAGCAGAGGGAAATAAAACTCAAGGCAATGCGGTGAAAGTGCGTCTGTGGTGTTGAGGACAATCAAACCTGTTTTTGTGCATAAACTGAGATGTGAGATTTGTTGATACTGTGATTTTACACTCTGGATGCAAACGAAGACAACATGAACATTTCACACAAAAATGTCATTTTTCCAGCCAAAAAAACCCATTTTTTTTAGATGTTCATAATAACACTTTTTTTATGCATTGCACTTTGTAAAAAAAAATTATGCACTTTATAAAAAAAATAAAAAATTGGAATTTGCATTAATCTGGCTGATCAGGAAAAGGAATAATCGAATTCTCGTGTGAACAAATGAACTTTTCTCTGAAGAAAGACGATATGAGTCTGGAACAGCAGGAATGTGAACGGAGACAATCTGATGATCAATGCAGAAGATTGACAGATATTATATGAATTCATGCCTGGGATTTAAATGTGACACTCAAATCTTACAGAAATGTTAAGACTTTACATTGTTGCAACTAAACGAGTTAACATGGACTAACAACGAACAATAACTCCACTGCATTTATCAATCTTAGTTAATGTTAATTTCAGCATTTACTAGTACAGTTTAACCCTCTGGTGGTCTTCGCGTGACAAATTTATTTTATTTTTTTTTCAATTAAATGCATGTTTTAGTTCTATAATGATTTTTTTTTTTTAACATATATTTTGTATTTTTAGGGGATTTTATGGTACTAAATTATATTTATGCTGTATTTTTAACCCATTTATTCACTTTTTGAGCATAGAGCTGAAAATGAAATGTCCAGCTTGAACGCTTTGACTCTCAGTTTGGTCTCTTTTTAAAGAAGATACATAGCAGATTATTGCTGATGTGTTATGAAAAATGCATAAATAATATTTTCAATTTTTATATGAAATATATATTTTCAAAATCATGTTTTACTCTAAAACTGCAAGAAGATCAAAGCCATAAATCTAAACAAGTTGTGTTCCAGATGTGAGGCTGATATCTCCAAAACGGATCTTCCAGTGAGATGTTGTTCGGCTGCAGTACCAAACGCTTCCACTAGAGGAAACTCGTCTCTCATTCATTTCCATTTTTGAGTCGAGGAGCACAAGTGTGATTTTTTTGTGTTCACACATCAAGTTCTAAAACCTTTACGAAGTTTCGTAACATTCCAATAATGAAAAGAAATCCTAAAAAAACAAAACGTAAAATTTTTCAGTCAAAAATGGCCAAGAGCTCCAGAGGGATTAATCTGTTAACGCAGCGTCAACTAACATGAAACGTCGTTTTTTTATTAACTAACATTAACAAAGATGAATAAATACAGTATATTGTTAATGTTTTGCTCATGAATGCATTAATTACATGAGACATTACTGTAAAGTGTTCCTGATAAAATAACACACAGATCCTAAACCGGCGGATAAAGAATCAACGCAAGTGGAGTTTCAGTTAATGAAGTTTATAATTTATACATTCTACAGATCTGAAGTGTGTAAATCTGTTCAGCCTCAATTTAGTCATATAAACTTTCTGTAAAGGATGAGTTTTCATCTGTGGCTCATTCTCAATTATTGCTGAAAAAACACAAAGTTCTCTGCATTCTGGCGGTGTAATGTCTTTAAACTAAACCAGGTCTGAGTCAGTACTGAGTCCTGATTTAACATGTCCATTTCAGTCGGTTTAAATAATTATGAATGGATTTATGTTGTGTTCAGCTCACCTCATCATATTTACTAACAAAAGCATAAAAACTAGTCTTTGTCGACCTCATAATTACAAACTGGAAAAACGAAGCGGTATAAAACACGTGACGAGACTCACACTTGCCCCGTCGCTTCATGTCTCGTATGAGTTATGGAATACTTGATAACTGTTTTGTATCCTGACAGTCACTATAAACTGTTTTTGCATGTAAAAGAGCAGCGTGAACATTCTGATAAACGTCTTCTTTTGTGTTCCTCAGAATAAACGATGGTTTCTGTCTGAGATTCCTCTCGTGTTTTGATTTGTTGGTGAAGGATCCTGTAATATAGTAGGAAACGTCCCGCAGCGTGTGTGTGTGTGTGTGTGTGTGTGTGTGTATCAGAGCGAGGTCTCGTTGGTGTGTGGTCGAGACGTCTCCTCCTCCAGAAGAGCGATTCGCTGTTTCAACATTCGCACCTGCGTCTCGTGTCGCTCCACCATCGACATCATCTGAGACTCCAGCTTCTTCAGCTTGTTCTGATGCTTCTTCTTGGCTTTCTCATACGCGGCCACCAGATTACTGCAAACACACACACACACACACACACACACACACACACACACACACACACACACACACACACACACTGCATGAGCTGAGACACTTATGGAAATAACAAAAAATGCCACATGTTTTTGAAACAAAAGCTTGT
The DNA here is from genome assembly GCA_022828995.1 of Vimba vimba. Taxonomy (NCBI): domain Eukaryota; kingdom Metazoa; phylum Chordata; class Actinopteri; order Cypriniformes; family Leuciscidae; genus Vimba; species Vimba vimba. Next base: position 951,499 of record CM040820.1, on the reverse strand, counting down.
TGAATTGCACTACTTGAAAAACAAATATGCATTGCATTAATAACCCTGCTTGCATTTTAATGCATTGTATTTTTATGGGCTGAAATTCCACATGGTCGTATATTTAATATGTGAATATTTCAATTCAAAACATTTCACATCCGGGAACGGCAGGAATGGCAGTCGAGAACTGATTCATAATGTCCATCTGAAATATGAATACAATGGATGAAAACAATAGATGAAAAACTTAAACATAACAAAAAAATGAGAAACATTACTTTGGCAGAAAACTGAGGTGCAACAATTACAATAAATAAAAGCAAATTAGAAATGACAGAAGTCCATAACATGAAAAATGAAAACTTGAAAAAAACTTAAAAGAAAACAACTGAAAGAAGCTGAAGTACTAAATTACTAAAAATAAAATAAAATTAGAGGTAAAAAACTAATAAAAATTAAAAAAGCAAAAAAAATAATATATATATTACACAAAATCTTAAACGCAAAAAGTTGATGAAAATTAGAAATGAAGTTGAAGTTCTAAAATCACAAAAACTAAAATAAAAACAGAGAAAAATAAAAACATAAAAAACTAATAAAAATGACAAAAAGCACAAAATAAAATATAAAAATAGATTAAAAACAAACAAACATTTTTAAAAATGAGAAACACTGATTTGCAACAAACTGAAGTATGAAAATTACAATAAATAAAAGCTAGTTAGAACTATTAAAAAATGAATAAAAATGACAAAAGTCCATAAAATGAAAAAAACTTAAAGAAATGTAAAAGAAAATTATTGCTGTCAACTAACTGAAACAAGCTTAAGTACTAAAATTACTAAAACTTTTAAAAATAGAGATAAATAGAAATATTTAAAAACTAATAAAAATGACAAAAGCACAGAACAAAAAACTAATATTAGACAAAATCTTAAACATAAAAAAGTTGATGAAAATTTGAAATTAAGTTGAAGTACTAAAATTAAAAAGATGAAAATTTGAAATTAAGTTGAAGTACTAAAATTAAAAAAAACTAAAATTAAATCAGAGATAAATAAAAATGTAAAAAAGTCAATAAAATTAAAAAATGTAAAACAAAAAATGTAAAAGAAAATTAGAAAAATTGCTGTCAACTAACTTAAGTACTAAAATTACTAAAACTTAAAAAAATAGAGATAAATAGAAATATTTTAATGAAAAAAGCAAAAAACAAAAAATACACAATCTTAAATGTAAAAAGTTGATGAAAATTACAAATGAAGTTGAAGTACTAAAATCACTAAAACTAAAATAAAAACAGAAAAATAAAAAAGTAAAAAAACTTGAACATTAGAAATTAAGTGTTTAAATCACTAAAACTTAAAATCACAACCAATTAAAGCTAAATGGAACTATTATTAAAGAATAAAAATGACAAAAGCACATAGAATAAAATATATATATATATATATATATATATATATATATATATATATATATATATATATATATATATATAATAAATAAAAAAAACT
>CM040820.1:930000-937500 GCA_022828995.1 Vimba vimba | reverse complement strand
CAATACTAGAGCTTCCGTTCCAACACACCCAATACTAGAGCTTCTGTTCCAACACACACCCAATACTAGAGCTTCTGATCAACACACCCAATACTAGAGCTTCTGTTCCAACACACACCCAATACTAGAGCTTCTGTTCCAACACACCAAATACTAGAGCTTCTGTTCCAACACACACCCAATACTAGAGCTTCTGATCAACACACCCAATACTAGAGCTTCTGATCAACACACCCAATACTAGAGCTTCTGTTCCCACACACCCAATACTAGAGCTTCCGTTCCAACACACCAAATACTAGAGCTTCCGTTCCAACACACCAAATACTAGAGCTTCTGTTCCAACACACACCCAATACTAGAGCTTCTGTTCCAACACACACCCAATACTAGAGCTTCTGATCAACACACCCAATACTAGAGCTTCTGTTCCAACACACACCCAATACTAGAGCTTCTGTTCCAACACACCAAATACTAGAGCTTCTGTTCCAACACACACCCAATACTAGAGCTTCTGATCAACACACCCAATACTAGAGCTTCTGTTCCAACACACACCCAATACTAGAGCTTCCGTTCCAACACACCAAATACTAGAGCTTCTGTTCCAACACACACCCAATACTAGAGCTTCTGTTCCAACACACACCCAATACTAGAGCTTCTGATCAACACACCCAATACTAGAGCTTCTGTTCCAACACACACCCAATACTAGAGCTTCCGTTCCCACACACCCAATACTAGAGCTTCCGTTCCCACACACCCAATACTAGAGCTTCCGTTCCAACACACCCAATACTAGAGCTTCTGTTCCAACACACCCAATACTAGAGCTTCTGATCAACACACCCAATACTAGAGCTTCTGATCAACACACCCAATACTAGAGCTTCTGTTCCAACACACCCAATACTAGAGCTTCCGATCCAACACACCAAATACTAGAGCTTCCGTTCCCACACACCAAATACTAGAGCTTCCGTTCCAACACACCCAATACTAGAGCTTCCGTTCCAACACACCAAATACTAGAGCTTCCGTTCCCACACACCCAATACTAGAGCTTCTGTTCCAACACACCCAATACTAGAGCTTCTGATCAACACACCCAATACTAGAGCTTCTGATCAACACACCCAATACTAGAGCTTCTGATCAACACACCCAATACTAGAGCTTCTGTTCCAACACACCCAATACTAGAGCTTCTGTTCCAACACACCCAATACTAGAGCTTCTGATCAACACACCCAATACTAGAGCTTCTGATCAACACACCCAATACTAGAGCTTCTGTTCCAACACACCCAATACTAGAGCTTCTGTTCCAACACACCCAATACTAGAGCTTCTGATCAACACACCCAATACTAGAGCTTCTGTTCCAACACACCAAATACTAGAGCTTCTGATCAACACACCCAATACTAGAGCTTCTGTTCCAACACACCCAATACTAGAGCTTCTGTTCCAACACACCCAATACTAGAGCTTCTGATCAACACACCCAATACTAGAGCTTCTGATCAACACACCCAATACTAGAGCTTCTGTTCCAACACACCCAATACTAGAGCTTCTGTTCCAACACACCCAATACTAGAGCTTCTGATCAACACACCCAATACTAGAGCTTCTGATCAACACACCCAATACTAGAGCTTCTGTTCCAACACACCAAATACTAGAGCTTCCGTTCCAACACACCAAATACTAGAGCTTCCGTTCCAACACACCAAATACTAGAGCTTCCGTTCCAACACACCCAATACTAGAGCTTCCGTTCCAACACACCCAATACTAGAGCTTCAGTTCCAACACACCCAATACTAGAGCTTCCGATCCAACACACCCAATACTAGAGCTTCCGATCCAACACACCCAATACTAGAGCTTCCGTTCCAACACACCCAATACTAGAGCTTCCGATCCAACACACCCAATACTAGAGCTTCCGATCCAACACACCCAATACTAGAGCTTCCGATCCAACACACCCAATACTAGAGCTTCCGTTCCAACACACCCAATACTAGAGCTTCCGATCAACACACCCAATACTAGAGCTTCTGATCCAACACACCCAATACTAGAGCTACCGTTCCAACACACCCAATACTAGAGCTTCCGTTCCAACACACCCAATACTAGAGCTTCCGATCCAACACACCCAATACTAGAGCTTCCGATCCAACACACCCAATACTAGAGCTTCCGATCCAACACACCCAATACTAGAGCTTCAGTTCCAACACACCCAATACTAGAGCTTCCGATCCAACACACCCAATACTAGAGCTTCCGATCCAACACACCCAATACTAGAGCTTCCGTTCCAACACACCCAATACTAGAGCTTCCGATCCAACACACCCAATACTAGAGCTTCCGATCCAACACACCCAATACTAGAGCTTCCGATCCAACACACCCAATACTAGAGCTTCCGTTCCAACACACCCAATACTAGAGCTTCCGATCAACACACCCAATACTAGAGCTTCTGATCCAACACACCCAATACTAGAGCTACCGTTCCAACACACCCAATACTAGAGCTTCCGTTCCAACACACCCAATACTAGAGCTTCCGATCCAACACACCCAATACTAGAGCTTCCGTTCCAACACACCCAATACTAGAGCTTCCGATCCAACACACCCAATACTAGAGCTTCCGATCCAACACACCCAATACTAGAGCTTCCGATCCAACACACCCAATACTAGAGCTTCCGTTCCAACACACCCAATACTAGAGCTTCCGTTCCAACACACCCAATACTAGAGCTTCCGATCCAACACACCCAATACTAGAGCTTCCGATCAACACACCCAATACTAGAGCTTCTGATCCAACACACCCAATACTAGAGCTACCGTTCCAACACACCCAATACTAGAGCTTCCGTTCCAACACACCCAATACTAGAGCTTCCGTTCCAACACACCCAATACTAGAGCTTCAGTTCCAACACACCCAATACTAGAGCTTCCGATCCAACACACCCAATACTAGAGCTTCCGTTCCAACACACCCAATACTAGAGCTTCCGATCAACACACCCAATACTAGAGCTTCTGATCCAACACACCCAATACTAGAGCTACCGTTCCAACACACCCAATACTAGAGCTTCCGTTCCAACACACCCAATACTAGAGCTTCTGATCCAACACACCAAATACTAGAGCTTCCGAACCACTGCAAATACCCTAATAATGTTTTTAGAAAATATTGTGCATGTAAACTATATTTACAGTATCGGAGTGTGTGTGAGAGTGTGAGTGTGTGTGTGGGAGTGTGTGAGAGAGTGTGTGTGTGTGTGTGTGTTTGTACCTGTACTGCAGGGCCAGTCTGAGTGCGGTGGCGTTGGACTCATATTTGCCCACCAGCATACTCATGCGTTCCGCGTTACTCTTACACTCCTCTAGTGTGATGGTCAACAGGTCATTCTGAGACTTCAGGTGCTCGATGCGACTGAGACACACAAACATTGAGAAACACATTCCAATGTGAAAATCACTTGAGGTCAGGATCCAATACACTGATACACATGAGAACAGAAAACAGAGTCGTCTCACACTTGAATTGTTTAAAGTCATACTGAAATGCTCACAAAAGAATCGATAAGAGGAATTGAAACTTTAAATTTATAACAAGTATCGGATAGTTCAACATCTGCAGATCTCATCTAACCACAACTCTTGTTTAAGCTTCTACAGGTTGTGTGCGTTTCCTCTGACCTGTTGAGTCTCTCAGTCTCCACTTCAAACTCTCGGATCTTACTCTCGGAGATGGCGGATCCGTGCGAGTACAGCGTCTGGAAGATCTCCTGGATGTTGGAGCAATCCTGAAGGGAATGAGCCAAATGTTCCGCCACATTACTGGAGACCTGCAGAGAGACAGAGAAATAACACACAGATCAACACTGGTGTTACACTCCATCAAGCTCTTCAGCACCGCACTGAAATTCATTTGCTGCATTCTATTGGTCTTCCCTTGTCAGGCTGGCAATAGATGACTGATCTGAGAGTTACATTGTAACATTCAAAATGTAACCAACGGTGATGACATCATCATTGCTGCATGTGAAGTGTGTCAGATTATGTGTTAATTCTCATATAAAATAATACAATACAGTCTACTATCACTTGATCAAGACACTTAACCTAAATAAAATAAAATAAAAACATTTAAAAATAAACTAAATTAAATATCTACACAGTCACACACTTCACCTTCAAGATTAAAGTCAGAAATTCTCCCACTGATTGTAACATTGTAACATTCAAATGTAGCCAATGGTGATGACATCATCACAACGGAATAACAGCGACTGCTCTTCGTTCCTGCCTTATCTGGACGCTGAATTACACATAAAAAAATGATATCTGTCCATCAGCTTCAAGATGGTGTCGCATTGTGTGTCGTTTCTCTGATGCAGAATCTACACTGATATCATATCATCATCATAACATCAGCTGAATAAAGTCTGAACGTGTTCGGCTCTTGGATGATCACGCTGTTTTTGGCACATGTGCAAGAACAGAATAATGGAATATTAAACGCTTTGGCTCTGATTATTAACACTAGAGCCAGAGAGAGAGAGACAGAAGAGGAGAAGGTGACCTGTCTGTCTCTCTCTCTCTCTCTCTCTCTCTCTCTCTCTCTCGCTCTCTCCTCTCTCTCTCTTTCTCTCTCTCCCTCTCCTCTCTGTCTCTCTCTCTCTCACTCTTCTCTCTCTCCTCTCTCTCTCTCTCTCACTCACCCCGATGCTGCTGATCTCAGAGCCCAGGATGGATCTCTCCGCTGGTAGTGATTCTGATCGAGTCTTAGAAAGCTTCACTCGCTCCGCCACCTGCAACAAACAAACACATTCAACGTTCAAAATCAACGTTCTGCCATAATTTACCTGTCATTTCATGTCATTCTAAACCTGTATGACTATTTTTACAGGTATGTGTCACAAACTATTTAGGTGAGTAGAAACTATTCTTTTAAATATCTGGGCTGGTAACTAAAATGTGTATGGCAACATTTAAAAAAAAAAGTATTAATTAAAGCTGCAGTCTGTAGTATTTCCTCTTTGTCGCCATCTCTGTTCAAAATCTGCAATTGCAGTTATTCATGGAATGATCAGCTGTACGTGGGTTGTGCCTCGGCTCGGCACAGCGCGGATGAATCTGATGTTTTGAGGAGAATGTGCGGCTGTCAGTCGCCGGTGTGGATCCTGGCGTTCGCAATCACAGATTCTTCTTTATGGAAGTATGACCGACATAAGAGTTTTCACTGGGAAATGTTCTGATCAAGTAACATCCACTTTTGTTCTGACCAACTAAGGGGAAAAAAGCATTGCAGTAAATCACGCTGATTAAATCTAACGATCGCTCATCATATCACGTCAAACCGTGCAAATTATACTTTGTTCTCAAATACTTAATATTAACAACATCAGCATTGCGTGACATTTAATGCCCTTCTGATATTATCCTCGTTTCCGCATGGGCCGGCTGCGGTTTCTCCGAAGCCACTCCGAAGTCTTTTGTGTTTTACAGCGGGTGAATCTCCAGCTGGTGACTGTCGTTTGAACCTTTCTGGATCCGCCATCAAATTGATAAGTTTAATTATATCAAGTGCTGTGAGAAAAGGCTATAAATCTCCAGCATCCTCACACTCACAGCCGACTAGCCGAGACTCTTCTTCATGTGGACAGATGTGACGGAATGACACAAAGACATGCTCGAATTTCCCGCAGAAATCCACCAGTTCCACTGGAGTTAAACACATTATCACAAGCTCACCGTTCTGAGTCGAGCTACGGCAAGCAGAGAGTTCTGAACACTGGCTAGTGATGTACTTGCTGTAAAATTTATCATTTAGAATTTATCATTTTTAACCCAAAAAAGTTACGGACTGCAGCTTTAAATGGAATAATACAATAAAATCTACTATCACTATTTTGCTCTTGATCAAGACGCTTAACCTAAATAAATAAAATGACGAAAAATAAAAAAGAAATAAATTAAATAAATATGTTAAACGATAAGCTAAGATCTGCAGTGTCCGTCATGCTCTGGATGAAGAGTTTACTCTGGCGACGGGGATGTCGTTGCTGCTGCTGCTGGTGCTGAGCTCTCCTGTGCTGGGGTTGATGGGACGTCCCGCTGGGGTCAGGCGCCCGGGACTGCACACACCGCTGGGCTGAGCGCTCTGGACGCGTGTCTGCAGCTCGCGGACCTTCAGGGACACACAACATCCGTATGAGGAATAGACAAGGCCAGACAGGTAATTTGTAAAGAAGGACACACGCCTGCGCACACATATATATATATATATATATATACAGTGAGGAAAATAAGTATTTGAACACCCTGCTATTTTGCAAGTTCTCCCACTTGGAAATCATGGAGGGGTCTGAAATTGTCATCGTATGTGCATGTCCACTGTGAGAGACATAATCTAAAAAAAAAAATCCAGAAATCACAATATATGATTTTTTAACTATTTATTTGTATGATACAGCTGCAAATAAGTATTTGAACACCTGTCTATCAGCTAGAATTCTGACCCTCAAAGACCTGTTAGTCTGCCTTTAAAATGTCCACCTCCACTCCATTTATTATCCTAAATTAGATGCACCTGTTTGAGGTCGTTAGCTGCATAAAGACACCTGTCCACCCCATACAATCAGTAAGAATCCAACTACTAACATGGCCAAGACCAAAGAGCTGTCCAAAGACACTAGAGACAAAATTGTACACCTCCACAAGGCTGGAAAGGGCTACGGGGAAATTGCCAAGCAGCTTGGTGAAAAAAGGTCCACTGTTGGAGCAATCATTAGAAAATGGAAGAAGCTAAACATGACTGTCAATCTCCCTCGGACTGTGGCTCCATGCAAGATCTCACCTCGTGGGGTCTCAATGATCCTAAGAAAGGTGAGAAATCAGCCCAGAACTACACGGGAGGAGCTGGTCAATGACCTGAAAAGAGCTGGGACCAGCGTTTCCAAGGTTAGTGTTGGTAATACACTAAGACGTCATGGTTTGAAATCATGCATGGCACGGAAGGTTCCCCTGCTTAAACCAGCACATGTCAAGGCCCGTCTTAAGTTTGCCAATGACCATTTGGATGATCCAGAGGAGTCATGGGAGAAAGTCATGTGGTCAGATGAGACCAAAATAGAACTTTTTGGTCATAATTCCACTAAACGTGTTTGTAGGAAGAAGAATGATGAGTACCATCCCAAGAACACCATCCCTACTGTGAAGCATGGGGGTGGTAGCATCATGCTTTGGGGGTGTTTTTCTGCACATGGGACAGGGCGACTGCACTGTATTAAGGAGAGGATGACCGGGGCCATGTATTGTGAGATTTTGGGGAACAACCTCCTTCCCTCAGTTAGAGCATTGAAGATGGGTCGAGGCTGGGTCTTCCAACATGACAATGACCCGAAGCACACAGCCAGGATAACCAAGGAGTGGCTCTATAAG
>CM040820.1:920000-925000 GCA_022828995.1 Vimba vimba | reverse complement strand
CACAAATTACAAGCAGAGATGAATACTGAATAACAAATTTACAAAGTCTAACAGTAGTATTCAGGTAGGCCGACAGAAATTAATAATTAGGCATAAATGTAAAAAAGCACTATTTGTTCACTGTAGAAATTAAATATAGTTTCATCTTTGTTAAAGCTGTATTTTGTTGTTTTATTAACATTAATAACACGGATAACAGCAGGAATATTAGGCTGCTGTCCCTTTAAGACCGAAAAAACATTGATATATATAACATTGATATGAGTGATCACATGGATTTAGACCTGTACTGTATTTATATAAAGCGTTCACAGGCTAATTTGCTTTATGTATTTCCCCGGTGTTGAAATCCGGCTCATATTAATGTCAGGAAACATGATTCCTGCTGCGTGTCGATATCCATGATCACTGCATCTTTGGTGAGTTGTAAGAAACACTATATCGAGTCCAAGCTTTAGTTTAAACTGATAATCGTTTGTTTTACAAGCATTTTCGCAGTTTGCCCTGTTAAATCCAGAATGTTCTGGCGGGAAAGTGACGTCAATGCATTCCCTCTATAAAGCCTTCCTGTAACTCAAACAGTAGATCATGGCGCTCGCAACGCCAAGGTCATGGGTTCGATTCCAAAGAGCTGATCAAATGTAAACCTTGAATGCAATGCAAGTCACTCTGGATGAAAATGTAAAGTAAAATTAAAGCACACTATACAAAAACTTTGTAGCACTTTGTTATAAGGTTGTAATTAGCTAACATGAACTAACAATAAAAACACGTCTAAAGCATTTTTAATATTACTTAATAGACATGAATTAACAATTTCTATTAACTAACATTAATAAATATTGTAACAAATGAATTGCTCATTGTTAGTTAATGACAGTTACTGAATGAACTAATGGAATTAACACTGTTTATTTAATTTCCCATTAAATAAACAACACGGCATTAAAATAATTAAATAAGATGACAGCAATAATAAAACCGAACAGAAGTGTTAAGAAAGAAGGAAAAACTTGTGTTTCCTTGTTATACATTACATGTAGTTACTATAATAACTATAAATTATGCATAATTACATGTAACAAACCCTATTGTTAACACAAATCCTATAGTAAGTACATGTATTACAGTACTTAAATGTACAATTACACTGAAACAATGACACAAAAACAAAAAATCACTACAATTTCTAATTTTTTTCAATTGACAGCAGAAAAATCTGTCAAAAAAATTAAAATAAAATCAAAATTAAAAAGTTTGCTGCTTCTTCTCAGGTGTTTCTCCATTAATCTCAGGTGTTTCTCTATAGAGAGTTTCAAAGAAATCTCAACAAGTCTCCAACAAGATCCCAAAGTCTGCAAAGATCTTAATATTTCTCCTCACATGATCCGAGCTGATCCACATTTTTATTGTATATCTTTATATACTCTTACTGGACTATTATCGCGACTTGTTTTTATTTCTCCTAAATATTTCATTTTAAATTAAATTAAATGAAACGAGCCATACCTGAGAACTCCATGAAGTCAGCCTATAACCAGCAATAACACTGTGCAAACCTGCTCATCCAACAACAACAAGCAAACGAAATGGAAAAACCTCACATGAATCAATCCCTGACGTGAGCAGATCATTGATCCGGAGCGATATTAATATTCCGTCGTACATTAGCAATGACACACAAACACACTGGATGATCACAGATCCACTCAAACAGGAGATTCATCACTTTAATGGCATGAACTAACTTTGAATGAGGTAAACGACACATCTGAACGCATGAGAACTGCTTAGTTAAAAATAAAACGAGGGGAGCAACTCCATATTAATGTCTATGCGTTTAGGATACGATGTCTTTAAAGGATCAGTTCACTTCAGAATTACAATTTCCTGATAATTTACTCTCCCCACATCATCTAAGATGTTCATGTCTGTCTTTCTTCAGTCGAAAAGACATGATGGTTTTTGTTGAGGAAAACATCCCTCATTTTCTCCATATAATGGACTTCAATGGGGTCCAACAGGTTGAAGGTCGTGATAAATCATGCCAAGAAAATGCTAAGAACTCCAATAGTAACCATCTGTGACAACTACCAACCACCTAGTAACACCATAGCAACCACCCAGAATAGGTGTAACCGCCTAGCAACACCATAGCAACCACCCAGAATAGGTGTAACTGCCTAGCAACACCATAGCAACCACCCAGAATAGGTGTAACTGCCTAGCAACACCATAGCAACCACCCAGAATAGGTGTAACCGCCTAGCAACACCATAGCAACCACCCAGAACAGCCTAGCAACCACCCAGAACACCTTGGAAACCGCCCAGAACACCATAGCAACCGCCTAGTAAAACCCTAGCAACCAGGTTGAAGGTCCAAATGTGAGTTTCAGTGCAGCTTCAAAGTCTCGACTCGATCCAGCCGAGGAATAAGAGTCTCATCTAGACAAACCAGCCGACATTTATAACAAAAATAAACATTTATATACTTTTTTTTTCACCCTACCCTACATTTTCCACGTGACCTTTCAACCTGATTACGTAATGTGTGGAGTCGTGGATGTGCAAGACGAGCATTTGTGGTTAAAAAGTATATAATTGTACATATCGTTAGCCTCATAGCATAATTGCCTATGCCCTATTTAACATAATTGACTTATAGGCAATTATACTATGAGGCTAACGATATGTGATGTTTCCATCCCCCTTCAGTGCTCACTAAATGTTTGCAGGATGTTAATATATGGATGACCAACACTTTTTTAAAGCTGAATACCAGCAAAACTGAAGCCCTTCTGGTCGGGTCTGTTTTATCTAGAACTCGATCCTTTAATCTGCTTATTGAAAACTGTCCGGTTAATATTTCCACTCGGGTGAAAAGTCTCGGTGTTATTTTTGATGGTTTGCTTTCTTTTGGTTCCCATATTAATAATATTTCACATACTGCATTCTTTCACTTACGCAACATTGTATGTTTGTCTGTCTTTTGGCATAGCTTCGTATTTTACTGATTTACTTTCATGTTGTACGGTGTCCTTGAGTGCCTTGAAAGGCGCCTATAATTAAAAGGTATTATTATTATTATAAATGTTTATTTTTTGTTATAAAATGTCGGCTGGTTTGTCTAGATGAGACTCTTATTCCTCGGCTGGATCGTGTCGAGACTTTGAAGCGGCACTGAAACTCACATCTGGACCTTTGACCAGTTGGACCCCATTGAAGTCCATTATATGGGGCACTTGTGACGACGACACTAGGTCAGTGTTGCTGTGGGTTTTGGTTCTGCAGGCTGTAAGGACCTTTGAAATAACTAAAATCATTTGGCGAAGTGATATGGAACTACTTTAGCTGTGAGTTTCCCTGAAAATAACTGCACACCTTAGAACTTTCATCAACCAATCAGAATCAAGCATTCATGTATTTCAAATAATTTTCAAGACTTAAAATCAATTAATCTTCAACAGAAACAAATCTAATGCTGGTTTAATCATGCCAATAAAGCTGGAATCTGAATCTGTTGTTATTTCCTTTCACAGTCGGGAGTGATGCATGCTGGGAATGTTCCAACAATACACTGGTAATGAATAAGACGCCATTAGACGGTGTGATTCCCCGAACAACGACAGCAGAGGGCTTTAAAAGCTTTTGTGTCGAGCGAATCAGCTTGATCAAGTGGAGAAACAAAAGCAGCCAGACTGAAGACGACAATCACCGCCTTTATAAACCAAGACTGAAGCATTATGGGTAAACGCATCAATGTGAAGAAGCACAGGTTAAAAGGAGGACACTCATGTCTACTGTATGTGAAACACAGATAAATATTTCCCATGAGTCCGCAGTGATACACCAACTCTGTCATCAGGGTCAATCTCAACACCGTTTCACCCACACATTTAAAGTAAAAATATTAATATTATGATATAAACACATTACAATAATAATGCACAAAATTATTACATTTTAATGTGGCAGGAGTTTTTACTCTCAACAGTAATTCTTATTTCAATATTGTTTTTTTATTGTATTAAAGAAAGAAATCTGCAATATTTTATTTTAATCAGCATACAATAATAATGCACAATATTAATACTTTTTGCAGTTAAAAAAATGCAAGCAGCGTGCTAAAACATGTTAGCAGTGCTGAAACATGCTAGCAAAGTGCTAAAACATGCAAAACATGCTAGCAAAGTGCTAAAACATGCAAAACATGCTAGCAAAGTGCTAAAACATGCTAGCAGTGCTAAAACATGCTAGCAAAGTGCTAAAACATGCTAGCAGTGCTAAAACATGCTAGCAGTGCTAAAACATGCTACCAGTGCTAAAACATGCAAGCAAAGTGTTAAAACATGCTAGCAAAGTGCTAAGTCATATTAGATATTCGTTAAAACACTAGAAAATGTCAGCAACATGCTAATTCAAGCTAGCAGCATGTTAAATCAGGCTAGCAATGTGTTAAAAATGCCAACAAAGTGCTAAAACGCGCTACCCAAGTGCAAAGTCATACTAGCTATTTGTTAAAACATAATAGCAAAATATTAAATCATGCCTGCAATGTGCTAAAACATGCTAACATCATGTTAAATCATGCTAACAATGTGCTAAAACATACCAGAAACATGCTACATGTAACTGTCGTAGACCAGTAAGAGCTGTGCGCGTAAATCTCACTCCCCTGATCTCATGAGGCGCTCTATCATTATTGTCACATTTCTAACATATTTTAGCACATTGTTAGCATGATTTAACATTTTGCTAGTATGTATTAAAACAGGTAGTATTAAGCTAGTATGACTTAGCATGTTGTTAATGTGTTAACACTTTGCTAGAATGTGTTAAAACATTGGTACCTTGAATTAGCATGTTGCTAGCCTGTTTTATCACACTGTTAGCATGTAAAACACTTTGATAGCATGAATTACCATTTTACTAGGATGTCTTACCAAATTGCTAATATGTTGCTAACATGTTTTAGCACATTGCTAGTGTTTTAGAGGT
>CM040820.1:910000-912500 GCA_022828995.1 Vimba vimba | reverse complement strand
ATCCAGTCGTGTCTGACCACAGATCCCTGTGCCGTCTGATGATCCAGTCGTGTCTGACCACAGATCCCTGTGCCGTCTGAAGATCCAGTCGTGTCTGACCACAGATCCCTGAGCCGTCTGAAGATCCAGTCGTGTCTGACCACAGATCCCTGAGCCGTCTGAAGATCCAGTCGTGTCTGACCACAGATCCCTGAGCCGTCTGAAGATCCAGTCGTGTCTGACCACAGATCCCTGTGCCGTCTGATGATCCAGTCGTGTCTGACCACAGATCCCTGTGCCGTCTGAAGATCCAGTCGTGTCTGACCACAGATCCCTGTGCCGTCTGAAGATCCAGTCGTGTCTGACCACAGATCCCTGTGCCGTCTGAAGATCCAGTCGTGTCTGACCACAGATCCCTGTGCCGTCTGAAGATCCAGTCGTGTCTGACCACAGATCCCTGTGCCGTCTGAAGATCCAGTCGTGTCTGACCACAGATCCCTGTGCCGTCTGAAGATCCAGTCGTGTCTGACCACAGATCCCTGTGCCGTCTGAAGATCCAGTCGTGTCTGAACACAGATCCCTGTGCCGTCTGAAGATCCAGTCGTGTCTGACCACAGATCCCTGTGCCGTCTGAAGATCCAGTCGTGTCTGAACACAGATCCCTGTGCCGTCTGAAGATCCAGTCGTGTCTGAACACAGATCCCTGTGCCGTCTGAAGATCCAGTCGTGTCTGACCACAGATCCCTGTGCCGTCTGAAGATCCAGTCGTGTCTGACCACAGATCCCTGTGCCGTCTGAAGATCCAGTCGTGTCTGACCACAGATCCCTGTGCCGTCTGAAGATCCAGTCGTGTCTGAACACAGATCCCTGTGCCGTCTGAAGATCCAGTCGTGTCTGACCACAGATCCCTGTGCCGTCTGAAGATCCAGTCGTGTCTGACCACAGATCCCTGAGCCGTCTGAAGATCCAGTCGTGTCTGACCACAGATCCCTGTGCCGTCTGAAGATCCAGTCGTGTCTGACCACAGATCCCTGAGCCGTCTGAAGATCCAGTCGTGTCTGACCACAGATCCCTGAGCCGTCTGAAGATCCAGTCGTGTCTGACCACAGATCCCTGAGCCGTCTGAAGATCCAGTCGTGTCTGACCACAGATCCCTGTGCCGTCTGAAGATCCAGTCGTGTCTGACCACAGATCCCTGAGCCGTCTGAAGATCCAGTCGTGTCTGACCACAGATCCCTGAGCCGTCTGAAGATCCAGTCGTGTCTGACCACAGATCCCTGTGCCGTCTGATTATCCAGTCGTGTCTGACCACAGATCCCTGTGCCGTCTGAAGATCAAGTCGTGTCTGACCACAGATCCCTGTGCCGTCTGAAGATCCAGTCGTGTCTGACCACAGATCCCTGTGCCGTCTGAAGATCCAGTCGTGTCTGACCACAGATCCCTGTGCCGTCTGAAGATCCAGTCGTGTCTGACCACAGATCCCTGTGCCGTCTGAAGATCCAGTCGTGTCTGACCACAGATCCCTGTGCCGTCTGAAGATCCAGTCGTGTCTGACCACAGATCCCTGTGCCGTCTGAAGATCCAGTCGTGTCTGACCACAGATCCCTGTGCCGTCTGAAGATCCAGTCGTGTCTGACCACAGATCCCTGAGCCGTCTGAAGATCCAGTCGTGTCTGACCACAGATCCCTGTGCCGTCTGAAGATCCAGTCGTGTCTGACCACAGATCCCTGTGCCGTCTGAAGATCCAGTCGTGTCTGACCACAGATCCCTGTGCCGTCTGAAGATCCAGTCGTGTCTGACCACAGATCCCTGTGCCGTCTGAAGATCCAGTCGTGTCTGACCACAGATCCCTGAGCCGTCTGAAGATCCAGTCGTGTCTGACCACAGATCCCTGTGCCGTCTGAAGATCCAGTCGTGTCTGAACACAGATCCCTGTGCCGTCTGAAGATCCAGTCGTGTCTGACCACAGATCCCTGTGCCGTCTGAAGATCCAGTCGTGTCTGACCACAGATCCCTGTGCCGTCTGAAGATCCAGTCGTGTCTGACCACAGATCCCTGAGCCGTCTGAAGATCCAGTCGTGTCTGACCACAGATCCCTGTGCCGTCTGAAGATCCAGTCGTGTCTGACCACAGATCCCTGAGCCGTCTGAAGATCCAGTCGTGTCTGACCACAGAACCCTGTGCCGTCTGAAGATCCAGTCGTGTCTGACCACAGATCCCTGTGCCGTCTGATGATCCAGTCGTGTCTGAACACTGAATATGCTGGAGTTTGTTCTTGGAGGAGCGAGGAGCATTTTTCTTGAAACCCTCCCAAACAACATGTGGGGATGCAGGGGTTGCTTGATATATTTCTTTAGGCTCTCTGACCCCAAGACTCCAGTAATCTCTGCAATTCTCCATCTGTGATCCTTGAAGAGTCTTTGGCCACTCAAACTCTCCTCCTCACCGCATTAAGATAATATAGACACACGTCCTCTTCCTGGCAGATTCATAACATCTTTAGTTGATTATAACTTCTTA
>CM040820.1:895000-905000 GCA_022828995.1 Vimba vimba | reverse complement strand
GTTGAAGAAATTTTGGTTTGACTGTATTTTAACTACATGTAACAATATTTCATGGTTCTCTGATGTTGATTAACGGTCATTTGATAAAATACCTCATATTTTTAGTAAGTGTTGTGTTAGGGTTTACAATCATTTTTATGATTGTATTAATTGTTAGTTTTTCATCAACTCACAAACCCCAGTTTGTGGCCAAAGAGTCACCACCAAAAAACATTGAATAGCAAGTAATTCGATTTTCATTAAAGCTCCTCTATTGTGCTATTTTAAAGGCTGCTAATGTTGTTTAGCGTCTCCTACAACAGGTTCACACGCATCAAAGTCAAAAACACTTTAATGTCCTCATAATCTTCAGCTCTTTCCTCTCAGTGTCTGAAACACTTCAGTCTCTCTAAACCCCGCCTCTCTGAGAGCTGCTCTGCTCTGATTGGTCAGAAAGCAAATGCTCATTATCATATCATGAATCTCAGCTCTCGACACACAGTGATACGAACAGTAGCGATGGCGTGAGTTTCACCGTATCAATCTCATCAGAGTGGATTTGCTTTGTTCTTCTCGACATGAACAACACGAACCAAACTCTTCCAGTCTCAGATAAACTAGTGTTTGAGGGCGGGGCTTAGAGACGCTGCTCAGCCAATCGGCTGACATTATGCAAATGAGTTTCAAATCTATATAGGATTCAGCAGGAAGTGAGACTGAATTACTGACGACTCGTTTCAGTTCAGAATCACTTCTTTCTTTCTAAACTCCATTTATCTGATCTTTCACACTTTTACATTCACAAAGAGCTTTATCACACACTACATGACTCGCCAATTCAGAATCAAGGATGCAATGCAGAAATGGCATGTGGAAACATCTCCTGTGCCAGGATCTGACAGTGTGTGTGTGTGTGTGTGTGTGTGCGTGCTGACCTGTGCTTTGGCCAGTCTGTTCTCCAGCGCTTCTCTCTCTCTCTCGGTTTGCAGCAGTCGCTGGTTCAGCTCCACCACGTCACCCTTCAGAGACGCCAGCGCAGCCAGATGAAGCTGCACACACACATCACAAAACACACACATTACAAAACACACATTACAAAACACACCACGTAAAACCACACCAACAACCTGCACAGGTGGATTTAATTTAATTAAAATTCTTTTTTTTTTTTTTTTTGGAATGGTCCGAAACTTGGTAAAGGTTTTGGCTCTTGCTGTGTGAACACACACAATAATCATGGCCATGACTGGAACAGGTTTAATGGTCCTGATAACAATAGCCACACTTGAGCTCCTCGCGGTCAGAAATGACGCACTGGAAATGAATGAGAGACGAGTTTCCTCTAGTGGAAGCGTTTGGTACTGCAGCCGAACAACATCTCTCTGGAAGATCCGTTTTGGAGATATCAGCCTCACATCTGGAACACAACTTGTTTAGATTTATGGCTTTGATCTTCTCAGTTTTAAAGTCAAACGTGTTTTTTTAGAAAATATATATTTTATATAAAAATGTTTAAAAAAAATCACTTTAAAAAAAAAAAAAATTTAAGTTCACTTTTTTAATCTTTTTTCAATAATCTGCCACGTGTCGTGTTTGTAAAGAGATCAAACTTCAGTCTGTCGCTCTAAAGCGTTCAAGATTTACCACAGTTTAAGCTGGACATTTAATTTTCAGGTCTATGCTCAAAAAGTGAATAAATGCAGCGTAAATATAATTTATTATCATAAAATACAAAATATTAAATAAAAAACATTATCGAACTAAAATATAGTACATTAATTTCATAAAAAAAAAAAAAATTCGGACCGACACGCGAAGAGCACCAGAGGGTTTAACAGAAATCTTTTGTAAAATGATAAATGTCTTTAATATCTCTTTTGATCAATTTCATGCATCCTTGCTGAATAAAAGTATTAATTTTTCGAAATAAAAAATCCTACTAACTCCAAACTCTTTAAACAATTATGAATGTAGAATAAAACAGGACTCGACTGATGATATGACTGAGATCTTCAGCTCATGTGAGTGATCATCATCATCCTCCTCATCATCAATCATCATCATCATCCTCATACTCATCATCTAAACAGATCTGAGAGAAAAGGATCATTCATTTCTTTGTGTAAGAGGTTTTTGCAGTGGAATCGCCGCGGGCCGTAAAACTAAACATCAAGAAATAGCTAAACCTCTATTTGATCTGTGATGTCTACTCACATCTATTCCACATCTCAGTGGAGAGAAAGAAATAAAATCACACGGTTCTTTCTTTCAGCTGAACAAAAGTGAAGCTCAGGCAGAAGCAAAGCACAGATCCTGAGAGAACCAGCCAAACACACACACACACACACACACACACACACACACAAAACACGCTTTCACACACCAAACACGCTTTCACAAACCATCAGAGTCTGGCATGAGAACACTGCATTCAGTGTGTGTGTGTGTGTGTGTGTGTGTGTGTGTGTGTGTGTGTGTGTGTGTGTGTGTGTGTGTGTGTGTGTAAAATAGTGAAAGTGTTCAGTTCAGGGTAAAACGGTTTATTTAGCACTATATATTTTCCCACACATATAAAATTATGAATATCCGAATAATAAAGTCACTGCCAAAAACAACTAAGCAAGACTGTTCAACTAGTAAGCTAATTATTCATTTCAGATAGGAGCATTACATGCATGTCGACTGAAACCTTTTATAACGTTGCTTTTATGACAAAAAAAGCAAACAAAAAAAGAAACAAAGAGGTTTAATAAATATTAATACATTGGACAATTAAATTGCCAATGCGATCCAAAAAATATAGTACTATATAGACAGAACCATTAAAAAGTTGGGTTGGTAAGATTTTTTAATATTTTTGAAAGAAGTGTCTTAAACACACGATGCGATAAGATTAGTCCACACCAGACGACAGGACTACGAAATGCAACCAAATCAATCAAAAATCACAGCCAATCAGAAGAGCGTGTGGGCGGAGCCTCTCTGCAAATACACAAGTACCAAATCAAATGAATAAATACACCTTTTTAACATTATTAGAAACACATACTGAAACTACAGTGTCTGAAACAATCTTTGTCATAGACGTATACACTTTGTCTGAGGTGAATTATCCACTGTCACTTTCTGTACAGATATAAATGATATTCAAACTCACATTAGATGCTTTCAACATTAAATAAAGCAGATAATCAGGACCAGAGATGATCAATGTGTTTGTATGATGTTGTTCCAGCCGCGATTGACATTGACAGAAACAGTTTCTCAAATTAGAATCAGAGTTTCACAGAAAAAAATACAGTATAACAAGATTTAAAAATATATATATTATTATAATGTAAAACATCTGTTTTCTGTGAATATATAGTAAAGTGTAATTTATTCCTGTGAATTTTCAGCATCATTACTCCAGTCTTCAGTGTCACATGATCCTTCAGAAATCACTCTAATATGAGGATTTGATGATCAAGAAACATTTATGATTATTATCAGTGTTGAAAACAGTTGTGTACAATTTTTACTTCCGGATTCTTTGATGAATAGAAAGGTCAAAACAACAGCATTTACTTGAAACAGAAAACCTTTGTAACATTATAAATGCCTTTCCTATAAATCTGGTTCCTGTAAGTGTTCTCTGTCTATAATCCTGAATCTCTGTCCACTCGTGTTTAAAGAAACACCTGGAACATTCCCTCTGCGCGGACCGTGACACTGTCGGAAAACTGTGAAAGCAAACGGAGAGCTTCAGCACACACCGATATAAAAACAGGGTTGTCTAATAAAACTGAACCGTGTAAAAGAACAACAGAGAGCCTGACCGTATAAAAACATTCATGGACTCATTGAACTCTCTGTAAAAATAGAGTTCAGTCACGCTTTAATAGGAGAATCAGGGAAAATGTTTGGAAAAAGCCCCATTTGAGAATGGATCAGTATTGTATAGGTCAAAAATACACGATATATCGGCCACAATATCGGTATCGGCCGATATATGTTCATTTTAATGTTATCGGTCTGATAAGAAAATTTGGCCGATATATTAAAGCCGATAAATAATGTATTATTTCCTTCAGCTGAGACTCTTCAGATGCGCACTGTTCAACATGATGATTATGAAGTGCTTGAAATATGATTGAAATCACTTCAAAAAAGGAAAATACAGTTCAGCTCAACATGTGCAGCGCAAGTCTGTCATATCGGCTACATAAAATTATCATGAGAACATTATAATTGTGTTTGGTATAGGGCTGCACGATATTGGGAAAAAAATTACATTGCGATATTTTTTTCCCAACGATATATATCGCGATATTGCGAGCCATCAATCCAGGCTAAAGTCAATAATTACCATTCCATGTTATTAATAATTTCACTAATAAGCAAGCTTCATTACAAGTAACAAAAAGGCCACTTAATATTTTATTCCAGAAACATATTTCTCTCAGAATTCGGTGAACGTTCTACACAGGACCTAACGTTCTTCAGGTTCTAGGACCCGAAAAATTATGTTTTCTGTGCTGATTCAGTGACGCGTTCATGTAAACGGCACCTAGAACCAGCAAAAGTAATGATTAATAATATGTAAAATATTACAGTGAGTCATTTTAATTGTTTATTAATAAACAAGTGTTTTCTGTAAAGATGAAGTTGACAATTACTGACTCGCGATCTTCGCAGCAGTGATCGGGAGAAATGCACTTTTCATACAGATTAATTTTTTTTTAATGGTTCTTCTGTAGATAATAGTTATATTTCTATTTTTTTATTATTATTGTTATTTTTAGGTGTGTGAGGCGAGTAGACTACCTTTTATGCTGAGTTTCGGTTCATGGATGATAGCTTAATCTCCAGTTCAGGCGCTGGCTGCTATATTTAATTTTTAGGCTAGGCCCTATTTATTAAATCCAGAAAATTGGATAATGAAATACTGATTAAAATTAAGATACAATTAATACAAAACGAAATTCGTTTTAAAGAAAGGCTTTGTGCTTTCTGTTTGAGGTCTCTGTGAAAGTTTTAAAGCCGTCTTTTAGTGCGGCTTTCATAACGGTCGCGTGACGCGCCCATAATGTCACGTAACATTGTTTTTTCCGATTTTTAAAAAAAGACAACCATCCACGACTTTATAATACTCCAGCAAAGTAGCCTACCTCTTTTTGGTCAACATCCTCCTTTTTGTAGACGAAATAGGCTAGTCCCAAATAGCTGATTTTGATTTTGTTGCGGAGGATCCTCTTCGTCGCGCATTTTTAGCTATAGGATTGCCAGTGAATGTTGGCTGTTGGCTGTGAGCGTGAGCGCGGCAGAGCAAACAATCACTGTGCAGGCATGCGGAACGCGTATGTCACCCCAGCAAAAAGCCATACAACAAACTCGTGTTTACTGTGTGCTACCGTTCTCTTACACTATGGGTGCTACTAACGTTACCCTTCGCATCGCATGTTCCGGCGATGTGACTATCGCTCATTTGCACATCGCGATGTCGATGTTAAAACAGAATATCGTTCAGCCCTAGTTTGGTATGTGGCTTTTAATGGCTTTTGTTTTTGTAATCAGGCTCTCAAAAATTATCAAAAAATTTGGATTTAGATTTATCGGCCGATATATCGGTTATCGACTTTCAAATATAATGAATTATCGGTTATCGGTATCAGCCATAATTTTCATATCGGTGCAATCCCTACTTAAATAGTAAATTTACTACATTAAATAAAGAATATATACATATATATGTAAGGAATAATTGACTTCAGGCCGTTGAATTATTAGAAAAATAATGCACACCCGAGGTGGTAATGCGGTCACGACGCGAAGCGGAGTTACACCTCGGGTGTGCATTATTTTTCTAATAATTCAACGGCCTGAAGTCAATTATTCCGCTTATACTACAGTTACCACACCTCGAAACATTGTTCAGATTATGTATTTCAAGACGTTTGTAAAGTTTTTGTCATTAAAACGCTCTTGTATGTAGGACTAATTTCTTACGCATCTAGTCCAATGCCTCCGTTGCTAATTCCAAAACGTCATTTTAGAGTTAGTAACGGAGGTTTGAGCCACTGATAGCAGACTAATGCTGGGACACACGACTAGCTGACACAATCTCTGACTGTTTTCAGACTGCAGCAGATTTTAAACACCGACTTTGAACACAGACTGAACGCGCGTTTGGGCATGATCAGTCATAAGTATCAAATTGCATTCATAACCGGCCTTAAAGTGTGTCCCCGGCTTTATGCAGTTATTAATGCAGTTATTAGAGAGAGATGTTGCAATAATGAGACATAAAAGCATGTGCGTCAGTATTATTAGCCTATTTATTTATTAATTTAATTCGTTTTAATTAATTCGTTCATTCTTTTTTTTTTTTTTTTTTTTTCATTGACAGATGACAGTAGACTATAGCCAAATAAATGAAACACAAAGCCCTTTTAACAAGTGGGCCTATAAATAATTATTTATTTATTATTATCTGCAATAAAAATCCGTACTGCAGGACTATCCATTTATTTAGCCTATATTCAGTTTAATTTTCTATTCTAATATAGACAGGACTATATACTTTATTTATTAAAATTAAACTGCATGTTTCCATTGATTGTGAAGCTAGACATTGAAAATTGCAGATCAAGCGCATGCGGCTAAATGCTTTTTCTTGTTATGAATTGTATCCTATTTTCCGTTATTACCGTTAACTAGGCGAAGTGATATGGAACTGTAATGCGGTCAAGACCTGCCTGGAACTACTTTAGCCGTGCGTTTCCCTGAAAATAATGCACACCTTAGAACGTTCGTCAACCAATCAGATTCAAGCATTCAACGGCCCTGTAGTATAAATATATATATATATATATATATATATATATATATATATATATATATATATATATATATATATATATATATATATATATATATATTTATATTTATATTTATATTTATATATTATTCTGATTCAATAAAGCTGCATTTACAAGTACAATATTATATTTTCAAATACTACACGAATACTAGGTTAACTAAATTAAATTAACTAAGAATTTAAAATACATACAAGAAGAATATTATCCTGTCCTCTTCAATTATCTAAGCACTGCCACTATGCGTTAAATCTGTAAAAGACACCACTTAGAGAAAAAAAAAGAAAAAAAAACTTTAAAACAGGTAATCTTCATGTTATCAGGAAAACCAACATCAGCTCTTCTAAACGTTTAGAGAAGGTTCCTCAAATCAGGAGTAAAAGGACACAAGGAATGAGACCTCTGTGATCGCCGGGTGTTTTTCCCAGCTCCCGATCCACAGAACATCACGCTTCATCTCTCTAATCGAGTTAGTGCCGGCCGTCGGCCAGAGAGCAAATGCATCACAAGAGGGCCATTCAATATCAGGCTAATTGAACACATTACGGCCCGCGTGTGTTTAGAAGCCGAGAAACTTCACAGGACTTTCCCTCAAGTTCTCAATCACGTCCAAGCACTTTTTAAAGAGACAATATTTTTTTAAAGGGGTGGTATAATGCCCTTTTCACAAGATGTAAAATAAGTCTCTGATGTCCCCAGAGTGTGTTCGTGAAGTTTTAGCTCAAAATACCCCACAGATGTGTTTATATAGCATGTTAAAATCGTCACTTTTTGAGGGTGAGCAAAAATGCGCCGTTTTTGTGTCTGTCCCTTTAAATGCAAAAGAGCTGCTGCTTCCGGCGCAGGGGGCGGAGCTTCAAGAGCTTGTGTCCTTTAACCTCACACACACACACACACACACTGAACATGTCAAAAACTTTTAGCCTTTTATGTTCAAACCGGAGTCAGTCAAAGATAGAGACTCAAGAAGAAGAGACAACATGTAGAAGCAACAGGACATTTCTGAATGGTTAGTTGATGAAGTTATGAAGCTGGTGTGTAGTTATCTTCTAGTCATTGATTAGCATATTCTGTCCTGATAATCTATAAATCGTGTGCCGGGGGCGGAGTTTATGTAAATTCTAGGGTTAGTGATGTCACTAACCCGGGAGGAATGTTGTGTAGTTCATAAGTCAGAATGACACTGAAACTCCTCTTCACTTGTTTTACTCTGCAACTCTGGAAACATGCTATTTTTTGAGGCAGATTCAAATGCCTATAATACATCTAATTATTTTCCTATGTAGATTTTACATTCATATATGTAAATTTTCAAATTGTAAACCTATTTTTTTGCTATTCTTAAACGAGATGAAACATTACTTGACTACAATTTCATCTTCTCTTAACCCAAGAGCACTCAGAACTTTTACCTACAGTGTGTGTGTGTGTGAGAGAGAGAGATAGAGAGAGTTTGTGTCTGTGTGTGTGTGTGTCTGTGTGTGTGTGTGTGCGTGTGTGTGTGTCACATCTGTCATTAAAGATCCACTCAGCCTGGTGTGTGTAATCTGCTAATGACGAGACGCTCGTGTGCGGTCAGATCTGATGTATGTGAGTGTGTGTGTGTGTGTGAGAGTGTGTGTGTGTGAGAGTGTGTGTGCGTGTGTGTGTGAGAGTGAGAGTGTGTGTGTGTAATCTGCTAATGACGAGACGCTCGTGTGCGGTCAAATCTGATGTATGTGAGAGTGTGTGTGTGAGAGTGTGTAAGTGCGCGCGTGTGTGTGAGAGTGTGTAAGTGTGTGTGCGTGTGTGTAAGAGTGTGTGTAAGTGCGTGTGTGTGTCACATCTGTCATTTAAAGATCCACTCAGCCTGGTGTTTTTGTAATCTGCTAATGAGACGCTCATGTGCGGTCAGATCTGATGTATGTGAGAGTGTGTGTGTGTGTAAGTGCGTGCGTGTGTGTGTGTGGGTGTAATCTGCTAATGACGAGACGCTCGTGCGCAGTCAGATCTGACTGTAAGTCAGTGTCATTTCTCTAGGGGTCATGATGAGGTTAAAAGCATCGAGTGCAGCGTCTCCTCTTTAATGGATATCACTGGAGTCATGTGACACACACACACACGGCATCTTTATTACTGAACCTTCAGGGGATCAACCAGACACATTCAGCCTAAATCAATGTTTTTACTTACAGAACACGTTTAATTGTATGGAAGCTTGTTTCCGCCACAGAATAAAACATTCCAGATAATTGCGACTTTTTTTATCTCACAATTGCGAGATATAAAGTCAGAATTGCGAGATATAAAGTCAGAATTGCGAGATATAAAGTCAGAATTGTGTTATAAAGTCAGAATTGCGAGATATAAAGTCAGAATTGTGTTATAAAGTCAGAATTGCGAGATATAAAGTCAGAATTGCGAGATATAAAGTCAGAATTGTGTTATAAAGTCAGAATTGCGAGATATAAAGTCAGAATTGTGTTATAAAGTCAGAATTGCGAGATATAAAGTCAGAATTGCGTGATATAAAGTCAGAATTGCGAGATATAAAGTCAGAATTGTGTTATAAAGTCAGAATTGCGAGATATAAAGTCAGAATTGCGAGATATAAAGTCAGAATTGTGTTATAAAGTCAGAATTGCGAGATATAAAGTCAGAATTGTGTTATAAAGTCAGAATTGCGAGATATAAAGTCAGAATTGCGAGATATAAAGTCAGAATTGCGTGATATAAAGTCAGAATTGCGAGATATAAAGTCAGAATTGCGTGATATAAAGTCAGAATTGCGAGATATAAAGTCAGAATTGCGAGATATAAAGTCAGAATTGCGAGATATAAAGTCAGAATTGCGAGATATAAAGTCAGAATTGCGAGATATAAAGTCAGAATTGCGAGATATAAAGTCAGAATTGCGAGATATAAAGTCAGAATTGCGTGATATAAAGTCAGAATTGCGAGATATAAAGTCAGAATTGCGAGATATAAAGTCAGAATTGCGAGATATAAAGTCAGAATTGCGAGATATAAAGTCAGAATTGCGAGATATAAAGTCAGAATTGCGAGATATAAAGTCAGAATTGCGAGATATAAAGTCAGAATTGCGAGATATAAAGTCAGAATTGCGAGATATAAAGTCAGAATTGCGAGATATAAAGTCAGAATTGCGAGATATAAAGTCA
>CM040820.1:887500-890000 GCA_022828995.1 Vimba vimba | reverse complement strand
GTTGAAGCTCCGCTTACTAATTTAATTTCGGTTTACTAATGTTTCGCAAAGTTACAAACCAAAACATGATGTAAAAAGAATCACGTGTGTACACTGTTTACACAATAAATTAAAAAAAAATTAGTCATGCCTTAAAATATCTTGAATGTAACTCGACACCCTCGCCTCATTTAGTATGCGTGGTTCTATGAATATGCAAATGAGCCCCGCCTCCACTCACTCACTCAGCTCAGAGATCCACTGGTTGACGATCACACGTTGATCTGATTGGTTACAAGGTAGTTTGTGACGTCAGAAACACCAGCGATTTCAAAGCGTGTTTTTGAGACTGTCTTTGGTTCACTGCAGTTTTAAGGAGGAAATACTCAGCAATGGAGTCGACTTATGAATTTACACATGGTTTGTCTTAAAGCAGATTAAAAACACCACATAGACACATAAACAACATTAAAAGCTGGATTTACACCACAGGGGGACTTTAAATGATTATATTCCCTATATTCACTGTATAGCCAAGTTATTTTGTGTTGGTTAAGCAAGTGGTTGTTGAGAAACATAATTAAATCCCCACTTAGGATCGATTATAGGATTGTATGTAAATTGCATCCCTAATGCTTATAAAAGCTCAGAATGTGCAATGATTATATTATTAATAAATAGCCTGATTCTATATGTTAAATATTGTACTTGCTAGTCACCTCCTCCCTTTCCCATCGCAAACTATTCAAACTATTCGTTTCCCATTGGGAATGTCGTCAGGATGTAAACGCTCTGAAATTCCCATCAGGAAAAGGATCTCCACCCAGCTGGAGACCAGATCGGCTCAAGGTCAAACGCCGAGGAGGAAAACGCCTCACACACACCAACAACAACAGCACAGAGGATCATTTCCATATCACAGCACAAACATTTACACACTCAGATCCTTCAAAACCAGTTCGAACGCAGTTTCTCTGTTCATTAGCAAGAGCATCTGCATCTCGGAGAGCTCTGAATCCAATTAGCCTTGCTTTGTACAAACAATACGAGAGCGAGATCCAAAGATTCAAGTCATTTCAACCCAAATTTATCCGTGACTTCAAAGGCCTGTTACGTAGATCTACCTCTAAAGCATGGTTTTAATCAGACAGGAATGGCAAAGCTTTTTCCCGTTAATGAGAAACACAAAGTCTGTGTTCATAAATAAAGCTCATTAACAGCTGGACACTTGGTCTTTCAACATACCAAACGTACATAAAACTAAAGCATCCCAGACACACTGTATAACAGCAGCACAAACGCCCCATAACATCCACATTCTGCCAAACGCACAGACAAATATAAGAGTAACATACAAATCAGGTGCTGGAGGATCACATGACTGAGCAATGGTCTTACACATGCCTGACTACGAACTATCTTCGCTGAAATAACACCAACGCCATTGATCTCGGACTTCACAAACTGCAGTGAGCTTCATAAAAACTGATCAAACCAAATCACTTTGACACGTCATTTGATGAAGGTGAAAATACTTAAAACAGTGCAGCTTCATACAGATAATACACAGTTAACACCAAGTACACAATTACAATTTACATCAGAGTGTGCACAATTGTCATATAATAAAAAATTATATCTTTTGGGATACTTTGATATTTCAAAACAAAGAACTGATCATTTTAAAATGTGTGGTGTAAATCCAGCTTTTAATGTTGTTTATGTGTCTATGTGGTGTTTTTAATCTGCTTTAAGACAAACCATGTGTAAATTCATAAGTCGACTCCATTGCTGAGTATTTCCTCCTTAAAACTGCAGTGAACCAAAGACAGTCTCAAAAACACGCTTTGAAATCGCTGGTGTTTCTGACGTCACAAACTACCTTGTAACCAATCAGATCAACGTGTGATCGTCAACCAGTGGATCTCTGAGTGAGTGAGTGAGTGAGTGGAGGCGGGGCTCATTTGCATATTCATAGAACCGCGCATACTAAATGAGGCAAGTGTGTCGAGTTACATTCAAGATATTTTAAGGCATGAATATGTACATACATTTAAATATGTAATTTTGGTGATCAAAGATGAGTTTTAAGGGATACAATTATTGACAGCAGGGAGACTATAAGTATGAAACTAAAATGGCCAGTAGGTGGCAGCTTAATGAGTGAGTCTATACTGATTTGTTTAAACAGCTGATTCATTCTTTATAAATCAGTGACTGAATCAACGATTCAGAATCAATATATATAAATTTTGTCCGATAACCGATAAATCTTTATATTTGAAAGCCGACAACCGATATATCGGCCGATAAATCTAAATCCAAATTTTTATATCATTTTTGAGAGCCTGATTACAAAAACAAAAGTCTCACCAGTAAAATCCATGTCTCAAACACACAATTATAATGTTCTGATGATAATTTTATGTAGCCGATATGACAGACTTGCGCTGCACATGTTGCACTGAACTGTATTTTCCTTTTTTGAAGTGATTTCAATCATATTTCAAGCCATAATCAT
>CM040820.1:867500-882500 GCA_022828995.1 Vimba vimba | reverse complement strand
AGCGAGACCTGAACACACACTACAGCGAGACCTGAACACGCACTACAGAGAGACCTGAACACGCACTACAGAGAGACCTGAACACACACTACAGCGAGACCTGAACACACACTACAGCGAGACCTGAACACGCACTACAGAGAGACCTGAACACGCACTACAGAGAGACCTGAACACGCACTACAGCGAGACCTGAACACGCACTACAGCGAGACCTGAACACGCACTACAGCGAGACCTGAACACACACTACAGCGAGACCTGAACACGCACTACAGAGAGACCTGAACACGCACTACAGAGAGACCTGAACACACACTACAGAGAGACCTGAACACGCACTACAGCGAGACCTGAACACGCACTACAGCGAGACCTGAACACGCACTACAGCGAGACCTGAACACGCACTACAGCGAGACCTGAACACGCAGTACAGCGAGACCTGAACACACACTACAGCGAGACCTGAACACACACTACAGAGAGACCTGAACACGCACTACAGCGAGACCTGAACACGCACTACAGCGAGACCTGAACACACACTACAGCGAGACCTGAACACGCACTACAGAGAGACCTGAACACGCACTACAGCGAGACCTGAACACACACTACAGCGAGACCTGAACACGCACTACAGAGAGACCTGAACACGCACTACAGCGAGACCTGAACACGCACTACAGCGAGACCTGAACACGCACTACAGCGAGACCTGAACACGCACTACAGCGAGACCTGAACACGCACTACAGCGAGACCTGAACACGCACTACAGCGAGACGGGAACACACACTTCAGAGAGACCTGAACACACACTACAGCGAGACCTGAACACGCACTACAGCGAGACCTGAACACGCACTACAGCGAGACGGGAACACACACTACAGAGAGACCTGAACACGCACTACAGAGAGACCTGAACACGCACTACAGCGAGACCTGAACACACACTACAGCGAGACCTGAACACGCACTACAGCGAGACCTGAACACACACTACAGCGAGACCTGAACACACACTACAGCGAGACCTGAACACACACTACAGAGAGACCTGAACACACACCTGAACACACACTACAGCGAGACCTGAACACACACTACAGAGAGACCTGAACACACACCTGAACACACACTACAGCGAGACCTGAACACACACTACAGCGAGACCTGAACACGCACTACAGAGAGACCTGAACACACACTACAGAGAGACCTGAACACGCACTACAGCGAGACCTGAACACACACTACAGCGAGACCTGAACACACACTACAGAGAGACCTGAACACACACTACAGAGAGACCTGAACACACACCTGAACACACACTACAGCGAGACCTGAACACGCACTACAGCGAGACCTGAACACGCACTACAGCGAGACCTGAACACACACTACAGCGAGACCTGAACACACACTACAGAGAGACCTGAACACACACTACAGAGAGACCTGAACACACACCTGAACACGCACTACAGCGAGACCTGAACACGCACTACAGCGAGACCTGAACACGCACTACAGAGAGACCTGAACACGCACTACAGCGAGACCTGAACACACACTACAGCGAGACCTGAACACGCACTACAGAGAGACCTGAACACGCACTACAGCGAGACCTGAACACACACTACAGCGAGACCTGAACACACACTACAGCGAGACCTGAACACGCACTACAGCGAGACCTGAACACACACTACAGAGACCTGAACACACACTACAGCGAGACCTGAACACACACTACAGCGAGACCTGAACACACACTACAGCGAGACCTGAACACACATTACAGCGAGACCTGAACACGCACTACAGCGAGACCTGAACACACACTACAGAGACCTGAACACACACTACAGCGAGACCTGAACACGCACTACAGCGAGACCTGAACACACACTACAGCGAGACCTGAACACGCACTACAGCGAGACCTGAACACACACTACAGAGACCTGAACACACACTACAGCGAGACCTGAACACACACCTGAACACACACTACAGCGAGACCTGAACACACACTACAGCGAGACCTGAACACGCACTACAGCGAGACCTGAACACACACTACAGCGAGACCTGAACACACACCTGAACACACACTACAGAGACCTGAACACACACTACAGCGAGACCTGAACACACACCTGAACACACACTACAGAGAGACCTGAACACGCACTACAGCGAGACCTGAACACACACTACAGCGAGACCTGAACACACACTACAGCGAGACCTGAACACACACTACAGAGAGACCTGAACACACACCTGAACACACACTACAGCGAGACCTGAACACGCACTACAGCGAGACCTGAACACACACTACAGCGAGACCTGAACACACACTACAGCGAGACCTGAACACACACTACAGAGAGACCTGAACACACACCTGAACACACACTACAGCGAGACCTGAACACACACTACAGAGAGACCTGAACACACACCTGAACACACACTACAGCGAGACCTGAACACACACTACAGCGAGACCTGAACACGCACTACAGAGAGACCTGAACACACACTACAGAGAGACCTGAACACGCACTACAGCGAGACCTGAACACACACTACAGCGAGACCTGAACACACACTACAGCGAGACCTGAACACACACTACAGAGAGACCTGAACACACACCTGAACACACACTACAGCGAGACCTGAACACGCACTACAGCGAGACCTGAACACGCACTACAGAGAGACCTGAACACACACTACAGAGAGACCTGAACACGCACTACAGCGAGACCTGAACACGCACTACAGCGAGACCTGAACACACACTACAGCGAGACCTGAACACGCACTACAGCGAGACCTGAACACACACTACAGCGAGACCTGAACACGCACTACAGCGAGACCTGAACACACACTACAGCGAGACCTGAACACACACTACAGCGAGACCTGAACACACACTACAGCGAGACCTGAACACACATTACAGCGAGACCTGAACACACACTACAGCGAGACCTGAACACACACTACAGAGAGACCTGAACACACACCTGAACACACACTACAGCGAG
Organism: Vimba vimba; assembly: GCA_022828995.1. Lineage (NCBI taxonomy): Eukaryota > Metazoa > Chordata > Actinopteri > Cypriniformes > Leuciscidae > Vimba > Vimba vimba. The sequence goes on along the minus strand of CM040820.1, from coordinate 879,414 downwards.
ACCTGAACACACACTACAGAGAGACCTGAACACGCACTACAGCGAGACCTGAACACGCACTACAGCGAGACCTGAACACACACTACAGCGAGACCTGAACACACACTACAGCGAGACCTGAACACGCACTACAGCGAGACCTGAACACGCACTACAGAGACCTGAACACACACTACAGAGACCTGAACACACACTACAGCGAGACCTGAACACACACTACAGCGAGACCTGAACACACACTACAGCGAGACCTGAACACGCACTACAGCGAGACCTGAACACACACTACAGCGAGACCTGAACACGCACTACAGCGAGACCTGAACACACACTACAGCGAGACCTGAACACACACTACAGAGAGACCTGAACACACACTACAGAGAGACCTGAACACACACTACAGAGACCTGAACACACACTACAGCGAGACCTGAACACACACTACAGCGAGACCTGAACACACACTACAGAGAGACCTGAACACGCACTACAGCGAGACCTGAACACGCACTACAGAGACCTGAACACACACTACAGAGACCTGAACACACACTACAGCGAGACCTGAACACGCACTACAGAGACCTGAACACACACTACAGAGACCTGAACACACACTACAGCGAGACCTGAACACACACTACAGAGAGACCTGAACACACACTACAGCGAGACCTGAACACACACTACAGCGAGACCTGAACACACACTACAGCGAGACCTGAACACACACTACAGCGAGACCTGAACACACACTACAGCGAGACCTGAACACACACTACAGCGAGACCTGAACACGCACTACAGCGAGACCTGAACACGCACTACAGCGAGACCTGAACACGCACTACAGCGAGACCTGAACACACACTACAGCGAGACCTGAACACACACTACAGCGAGACCTGAACACACACTACAGCGAGACCTGAACACACACTACAGCGAGACCTGAACACACACTACAGCGAGACCTGAACACACACTACAGCGAGACCTGAACACACACTACAGCGAGACCTGAACACACACTACAGCGAGACCTGAACACACACTACAGCGAGACCTGAACACACACTACAGCGAGACCTGAACACACACTACAGCGAGACCTGAACACACACTACAGAGACCTGAACACACACTACAGCGAGACCTGAACACGCACTACAGCGAGACCTGAACACGCACTACAGCGAGACCTGCAATGCACAGATAAAAATAGACAGTGGCCTGTGCTTATAAAACAATGCTCTTATTTCTGGCCGTCTGCCGAAACAAAGTCTGTCTCACGTCTCCAAGCAGAGGAATTCATGCGCAGCAAAACACTCTTCAGGAATAATCTGCCAAGTGTAGTCTATGAAAAGAAATCAAACTGAAGTCTGTCGCTCAAAAGCATTCAAGATTTACCACAGTTTAATTTGGAAATTAATTTTCAGGTCTATGCTCAAAAAGTGAATAAATGGATTATAAATACAGTGTAAATATAATTTAGTACCATAAAATCACCCTAAAAATACAAAATATTTAATATAAAACATTATCGAACCACTGAAAAAAAAAGAAAAACAATTCGGTAATTTTTGACCGACACACGAACTTGATTCTCCAAGTTCTGAACGTGAGACTGTTAAAAACACTTGTACAAACTGAGGGATAGTTCACAATTATTTCTGATGCCATGCAGTAAACAATCATTTAGCAGGTAAAACCCCCTGAGATGCTGTTTAAGTGCTCTTATACTCCTCACTTCAGGAGCGGAAAACATCTGTGAACATCCCTAAACACAAGCCTTTATTCTCTCGTCCATAAAAAACTGCGTTCCTTGACAAGCGGCAGCTGTTCAGAGCAGCACATCTCAGATAAACACGTGTTTGGACAATTAAAATGTTACGCTAGCAGGTCCAAATCAAAGGTGTTCCCTATTAAGTGAGGCTTTTGGTGTTGGGATTCAATTACAGTCAAACCAAAAATTATTCAGACAACAAATATATTTTTTTATATTTCTTTACTAGTGTGTGCAGGACACCGTAGTTCATTTATGTCAGTGAAGAGAGCAAAATAAAGTAAATTGTGAGATAATATACCCAAAAATTCTTCATACAGAGACTACCAGTGACATTTATAAACATTTGGGACCAAAAATGATTCAGACACTTTGAGCTGATCATGTTTTGCTGAAGTGTGTTTTCTTTAATTGCTAATGCTCTTTTTACACACAGACTGAACAACATGAAGCATTGCTTGGTGATTGGTTGAGCTAAACTGGTATTATCTAATTGTGTAGTTAAATTTAACAGCTGACAGATATTCAACATAATTCATGTGTGAGACAGTCTAACAGAAGGATGGACAAAACCAGTCAAATATCAACTGATCTGATAACTTGTCATATTTTATTAGCATTTTCTAAACTATAGCGAATAAACTGTGATAATGTGAGAAATGTTGAAGGAGTCTGAATAAACTCTGGTCTGACTGAATATCCCTGACACTCAAACGACGGCAGCTCTTAAAACACACTACAAGTCATTACAGGAATATAGTGGAAAATGTATTTTTCGTTTGCTTTAACTCAAGGTGGCAGCGGCTATGCTTCCATCCAACTATTTTCTATGTGCATTTTGCATAAAAAAAAAAACGCTGGATGGAACCGCCAAGATGTGCATTAACTAGGGATTTGGCCTATACCGATAACCGATAATTCTTTATATTTAAAAGTTGATACAATTACAATTAAGGGCCGTAATTAACAACAAGCACTAGTTTATGGAGAGACAGAATAAACAATTCATTTCATTATACATTTTTAAACATGCATTTAATTAAGTATTTGTAAAAAAAAAAAAAGACTGATGAAATGTGAGCATGGTGCAAAATGTATGAATGTAAAATAAAACAGTGTTGCCACACTTTCCAATGAAATACCGTGATTTTCCAGTTTAGGGTGACAGAATAAGGATTTTGTTAGAGATGCACGATATATCGGCCACCATATCGGTATCGGCCGATATATGTTCATTTTTAATGTTATCGTTATCGGCCTGATATGAAAATTTGTCTGATATATTAAAGCCGATAATTAATGTATTATTTCCATCAGATGCGCACTGTTCAACATGATGGTTTTGAAGTGCTTGAAATATGATTGGAATCACTTTAAAAAAGGAAAATACAGTTCAGCTCAACATGTGCAGCGCAAGTCTGTCATATCGGCTACATAAAATTATCATGAGAACATCATAATTGTGTGTTTGAGACATGGATTTTAATGGTGAGACTTTTGTTTTTGTAATCAGGCTCTCAAAACTTATATAAAAATTTGGATTTCGATTTATCGGCCGATATATCGGGTATCGGCTTTCAAATATAAAGAATTATCGGTCAAAATTTTCATATCGGTGCATCCCTAGATTTTATTTATAACTAAATAAATATAATGAGTCTATCCCATGAAAGGCTTTAGAACTGAGGCTGAGAACTTTACAGAATATAAAAATGTGTGTATTAAAAAACATGGGACCAATAAATAAATTATTTAAAATGTGGAGCTTAAAAAACAGCGAGCTGCAAATATAGCTGACAAAATAACTTCTGTTTCAAGGTGTTTTTCATTTTAATTTCATAAGGATTATTTAAATAAAAAAACTATTTATAATTAACATTTTAATAATTAAGAGACAATTAAATTAAATTCAGAGACAAGAAAATTTAAGCCAACTATAGGCTAAACGTGTATTAATACAATTTGCACTTTACATTCACTTTTCACTTTATTTTTTATTTTCTTGAGAACATTTCCTAATTATTTCAATGCAGATTTCGTTATCCCTCCATAGTAGATTCTGTTAATAAAAAGTTAATGTGACGTGATTTCAGCGGTTTTATATCCGGTGCGAGAGGGCGATCGAACACGATCTTATCCTGAATTTAACATGAGAGAGAAGCTGAAATACTGAAATGAAGATTTCAAACAAGTTTAACAACATCAGAACTGTGTATGTGTGTGTGTGTGTGTGTATGTGTGTGTGTGTGTCGGTCAGACGACACACACACCGTTTCAGAGCCGCACGTCGCAGTCAGACCTTCATCAAACGAGTCTCACCTCGTTTCCCTCATTCACAGACACTCCTGAGTTCATGATCCCGAAACTCTCGGATCTAATCCCGGTTTTCCAGCGGGAGACGGTCACCCGAGGTCGACGAGAAACACGTTCCTCCTGCTTCTGTGACACACACACACATCCTTGATTTCACCAGCACGATCCCCGACGGTATTCCCAACGCAATCCCGACGGTAATCCTGCGCGAGAGACACGGTTAAATCCACACTGAGAACCGTTGTGGCGATCCACACATTCCCCTAGCCAGCCGGAGACTCCCGACAGCAGATCTGCAGCGCTCTGATTCACACACGGAGAGAGAGCGAGGGAGGGCGGGAGAGAGAGAGAGAGAGAGAGAGAGAGAGAGAGAGAGAGAGAGAGAGAGAGAGAGAGAGAGAGAGAGAGAGACCTCCTCTGGGCCTCACAGCTGCATGGGGCCGCAGGAGGAGTGTTTTACACGTGTGTGTGTGTGTGTGTGTGTGTGTGTGTGTGTGTGTGTGTGTCTGTTCCAGCCCGTCAGATTCCCCTCGGCTGGAATATGATCAGTCACTCTGCTCTCAGATAGTCACTTCTTCTACTCTTTTAAGCTTTTTAAAAGCCAACTTTATGACCAACTAATTTCTATTATTTTTCCAGTTGTTTGGGATAAAAGCCAAAGGATTTTCTACATACATACACACACATCCAGACATACACACACACATACAGAGACACACACACACACACACACACACACACACACACACACACACACACACACACACACAGATAGACATACACAAACAGACAGACAGACACACACACATACATGCATACAAACACACGCGAACACACACACACACACACACACGCACACACACACACACACACACACACACACACACACACACACACGCACACAGTCAGAGTTTATACAATTTGGACTATTTTTTGTAATTGTGAGAAAAATCCCAATTCTGAGAAAATAGACAGAATTGTGAGAAAAAAAGTCTCAGTTTTTATTCTGTGGCGGAAACAAGCTTCGTAGAAAGACTTACGGACTGAGAGTCACTAGAAAAAATTAAAACAATAAAATAAAAAACATGGAACTCTAAAAAAATTTTTTTATATAAATTATACCAAAACAATATATTTTACTTCTCATTCTTAAAAATGTGGCACTCGTGGGGTAAGATGCTAAAAAAGTTTACCTTTGTCCAGAAAACCTGTTTGAAAACAGTCATTATTTGTATTATTTTGCTTGGTGTCGCCAGTGACACACTGCATCTTTTATAAAGAGGAACATTAGTGGGTTTAAAATCTGAATTTAGATGACTTCGCACATGTCATGTACTCCCAAAATGCCATAAAATAACATAAAAGTTCCATTAAAGTATCATAAAAGCAATTATTCTGTATTTTTAAATCATATTCTCACTTCCACACACTCAAACAAACTGCAAAAAGATGCAATGCAGCAGATTCAACATTAATGACACTAAACCAGATTTTTTTTTAAATTGAATTTGAAAGACTTGAAGAAACGCTGCTCAGTTTTAGGAGCACTGTCTCTTTAACACACAGCCTCTGATCCAGAACTCTCTCCAGTAGATTATATCGCTCTGTTGGCACAGACTCTGTGTAACATACTTAATCATAGGTGTGTGTCATCGTGTTAGATGAATCTTCATCAAACACTCTGTCAGAAACAATGAAAAACACACTGCATCTGACTCACACACTCCGAGTCTCACACACTCAGAGTCTCACACACTCAGAGTCTCACACACTCAGAGTCTCACACACTCAGAGTCTCACACACTCAGAGTCTCACACACTCAGTCTCACACACTCAGAGTCTCACACACTCAGAGTCTGTCTCACACACTCAATCTCACACACTCAGAGTCTGTCTCACACACTCAGAGTCTGTCTCACACACTCAGAGTCTGTCTCACACACTCAAGAGTCTGTCTCACACACTCAATCTCACACACTCAGAGTCTGTCTCACACACTCAGAGTCTGTCTCACACACTCAAGAGTCTGTCTCACACACTCAATCTCACACACTCAGAGTCTGTCTCACACACTCAATCTCACACACTCAGAGTCTGTCTCACACACTCAAGAGTCTGTCTCACACACTCAGAGTCTGTCTCACACACTCAGAGTCTGTCTCACACACTCAGAGTCTGTCTCACACACTCAGAGTCTGTCTCACACACTCAGAGTCTGTCTCACACACTCAAGAGTCTGTCTCACACACTCAGAGTCTGTCTCACACACTCAAGAGTCTGTCTCACACACTCAATCTCACACACTCAGAGTCTGTCTCACACACTCAGAGTCTGTCTCACACACTCAAGAGTCTGTCTCACACACTCAAGAGTCTGTCTCACACACTCAGAGTCTGTCTCACACACTCAAGAGTCTGTCTCACACACTCAATCTCACACACTCAAGAGTCTGTCTCACACACTCAATCTCACACACTCAGAGTCTGTCTCACACACTCAATCTCACACATTCAGAGTCTGTCTCACACACTCAGAGTCTGTCTCACACACTCAGAGTCTGTCTCACACACTCAGAGTCTGTCTCACACACTCAAGAGTCTGTCTCACACACTCAGAGCCTGTCTCACACACTCAGAGTCTGTCTCACACACTCAGAGTCTGTCTCACACACTCAATCTCACACACTCAGAGTCTGTCTCACACACTCAATCTCACACACTCAGAGTCTGTCTCACACACTCAAGAGTCTGTCTCACACACTCAGAGTCTGTCTCACACACTCAATCTCACACACTCAATCTCACACACTCAGAGTCTGTCTCACACACTCAAGAGTCTGTCTCACACACTCAGAGTCTGTCTCACACACTCAATCTCACACACTCAGAGTCTGTCTCACACACTCAGAGTCTGTCTCACACACTCAGAGTCTGTCTCACACACTCAGAGCCTGTCTCACACACTCAGAGCCTGTCTCACACACTCAGAGCCTCATGTAAAGGCAGAGATGGGTTGAGTTTATATGGTTAAAAGTGATGAGTTACACAATGTGTTCAACAGCTCCCTCTAGTGAAGCCGTCAGGTGATTATTCAGACACTTTGAGCTGATCATGTTTTGCTGAAGTGTTTCTTCTTTAATTGCTAATGCTCTTTTTACACACAGACTGAACAAAATGAAGCACTGCTTGGTGATTGGTTGAGCTAAACTGGTATTATCTAATTGTGTAGTTAAATTTAACAGCTGACAGATATTCAACATAATTCATGTGTGAGACAGTCTAACAGAAGGACGGACAAAACCAGTCAAATATCAGCTGAGTTCTGCTCATATTTTATTACCATTTTCTAAACTATAGCGAATAAACTGTGCTAATGTGAGAAATGTTGAAAGTGTCTGAATAAACTCTGGTTTGACGTTATATAAACTACATGCATTCAGACACAAACTCACTCAAGGTTTGATATTTTTGGTTTTCTGGAAACAGACACACTCTGAACCCACAAATACCAAAATACTCTGATGAATAATTCACGAATCCACTGAACGTCAGAATCATCCACAGACCGACACAATCTCATCTTATATCAACACTAAAAGTGGTTCAATTGCACTATTACTGACACATTCAGCCTCCATCTTCATCTTTAGTTCATTCTTCTTAAATCACTCATTTGTTTAAAGACACTTCCTTAATTTATTCCTTCTCAAAATCAACCCAGAAATCATTTATTCTGCACTGTTAATTCTGTCTGCACTGTTTTCTTAATGGTTTGTTTGCGCAAACTTGCTATTTTGTTGAGCATCTTGCTCCACACAATAAATTATTATTTGCACAATTGATACAATAAATAAATTATTAATTGTTTTAAATAATTTTAAAGTAACTTTAACTGTATTTTGTCCCTATGGGGCAAATGGCTTTTACAGTAAGACATACAAACAAGATGATAAAATACAGAAAATAACACAATAAAAAAATATATATTAAAAAGTATATTACAAATTTAATTAATTAATTAATTAATTAATTAATTAATTAATACATGTATAATAATTTAAAATGTGTATATAAAATAAATAAATTATTAGCAATAGATTTTTTTAATAATTTAAAAATAATTTTACAGTAGCTTTAACTGTATTTTGTCCCTATGGGGCAAATGGCTTTTACAGTAAGATATACAAACAAGACACGGAAAATGGGTTAACCCCGATTCTGAGGACCCTTCATTGGCTGCCCATGAAATTCAGAATTGATTTTAAAATCCTTTTATTTGTTTCTCTACGTGATCTCGCCCCCATCTATTTATCTGCTGCAACCATATATATACTCCTTCAAGAAGATCAAGTCAAGTCTCCTTCATTTATACAGCGCTTTAACAATATAGACTCTTTCAAAGCAGCTTTACAGTGATAATAGGAGACTACAGTAACAGAGATTGTTTTGGCTACAGTGATCCAGTGACCAGAACCTTTTATTAGTCCCGCATTCCAGACTCAGGGGATCGAGCGTTATCTGTGGCTGGGCCTCGGGTGTGGAACAATCTGCCTTTACAAATTAAGATCCCCTTCCTTGACCACTTTTAAGTCTCTATTAAAAACGCCCTTGTTTTCCATTTCCGTTTTTTTGTAATATTACTTAACTGTCCTAGCTGTGTTCTAGCTGTGTTTTAGCTGTGTTTTAGCTGTGTTTTAGCTATATTTGCTGTGTTCTAGCTGTGTTTTAGCTGTGTTTTAGCTGTGTTTTAGCTATATTTGCTGTGTTCTAGCTGTGTTCTAGCTGTGTTTTAGCTGTTTTAACCCTCTGGAGTCTGAGGGGTTTTTGGGGTCCTTGAGATGTTCTGACATGCCCTGACATTTGTGCTTTTTTCAGTTGCTTATAAACATATTAATGGCAAAGGTGTAAATTCACTCTATTTAGCACAAACAGGGCTACCATAATATGTGAACAACTTGCATGTACATGTTTGTATTTTTGATAGAATAATGTTTATGCATGGTTTTTTAAAAAACAAAAAACTAAAGTTTCTGAAATAAGGCCATAAAACACATTCTAAATATATGTAAATAAGACTTTTGACTAATGGATGTCGTTGCCTAGTATTTTTTCTTCAAAATTATGTGAAAATCGTCCTGCCTAATCATTCCCATAACACAATACATTGATTTAAATCTTGTAAAACACTTTTTGTTTGGAAAGGCCATATGCGGGTGGGCGTGATTCACACCTATGGAGTCAATGGGGCCGCATAATGAGGCTGCATACGTAATGAGCCTTTCATTCAGGTGTGTGAATGAGCCACAAGAATGCAAGGACAATATATAACTGGTTTGTTGTTTTTTCCACAAATTTTGCTTGCAAATTGTACAATATCCAAGGTAAACATTTCTAGTAATTGTGCAGTTAATTGTTCTCATACTGTATTTTCAGATTTGGAATATATTCTCTTCCCAAATGTGTCACTAATAAAGCATAATAAAATTATTTAAAGATAAGGCTTATAATGACCTTTTAAGATTTTGTTTACATCTATCCTTATATATATATATATAATTTTTTTTTTAAGGTTATACAATTACAACAACATTTATAATTGTAACAATATTTCCAGTGTAATCTTTCTTTGTATTCGCGATTCATATTAAAACAGTATTTTTGCCAGCTGTAGTAGCTCCACAACAGCACGCATCTTTGCGTTCATTCATTCATAGTAACGCGATTCATATTAAAACAGTATTTTTGCCAGCTGTAGTAGCTCCACAACAGCACGCATCTGTGCGTTCATTCATTCATAGTAACGCGATTCATATTTAAACAGTATTTTTGCCAGCTGTAGTAGCTCCACAACAGCACGCATCTTTGCGTTCATTCATTCATAGTAACGCGATTCATATTAAAACAGTATTTTTGCCAGCTGTAGTAGCTCCACAACAGCACGCATCTTTGCGTTCATTCATTCATAGTAACGCGATTCATATTTAAACAGTATTTTTGCCAGCTGTAGTAGCTCCACAACAGCACGCATCTTTGCGTTCATTCATTCCGATTAGAACAAAGCAAACAGAACTGACCTAATTCCTCAGCGGGATCCGTTTGCTCCTCGAAATGATACTTCCAGAACTTCTGAGGTAAATTTTTGCAGGATTATTATCAAGACAGTATTATTCCTCACAGCATCGTAAAGTACATAAGTCTGAAAGTGAACTCGCGGTGTGTGTTATCCAGCTGATGGGCGTTTTACAGGTTTGTTTGGATCGGCTCACATTTGCGTTTGAATAGCACGTGCTCTCCGTGGGCGGAGCACATTAAAACTTAATTAGCTGAGATAAGAACGACTGACATCTCTCTCTTTGCATACATATTACATAAACTGTGAATATTTGTTTTTTATAAAAATTACTTCGTTTAAAAGATGAGAATTCAAGCTTCATGCCTGTATGTCTGAATGCCTGTTTGACTGAGTATTCACTGAGTTATGGTTCATTTTCGGACGCGTTTCAGAATGGACTACACTGACAGATAGGAGGCAGAACTCGCTTCGTGTTTATTTTTCTTTATTTGGCAAAAAGCACAACACTTTGTTTTTATTGTGAGTATACACAAAAATAATACACATTTAACAGAATCGATTGATGTATGAAACTCCAATGGAAAATCAAAGTCAACCGAGTATTTTTGAGTTTCTTTTACACTGCTAAAAAAAAAAGCGAGCTGGTATCGCCGGCGATACCGCTGACCTCTGGGGGTTAACTGTGTTTTAGCTGTTTTAGCTGTGTTTTAACTGTGTTTTAGCTATATTTGCTGCGTTCTAGCTGTGTTCTAGCTGTGTTTTAGCTGTGTTTTAGCTATATTTGCTGTGTTCTAGCTGTGTTTTAGCTGTTTTAGCTGAGTTTTAACTGTGTTATAGCTATATTTGCTGTGTTCTAGCTGTGTTTTAGCTGTTTGCTGTGTTTTAACTGTGTTTTAGTGTAAGTCTCTATTAAAAACGCACTTGTTTTCCATTTCCGTTTTTTTGTAATATTACTTAACTGTCCTAGCTGTGTTCTAGCTGTGTTTTAGCTGTGTTTTAGCTATATTTGCTGTGTTCTAGCTGTGTTTTAGCTGTTTTAGCTGTGTTTTATCTGTGTTATAGCTACAGTGAGGAAAATAAGTATTTGAACACCCTGCTATTTTGCAAGTTCTCCCACTTAGAAATCATGGAGGGGTCTGAAATTGTCATCGTAGGTGCATGTCCACTGTGAGAGACAATCTAAAAAAAAAAATCCAGAAATCACAATGTATGATTTTTTAACTATTTATTTGTATGATACAGCTGCAAATAAGTATTTGAACACCTGAGAAAATCAATGTTAATATTTGGTACAGTAGCCTTTGTTTGCAATTACAGAGGTCAAACGTTTCCTGTAGTTTTTCACCAGGTTTGCACACACTACAGGAGGGATTTTGGCCCACTCCTCCACACAGATCTTCTCTAGATCAGTCAGGTTTCTGGGCTGTCGCTGAGAAACACGGAGTTTGAGCTCCCTCCAAAGATTCTCTATTGGGTTTAGGTCTGGAGACTGGCTAGGCCACGCCAGAACCTTGATATGCTTCTTACAGAGCCACTCCTTGGTTATCCTGGCTGTGTGCTTCGGGTCATTGTCATGTTGGAAGACCCAGCCTTGACCCATCTTCAATGCTCTAACTGAGGGAAGGAGGTTGTTCCCCAAAATCTCGCAATACATGGCCCCGGTCATCCTCTCCTTAATACAGTGCAGTCGCCCTGTCCCATGTGCAGAAAAACACCCCCAAAGCATGATGCTACCACCC
>CM040820.1:845000-857500 GCA_022828995.1 Vimba vimba | reverse complement strand
TACAGAGACAAAAGCTCTGGATTGGGAACTATAGGAGGTGAGGCATCCGGACTAAAACTCAGGACTAGAAATGTGATGTTTGAGCTGTGAAATCACAACAATGTGCATTATTAGGGACCTACGATATATCGGCCACCATATCAGTATCAGCCGATATCGGTTCATTTTTATATTATAGCTGATAAATAATGTATTATTTCTGAGACTCTTCAGATGCGCACTGTTCAACATGAGGGTTTTGAATTGTTTGAAATATGATTGGAATCACTTCAAAAAAGGAAAATACAGTTCAGCTCAACATGTGCAGCGCAAGTCTGTCATATCGGCTACATAAAATTATCATCAGAACATTATAATTGTGTGTTTGAGACATGGATTTTACTGATGAGACTTTTGTTTTTGTAATCAGGCTCTTAAACATTATATAAAAATTTGGATTTATATTTATCGGCCGATATATTGGTTATCGGCTTTCAAATATAAAGAATTATCGGTTATCGGTATGTTCATATCGGTGCATCCCTATGCACTAGGTTACATTAATGCCCCGCCCACTTTTTCAGCATGAATTAATTTCCTATTCATTTTTAAAAAAAAGATTTCATATTCACATTTGAGATGATGTTAGAAGGGACAGTTAACCCAAACATTTAAATTCTGTCATCATTTTCCCACCCTCAAGTTGTTAAACCTTATTCCAAATGATATTTTGACGAATGTTTAATTTTTGGGTGAACCGTCCCTTTAAGGTTCGAGATCTGGACAAGGAAAGTCTCATACCTAAACTGTTCTCGCTGCTGGTCGGCCAGGAGGCGACACGTTCCCGAAGTTTCTTCTCCTCCGAGTCGCCGGAGAGAGACAGTTGTCCTTCTTCTTTCCGGATCTCTCCGACCAGTTGCATGCGACAGCGTGTGAAGTCTTCGAAGGAAATCTTTCCTCGCTCGTCGGCGCCGAGCTGAGCCATGATCTCTGCAACCGCGTCCTCCATGTTCAGCTGCCGGCATACCATCAACAAATCATTCCTGAGAGAGAGAGAGAGAGAGAGAGAGAGAGAGAGAGAAGAGAGAGAGAGGAGAGAGAGAGAGAGAGAGAGAAGAGAGAGAGAGAGAGAGAGAGAGAGAGAGAGAGAGAGAGAGAGAGAGAGAGAGAGAGAGAGAGAGAGAGAGACTTGAGATTCAAGAGAGTGGCTTATTTTAGGGATGCACCGATATGAAACTTTTGCCCGATACCGATAACCGATAATTCTTCATATTTGAAAGCCGATAACCGATATATCGGCCGATAAATATAAATCCAAATTTTTATATAACTTTTAAGAGCCTGATTACAAAAACAAAAGTCTCACCATTAACATCCATGTCTCAAACACACAATTATAATGTTCTCATGATAATTTTATGTATCCGATATGACAGACTTGCGCTGCACATGTTGAGCTGAACTGTATTTTCCTTTTTTGAAGTGATTTCAATCATATTTCAAGCACTTCATAATCATCATGTTGAACAGTGCGCATCTGAAGAGTCTCAGCTGAAGGAAATAATACATTATTTATCGGACAAATTTTCTTATCGGGCCGATAACGATAACATTAAAAATGAACCGATATCGGCCGATACCGACATGGCACGCATCTCTAGCTTATTTACATTTACAGTCGCCCCAAATTGTACAGATTGGACATTTCAGTCAAAAAAGCACAAAGAGTGTCTGTATCTGCAGGACATTATCTCACAACTGAACTAACTTCACATTAACTATGACAGACAAGACAGGGGACGTTACTTTTGGTACAACACAAAGATTCAGCTTTCAAATGTTGCTATTTTTTAAGAAATTCAAACAGTAATTACCGTTTTGAGTCTTTCTGATCACTGATCATCTCTTCTTCTTTACTACTAGTTATAGCACCAAATAAACATGAATGAACATCAGGAATGTTGTGTCAAGCTCAAGACGTTGATCTACTAACTCTCCTGTCTGGATTGTCAGACAAAATGGTGATGACAAAATGGAAAATAAATGTGTAAGTGGTTTAAGTGAAATATAATGGTTCTGTATTATTTTTATGACTTGAACACATGATATGCTGTATCCTAATACTGAACTAGATCTATTCTTTATCACGCTTTGTCAAATGTTTTGCTTGTAAAGTATGTATGTGTCTTTCTTTAGTATAAATTACACTTGCTTTGAGAAATAACTTCATCACTTTAGCTTTGACAATCTTTTGCCGATGTTTCACAATCATGAAATGTCACAAACACTGTCTTTATTTGCATCTCTAGATCTAGTTTGTTTTATCATGTTCTTTCAATCAAACTTCTTTCTGGTTGTGTTTGTGCAACTTTCTTAACACTTAATGACACTTAACGCGATCTAACGCAAGCAATGACATTTTTTTAAGATGGAGCCAGTAATATAAATCTTTTATTACACTGAAGCACGCTGTTGTGATTTTAGAAACGATTAAAAAAATAATGTTTTTACTTTCATCAGCTGCATGTGCATGTGCAGACTAGCTTTAATTCATCAAATGTCAGGAATGCATGCATGCAAAAACATAATAATATACATACAAATATGTATATGTATATGTCTGTGTCTGTGTGTGTGTGTGTGTTGGGGTCCCAGACAGGATTTCTGTCATTAAGTTTCAAGTAAAGAAAACGAACTAAGATCTCGTGTCTTTGATTTGTCTTGCAGAAACCCAGTAACTCGGTAATGAGATGAGGATTTTACACCAGCAATCATTACAATAATACCATAAGAATCACTCAAAACAACATTCAACAACAAGAAGACACATAGAATTGCATTCAAATATGTATATTCAAAAAGTGAGCAGATTCAGGTGTTCCAAAAGAGAACAAGTTCATAAACAAACCGCAAAGTTTAGCGGATGATGAAACATTTCCTGCCACTTCCGACACAGCGAACGCGCTTCTGACAGCTTTAACTCCACGCAAACTAACTTTACACGCGTTTATGTGTGTGTTTTTCACGAGTTAAATCGTGACATTGTTGCAGCAGTCTCACTAATACGCGCGTGACGTCAGCGCGCGCGTCCCGCTGCTCAGCTCCGCGACTCTTTATGAGTTTCTCGTGCAGAACGAGTGAGTTTAGTGTGTTTTCTGACCGGTTTATGTATCCGTCTCCGTCCCCGTCGCACGTCTGGAAGAGCCGACGCACGCGTTCCTCCTCCGCGGTGCTGTTTGACGCGTCGCTGCTGCCGCTGCTGCCGCTCACCTCCGACGCCATCATCAACGCGCATGCGCAACGCTGGGGCACGCGCACAAACACACGCGCTTCAGCAGCTGCACACTCACAAAACTTCATATTCTTTACAAATAGTGTACATATGATCAAACATAATAGATATTATATTACCACTACAAAAAACCCAACACAATATATGTTGCACAATACACCTAGTGACTTGAAACTGTTTTTGCAAAATTAGTTTTAAACACTAATTAAACACTAAACTTTTAGATACCAGTGAAAATACACAATTCTCTAGTCCAATTTCAAAACCACAGCTAAAACTACTTGCCTAACTAATATAAATTTAAAGCGTCATTAATTACAAGTAAACAATCAGTAATAGCATAAGAACAAATAATCATATTACAAGCAAAAGCACAAATAAATAAAATATAACAATGATACAAATTAAATAAACAGTTATTTTCAGGTAGATCTAACAGTAGTTTTCAGGAACAGAAAGTTAATAAAGTAAGCAAATGTAAAAAAAAAAAAAAAACACTGCATAGTATAAATTAACCGTAGATTATTCCTAATTAAAGTTATTCAGTCGAGAGCAGTGAGTGATTTATTTCTGTCCTTTGTTGTTTGATTAACATTAAAAACACAGCAGGAATATTAGGCTGCTGTCACTTTAAGAGCGAACGCACGGATCTAATACACTGACACTGATACACACGCGTTTACTGTTTACATTCACTGAAGACATTATCCAGTGTTTACTAGGAAACTCGCCATCTTCTGACATAATGCCAATGCAGATCTTTACTCACATTTGGTGTTTGGCGAGTGTTAAATTAGGCCCTGTGTATATACACATATATGTGTGTTTCAGTGTGTTGAGGCACAGGTCCTTCATCAGATCTGGAGTGTGTGTGTGTTTGTGTGTGTGTGTGTGTGTGTGTGTGTGTGTGTGTGTGTGTGTGTGTGTGTGTGTGTGTGTGTGTGTGTGTATTGAGGCACAGATCCTTCATCAGATCTGGAGTGTGTGTGAGAGTGTGTGTGTGTGTGTGTGAGTGTATTGAGGCACAGATCCTTCATCAGATCTGGAGTGTGTGCGTGTGTGTGTGTGTGTGTGTGTATATTGAGGCACAGATCCTTCATCAGATCTGGAGTGTGTGTGTGTGTGTGTGTGTGTGTGTATTGAGGCACAGATCCTTCATCAGATCTGGAGTGTGTGTGTGTGTGTGTGTGTGTGTGTGTGTGTGTGTATTGAGGCACAGATCCTTCATCAGATCTGGAGTGTGTGTGTGTGTGTGTGTGTGTGTGTATATTGAGGCACAGATCCTTCATCAGATTTGGAGTGTGTGTGTGTGTGTGTACTTGTTTTCATGACAACTGAGGACATTTTTATGAAAACACACCTGCAAATGAGGACACTCGGGAAAATACGTGATTTATGAGGACATTTTGGGGGTCCTCGTTTTTCAAATGGCTTTAAAAACATACTAAGCAGTGTTTTTTTAAAAATGTAAAAATGCAGAATGTCTCCTGTGATGGGCAGGTTTAGGGATAGGGGCAGTGTAAGGGGATAGAATATACAGTTAGTACAGTATAAAAACCATTACGCCTATGGAAGTCCTCACTAATCACATAAACATGGCTGTGTGTGTGTGTGTGTGTGTGTGTGTGTATCGAGGCGCAGATCCTTCATCAGATCTGGAGTGTGTGTGTGTGTGTGTGTGTGTGTGTGTGTGTGTGTGTGTGTGTGTATTGAGGCACAGATCCTTCATCAGATCTGGAGTGTGTGCGTGTGTGTGTGTGTGTGTGTGTGTGTATTGAGGCACAGATCCTTCATCAGATCTGGAGTGTGTGTGTGTGTGTGTGTGTGTGTGTGTGTGTGAGTGTGTGTATTGAGGCACAGATCCTTCATCAGATTTGGAGTGTGTGTGTGTGTGTGTGTGTGTGTGTATTGAGGCACAGATCCTTCATCAGATCTGGAGTGTGTGCGTGTGTGTGTGTGTGTGTGTGTGTGTGTGTGTGTGTGTGTGTATTGAGGCACAGATCCTTCATCAGATTTGGAGTGTGTGTGTGTGTGTGTGTGTGTGTGTATTGAGGCACAGATCCTTCATCAGATCTGGAGTGTGTGCGTGTGTGTGTGTGTGTGTGTGTGTGTGTATTGAGGCACAGATCCTTCATCAGATCTGGAGTGTGTGTGTGTGTGTGTGTGTGTGTGTGTGTGTGTGTGTGTGTGTGTGTGTGTGTGTGTGTGTGTATCGAGGCGCAGGTCCTTCATCAGATCTGGAGTGTGTGTGTGTGTGTGTGTATCGAGGCGCAGGTCCTTCATCAGATCTGGAGTGTGTGTGTGTGTGTGTGTGTGTGTGTGTGTGTGTGTGTGTGTGTGTATCGAGGCGCAGGTCCTTCATCAGATCTGGAGTGTGTGTGTGTGTGTGTGTGTATCGAGGCGCAGGTCCTTCATCTGATCTGGAGTGTGTGTGTGTGTGTGTGTGTGTGTGTGTGTGTGTGTGTGTGTGTGTGTGTGTGTGTGTGTGTGTATCGAGGCGCAGGTCCCTCATCAGATCTGGATACGGCGGACTGCGGTAAACCTCGGGATAAACAGAGACACTAATATTAGCGTAGACGCCATTCTTCTTATGATGTAACGAGTACATCAGGATTTATGGGAAGTGTTCCCGGTTCCAGCTGACCTGATCTATGCAGCCTAACATTAAATTATAGAAGTCTATAATGTGTTATGTGAATGCTAGGTCAAAGAGATGTGTCTTTAGTCTAGCTTTGCACTGACAGAGTGCGTCTGCTTCCCGGACAATGGTAGGAAGACTGTTCCAGAGTTTTGGTGCTAAATAGGAGAAGGATCTGCCGCCAGCAGTCGATTTAGATATTCTAGGTATTATCAACTGGCCGGAGTTTTGAGATCGCAATAGACATGACGGACTATAATGCGTTAAGAGCTCGCTCAAGCACTGCGGAGCTAAACCATTTAGTGCTTTGTAAGTAATCAGCAATATTTTAAAATTTATGCGATGTTTAATAGGGAGCCAGTGCAGTGTTGACAGAACCGGGCTAATATGGTCATACTTCCAGGTTCTGGTAAGAACTCGAGCTGCTGTGTTTTGGACCAGCTGTAGTTTGTTTATTAAGCGTGCAGGGCAACCACCCAGTAGAGCATTACAGTAATCATGAACAGCCGTCGGGCGTTAAGCGACTGAACGCCAGTGGGCGGGGCCTATGGTGCGATGATGTATTGCTATTCGTCAATGTCTTGCTCTGGAGGCGGGCGTATGCAAATGTATTTGCCTGTATGAAGTCACAGATCCCACAACATCAAACATTTTGTAGCTTGTTTAATTAAATCTAATATTTGTATATGATTCAATTCTCTTATGTAACATTGGTTTTGTCAAGCCAATGTATCAAGAGTGCTATTTGTTGCCCTTTGACCCCACATGCGGTTCATTTAGAGAAATCACTTCTGATCACGTGTCAATATTTAGTCATTGCGCAACTCTTTTCTGACGGGCGACAGAGAATAAAGGCAGAAAGCAGAGGCCAGAACACTAGAGGAGGTCTGAGCGAGAGTATCGCACGAGCCACGAAAGCCAAACACAATAATAGGAAGCTTTTAAAAGAAGCGAGAACCTCTTAAAACATTCCTGACCAAAGATCAGAACACAAACACCAGCCATCCGTCCAAAACAAGAACATTAGTCGAGGAAACAGAAGAGCGGCCGAGGAAGGAAACGCGGGTCAGAGTTCAGGACCTCGTCATTTATCAACTTTCTCTGTGAATCAGTACTTATATATTTTTACAGTTATTATTCAGATTATTATATTTTCAGTTTTTAAATTTGTATTCATTTTGTTATGTGCTTTTGTCATTTTAATTTTTTTTTAAATATAACTATTTAGGTTTAATTTATTTCAGTTTTAGTTTTTATTTGCAGTTAATTTTAGTGCTTTAGCTTAAATCTCAGTTAATATATATATATATATATACACACATACAATATATATTATTTAAGCTTTATTTTACTTAACACAAATGTTTTAATATTTTTAATTTTAGGTACCAATATTTAACCCTGCTGTGTATAATCCTGAACTATATGCTATATTTTAAATACAAATTTATATTTTGTTTTATTTAAATAAAAAAAATTCTGATGAAAATGTGTGTGTATATATATATATATTGAAATAAAGCTTCAAAAAATAAATAAATGAATATATAAATATATATATATATATATTAAAGCTTTATTTCAATTAACAAAAGTTTTAAAATTTTTACTTTTAGGTAATGATCATGTATATTTAGTTTTATTTTATATATGTTTATATATATATACATACATGCATTTATATACTCACACACACTTAGTCGCGGTAAGAATCATTGGCACCCTTGATAAATATAATCAAAGAAGTCTGTAAAGGCTCCTTTTAATCTTTTATTTAACAAAAATCCACAAAAATCTAACCTTTTATTGAAGTAAATCGAATTAATGTGAGCAAAAATCTCATTATAAAATAAATATTTTTCCAGAGTCCTTCAAATACAAATCAGTCTCAGGCTTTCATAGACAATCTAGGATGTAGGGGAACGTCTCGTTTTTAAAGTTTAATTACAAGCTGTTCACAAATTGAATATACAAAAGTGATTAAATTCTTACATAAAGCCTCTTTAAACAGACATGAACTGAAACTCATACAATCCCCACTCTGATCTCATCAAGTCTTTAATAGCAGTGGTATGGTTCGCATCCTAGTTCATTATTAAACTCTGAATAATCCTCTCTGGGACTGGCAGAGAAACACAGATCAGCAGAGAGAGTTTATTACTCCAACTTAAAATGTGAAAATGCATCAAAAATGGTACAAAAACGAGACATTGTTCATGAAAGACCTCGGGAATGTCGTCATTCCATTGCAAAACACTATAAAAAGGCTGTAAAGTTTGAGTTCAGCGAGTGTTTATTTGACGGTTTTGCTGATGTTGCTGTATCCGGCTCCGACACACGTCATCAGGATCTTCTCTCCTCCTTTACACTCGTCTTCTCCGGGTTTCTGTGGATCCATCTTGAACATGATCTGGAAGAAGTCTCGGATGTGTCTCAGGAACTCGATCCTGCGGTGGAAAACGGACAGAAGATGAAGGGAATTCAACAAGAGCAAAACATGAGCACAACCTGTCATTACCCTAGTACAAAACACGGTAAAAATAACTCTGTTTACCTGCATGTCATGTGACCGTAAACCAACATCAGAGTTGAACTGTGAACCAGTGTTATTTTACTATCATTAGTACTATCAGTTTCAGTAGTTCTGTTGTGTGTTTTTGTCATTTTTGGCAGTTTATGCAGTTTTAGGAGTTAATGTGTCTATATAAGTTTATTATTTTTTATTTCAGTTTTAGTTATTTTAGTACAATTAAGTTGAAATAATAAAAAATTTGAAATACTGCTTTGGCAATCAGCTGAAATGTTTACATTATATTTTAATTTAGTAAACCTTTACTTTTTTTTAATGGTTTTAGTTTTAGTTAAATATAATAACATTGTCGTGAACACGTGAATGTGTTGATAAATTATTGGAAAATTACATATTTTAGGTTAAAGGGGTTCACTGAAATAAACATCTGCAAAAGCAAGTTTTTTTTAATACTAAAACTAAACAAACAAAAAAATCTTACTTGAAATAAATGTTAACCGAAATATTCAAATAACAAATGATATACACATAAAAAAAATGTTAAAACTAATAAAATGGTAAAAACTACAAACTTACTTAAAGGAAAAATATATAAATAAAAACAAAGATCAGATAAATGGAGTTTAGAAAGAAGTGATTCTGAACTGAAACGAGTCGTCAGTAATTCAGTCTCACTTCCTGCTGAATCTATGTAGGTTTGAAACTCATTTGCATAATGGCAGCCCATTGGCTGAGCAGCGTCTCTAAGCCCCGCCCTCAAACACTAGTTTATCTGAGACTGGAAGAGTTTGGTTCGAGTTGTTCATGATACGGTAAACCTCGCGCCATCGCTAATGTTCGTATCACTGTGTGTTAAGACAAAGTCATCGCTATTATACATACAAATTAATAATCAGGAGATAAAAAGTAAAATATATGCTAGTCATAATTATCATTAAAGAGTCAAAATTAGGATAAATTGATAGGATAAATAAAAGTTGAAATTACTTTGTCTCATGTCATAATTATGATCTTTCAAGTCAATTTAATATATTTTAAGTCAACATTTTATGTCATAATTCTGACTTGTTTTGAAGGCAGTTTTGTCTTTTTATATCATTCATAATTATGACTTAATTTCATATTTGACTTGTCAATTTCGTATTTTTTACGTCTCAAGTCAGAATTTCACATTTTTGCCAAGTCAGTTTTGACTTTTTTACTTCTTAAGTCATAATTTTATATCCAGATCAGATCCAGACAAGATAATGAGCGTTTAGCTTCTGACCAATCAGAGCAGAGCAGCTCTCAGAGAGGCGGGGTTTAGAGAGACTGAAGTGTTTCAGACACTGAGAGGAAAGAGCTGAAGATTATGAGGACATTAAAGTGTTTTTGACTTTGATGCGTGTGAACCTGTTGTAGGAGACGCTAAACAACATTAGCAGCCTTTAAAATAGCACAATAGAGGAGCTTTAACCATTTCTTAGCATAGATCTCGTCCACATACACAGGACTCCACGGAGAGTCGATCCACTGGAGCTCAAACATGTGTTGGCACCGTCAATCTTCAGTTATCATAGTACTGTACTTGACAGGCACACAGCACCGGTACCATGATAACTGAAAATGGACAATTCATGACGGATGGAGTTCATCACCGCAGAGAGAAAACATCTGGATCCGGACACAGACGTAATGCAGAACGGGAATATGATCATTCGAGGAAAAGAAAGTCATTCAAACGGCAGAGCTTTCTCTCCTGCACTGTCTTTCCAGTCCTAATATCTAAACACTCTTAAATCAAGATGCATTTACTAGAGGAGTAAAATGCCATAAGATATTATTTTTGTTTTAACATTATTTTTCTTTCCCCATTGCCGGATAATTTGGCTGTTTTGTAAACAACTCACTTCATTTTGATTTATTTCCCCAGAAAACAAGACATAACATCTTATAGCATTTTACTCCTCTAGTAAATTCATCTTGATTTGAGAATTTTTAGACATTTGGACTGAAAACAAGACAAAAACACTGAGTGAGAAAAGCATGTTTTGCAGTGTTTAGCATCATGACAGACTTCTTCTCTTATTCAACTCTTTGAATTTATAATATTCCACCATCCAAACTGATTCTGTAAGTTTTCCTTTCATGACATCACAGCAAAAATCACTTCCAATGAGAGGTGTGTGTGTGTGTGTGTCACTGATGAAGTCTGAGGGACTTATTTTCTAGGTGTCTATGGTTATTTCTTCTGATGGGAAAGACTTAAAGTCCCCCTGTGGTGTAAATCCAGCTTTTAATGTTGTTTATGTGTCCATGTGGTGTTTTTAATATGCTTTAAGACAAACCATGTGTAAATTCATAAGTCGACTCCATTGCTGAGTATTTCCTCCTTAAAACTGCAGTGAACCAAAGACAGTCTCAAAAACACGCTTTGAAATCGCTGGTGTTTCTGACGTCACAAACTACCTTGTAACCAATCAGATCAACGTGTGATCGCCAACCAGTGGATCTCTGAGCTGAGTGAGTGGAGGCGGGGCTCATTTGCATATTCATACAACCACGAATACTAAATGAGGCAAGGGTGTCGAGTTACATTCAAGATATTTTAAGGCATGACGAATCTTTTTTCAAGGAAAAATATGTCATTTTGGTGATTAAAGATGAGTTTTAAGGGATAAAATGATGGACTACAGGGGGACTTTAATGGAAGAGGACGGATGTCAAACTGATGGTAAAAAGAAAGATACCAGCAGTCTTTCTGAATCACTGGGAAAAGCTGCACGTACAGTTTTTAAATGACATTTGATTCTTTTTGTACTTGGCTTGAACGCTTGATATTGCTGTCAGATCCCATCTGTGTGTGTGTGTGTGTGTGTGCGTGCTCACGTGTAGGGCGAGAGCGGTCCTAACAGGGTTTTAGAGACGTCTTGTTGGCCTAACGTCATGTACAGGAGAGCCAAGCTCTGATTGGTTGAATCCACACATCCGCCCTGCAGATTAAAGAAAGGAGGAGGTTCAGAATCAAGAGGTTATTATGGGTAACTAAAACAACATAATCAGTAAAAAACTAGAAACATTAACCCTTTCCCCCGCCATTGACAGAATTTTACATGTAAAAAAAAGTTACTTGAAACAACATTAAAAAAAGCAAAATTTATTTCAGCTTGCTATTTTTTTGTTTGTTTAACTTGATGTACTAAAATAACACACAAAAAATTAAGACTATAAACATTAACCCTTTCCCAGCCATTGACACATTTTAAGCAATCCATGTTTCTACTGTTATACGGTAGGGGGCGCTATTCTATATTTCCTGAAAGAGTAAGATCTCCACATCAAAACACATTAAGTAATCTTGAATGATAATAACAGTCACATCTCTTCTCTTCTCTGATGACGAGGGCGGAGCTATAACCTGTCACTCACATGAGATCAGCCAATAGCAAACCACAACCATCCAATAATCTCCCCACAGACACAATCAAGCCCCGCCCACATCTGTTCTTGTTTGAGAAGCCGTTTCACGCGGATATACGGCAAAAAACCCAGTGCAACTTCCATTTCATGCTGATTTTAAATAAACTGATGGTGCTAATCACTGGGAGAATGTTGGATATTCAGGCCAATGTTCCTCAAACACGGATCCACACTTTTCTAACTTCAGTCCGAGACAGAAAAGCTGCTTTGAGGCGATTTAATTTATTCTAGAGCAGAATGAAGATGATTGAATCACCACATAAAGCTCAAAAATACAAAACACATGTATAGTTTGATCCATATTTGAACAAATTATGGTCATATTCACTTTAACCCTCACAAAACGACACAATCACATGGTAATACCACTGTAAATGAACATAATCCTCCATGGCACTGAACTAAATGCATTAACTAACAATGAGCAATACATTTGTTAGAGTAAAATAATCTCTTAACAGTTAGATTAATAAATGCTTTAAACTATTTTAATTGCTAAATGTTAGAGTGTTTTACTGAATAAGTCTTTATTTAAAGAGACAGAAGTGTTTAGTAAACTGTAAGTGAATCCTCACCAAGAGAAGAGCCGAACGCGTCCAGAG
>CM040820.1:745000-835000 GCA_022828995.1 Vimba vimba | reverse complement strand
TGTGTTTCGTGATTAGATCCGGTTCGGGATTGGGATGAGCTCATGTGTGTGTTTCGTGATTAGATCCGGTTCGGGATTGGGATGAGCTCATGTGTGTTTCGTGATTGGATCTGGTTCGGGATGAGCTCATGTGTGTGTTTCGTGATTAGATCCGGTTCAGGATTGGGATGAGCTCATGTGTGTTTCGTGATCAGATCCGGTTCGGGATTGGGATGAGCTCATGTGTGTTTCGTGATCAGATCCGGTTCGGGATTGGGATGAGCTCATGTCTGTGTTTCGTGATTAGATCCGGTTCGGGATTGGGATGAGCTCATGTGTGTGTTTCGTGATTAGATCTGGTTCGGGATTGGGATGAGCTCATGTGTGTGTTTCGTGATTAGATCTGGTTCGTAATTGGGATGAGCTCATGTGTGTGTTTCGTGATTAGATCTGGTTCGGGATTGGGATGAGCTCATGTGTGTGTTTCGTGATTAGATCTGGTTCGGGATTGGGATGAGCTCATGTGTGTGTTTCGTGATTAGATCTGGTTCGGGATTGGGATGAGCTCATGTGTGTGTTTCGTGATTAGATCTGGTTCGGGATTGGGATGAGCTCATGTGTGTGTTTCGTGATTAGATCTGGTTCGTAATTGGGATGAGCTCATGTGTGTGTTTCGTGATTAGATCTGGTTCGTAATTGGGATGAGCTCATGTGTGTGTTTCGTGATTAGATCTGGTTCGGGATTGGGATGAGCTCATGTGTGTTTCGTGATCAGATCCGGTTCGGGATTGGGATGAGCTCATGTGTGTGTTTCGTGATTAGATCTGGTTCGTAATTGGGATGAGCTCATGTGTGTGTTTCGTGATTAGATCTGGTTCGTAATTGGGATGAGCTCATGTGTGTTTCGTGATCAGATCCGGTTCGGGATTGGGATGAGCTCATGTGTGTTTCGTGATCAGATCCGGTTCGGGATTGGGATGAGCTCATGTCTGTGTTTCGTGATTAGATCCGGTTCGGGATTGGGATGAGCTCATGTGTGTGTTTCGTGATTAGATCTGGTTCGGGATTGGGATGAGCTCATGTCTGTGTTTCGTGATTAGATCCGGTTCGGGATTGGGATGAGCTCATGTGTGTGTTTCGTGATTAGATCTGGTTCGGGATTGGGATGAGCTCATGTGTGTGTTTCGTGATTAGATCTGGTTCGTAATTGGGATGAGCTCATGTGTGTGTTTCGTGATTAGATCTGGTTCGGGATTGGGATGAGCTCATGTGTGTGTTTCGTGATTAGATCTGGTTCGGGATTGGGATGAGCTCATGTGTGTGTTTCGTGATTAGATCTGGTTCGGGATTGGGATGAGCTCATGTGTGTGTTTCGTGATT
Organism: Vimba vimba; assembly: GCA_022828995.1. Classification (NCBI taxonomy): domain Eukaryota; kingdom Metazoa; phylum Chordata; class Actinopteri; order Cypriniformes; family Leuciscidae; genus Vimba; species Vimba vimba. The sequence continues at coordinate 833,641 of CM040820.1, read as the reverse complement.
AGATCTGGTTCGTAATTGGGATGAGCTCATGTGTGTGTTTCGTGATTAGATCTGGTTCGTAATTGGGATGAGCTCATGTGTGTGTTTCGTGATTAGATCTGGTTCGGGATTGGGATGAGCTCATGTGTGTGTTTCGTGATTAGATCTGGTTCGTAATTGGGATGAGCTCATGTGTGTGTTTCGTGATTAGATCTGGTTCGGGATTGGGATGAGCTCATGTGTGTGTTTCGTGATTAGATCTGGTTCGGGATTGGGATGAGCTCATGTGTGTGTTTCGTGATTAGATCTGGTTCGTAATTGGGATGAACTCATGTGTGTGTTTCGTGATTAGATCTGGTTCGGGATTGGGATGAGCTCATGTGTGTGTTTCGTGATTAGATCCGGTTCGGGATTGGGATGAGCTCATGTGTGTGTTTCGTGATTAGATCCGGTTCAGGATTGGGATGAGCTCATGTGTGTTTCGTGATCAGATCCGGTTCGGGATTGGGATGAGCTCATGTGTGTTTCGTGATTAGATCCGGTTCAGGATTGGGATGAGCTCATGTGTGTGTTTCTTGATCAGATACGGTTCGGGATTGGGATGAGCTCATGTGTGTGTTTCGTGATTAGATCTGGTTCGTAATTGGGATGAGCTCATGTGTGTGTTTCGTGATTAGATCTGGTTCGGGATTGGGATGAGCTCATGTGTGTGTTTCGTGATTAGATCCGGTTCGGGATTGGGATGAGCTCATGTGTGTGTTTCGTGATTAGATCCGGTTCGGGATTGGGATGAGCTCATGTGTGTTTCGTGATTAGATCTGGTTCGGGATTGGGATGAGCTCATGTGTGTGTTTCGTGATTAGATCCGGTTCAGGATTGGGATGAGCTCATGTGTGTTTCGTGATCAGATCCGGTTCGGGATTGGGATGAGCTCATGTGTGTTTCGTGATCAGATCCGGTTCGGGATTGGGATGAGCTCATGTGTGTGTTTCGTGATTAGATCCGGTTCGGGATTGGGATGAGCTCATGTGTGTGTTTCGTGATTAGATCTGGTTCGGGATTGGGATGAGCTCATGTGTGTGTTTCGTGATCAGATCCGGTTCGGGATTGGGATGAGCTCATGTGTGTGTGTTTTGTCATCAGATCCGGTTCGGGATTGGGATGAGCTCATGTGTGTGTTTCGTGATCAGCTTCAGGTGTGGAGGACACACACACACACTCACGGAGGGGTCGTTGGGGTCGTTGGTGACGCCCTTCAGCACGGCTCTCAGCGGGCTCTTCATGAACGGCCCCAGCATCAGCAGCGGCTCCAGGTAATATCCCACCGACCGCGTCACGTGACACTCGTGCTCCACGGGGCCGCCCGTCAGGAGCCCCGGCTGGTAGAACAGCACCGTTCCTGCACACACACACACACACACACGTCTGAGTCTCCGCCGGGCAGACGAGCTAGCAGAGATGCGCAGGTTTATTAGCTAAATCAGTCGACTTCAGCCTGTGGTGCAGTATGTGCCGACGGTGTGGAAGCTTGTGTCCGCCACAGAATAAAACATTTGAAAAGATAATTGCGACTTTTTATCTCGCAATTCTGACTTTATTTCTCACAATTGTCTGTTATAAAGTCAGAAATGCGAGATATAAACTCACAATTCTAATTTTTTTCTCTCACAATTGCGACTTTATATCACGCAATTGCGAGTTTATAGCTTGTAACTCTGACTTTTTTCCTCAGAATTGCGAGTTTATATTCACAATTCTGACTTTATATCTGATGTAAAATCGCAATTGTGAGAAAAAAAGTCGCAATAGCTTTTTTTTTTCATGCTGTGGTGAAAACCAGCTTCTGTACTATATCAGTGTCAGTGTTTCTGAACTCCTGAAACGCCTCCATTGTAGTCTTGAGTTTTTCCGGGAACGAACACGTCTCAATATGCTCTTCAGTCATTTCACTTTTGACCGAAAAATTTTGCGTTTTGGATTTGTTTTTTTTTTTTTACTTCATCGGAATGGAACGAAACTTGATAAAGGTTTTGGCACTTGCTGTGCAACACACACACACACAAAAATAATAAAGACATGATTCGAAAAGTTTAAATGGTCCTGAAAAAAATAAGTCGCAAAAATGGCGCATTGGAAATGAATGAGAGACGAGTTTCCTCTAGTGGAAGCGTTTGGTACTGCAGCCGAACAACATCTCACTGGAAGATCCGTTTTGGAGATATCAGCCTCACATCTGGAACACAACTTGTTTTCTTGCAGTTTTAGAGTAAAATGTGATTTTATAAAAAATATATATTTCATATAAAAATTGAAAATAGTATTTTTGTGCAATTTTCATAACAATACACGTAGAATTCTGTAATTTTTTTTTCACTTCAGCAATAATCTGCCAAGTGCATTATAGTATATAGATTATATTGTAAATTAATCTAATAGACAAAAATAAAATTAAAAATTCGGTACTTTTTGACCGACACGCGAAGAGCAGCAGAGGGTTTAATAATTAATGCGCAGGATAAAGGGGCGGGGCCTGGTTGAGTTAGTCAGTAGTGTGTTAAACTGGCGGTTATGGTAAGGGGCGGGACATTTCCCAAACACACTCGAAGCGCTCGACCAATCACAACACACTGCTCCAGCCGACCAATCAGAGCACAGTGTGCTTTTCAGAAGGAGGGGCTTCATAGAGACAGGAAGTGAACAGAGCGTTACTGACAGACTGGGAAGAGAGGAGCTGCAACAATAGAGAATATGAGGAGAATAATCAACATTCAAGCAGGAAAACCTGCTCTAGTAGAGCCTGACACAACATCAACACTGTTGACATGAAACTCACCCGTTTGGTTGATTTCAATTCTCGTGCCGTTGGTCACTTTGTCGAGGAGTCGGATGAAGCTCGCCTCAAAATCTGACCCACAGACACAGAGTTCAGAAACACTCAAATATCTTTGACATTTAAAAACAATAAAGCAGCGCAAATCTGACGGGAAGAGTCACGGTTCAGTGTCATAAACTCGCTTATGTGTGTCTTCACAACATTAATATATAATTGTTTTACATGGATGTGAAGTAAATGGACAAAATTATGTAAATATTTACGACTCAAAAGAGTCATAAATTAATTACAATGAATGTACAATATAGAATATAAAAATACATTGATGCAATAAAAACAAATCCATTCAAATTATGTTAATAATAATAACAGCTTGGAAAAATAAAGAATATTAATCTAGAATATAAATAACTGAAGAAAACTAATTAGAAAAATGTAAAATATTAATTAATCATAAGAAAAAAATGATGATAACACCACTCATACAATGCATTTACAGAATGCTGATGAAGACTAATGTTGTTATTGATATCTGGTTATTTTCAATTCCATTCATAATTTCTTCATTGGCATGACTGTAAATAATACAATTTTGCCAAAGCTTGGAATACACAGAATAACAATAAAAACATCTAAATAATAGAAGAAAATATTATAGCTTGAACGTAAATAAACAGTGTGAGGAATCAGAACATTGTTCGCACGCTAGGTCACGTGTGTGTGTGTGTGTGTGTGTGTGTGAGCTCGGGTCACCTCGCAGGCCGGGGTTGTCATCTTTAGACCTGATGTTTCGTATTTTCACTCGTTTTCCGCTCAGTGTGGACAACACGAGCCTCTGTCTGAAGCAGTTGCAGCCCTCGAACTCCATGATGTTACACACGTGTTGTTTCTGTAGCAGGCTGGACTCAACACGGACGAGAGCCCGCGAGGGACAAGCGACAAAACGCGAAGGCGGAAATACAGCGCTACATGCGACGGCCACAAGAGGGCGCCAAACTCCAACCAGGTCATTTAAAGTCCCCCTGTGGTGTAAATCCAGTTTTTAATGTAGTTTATGTGTCTATGTGGTATTTTTAATATGCTTTCAGACAAACCATGCGTAAATTCATAAGTCGACACCATTGCTGAGTGGTATAGGTTAGGGTTGTCAAGATTTGTCGCTGTGTTTTCTGATTTCTTATTTTGTTTACGGAATTGTTATCGTGTTTTTTAACTTGTTAATTAGTTTTTAGTCTTTCCTTTTCGTTTATAAATGTATTTTGTTTTCGGAATTGTTTTATTTTGCACTTCTCGGCCATGCATGATAAAGTTATAGAAACTTTGAGATTTTAATAATTCCTGTCACTTTTAGTAAATAATAATAATGCATTTTGTTTAAAAGCACTCAATGATGCCTTACAAAAATTAGTAACAATAGTAAAAATACGTCATGACATCAACTGCAATATTTAAAAAAAATAAAAAATAGACAACTTGAGACGAGACAAAAACAAAATAGACAACTAGGTCTAGAAATCACATTGAAATTCTCTCATGCTTTTTTAAAATGAAGTGTTTTTTCAAGATTTTTCAACTTGTTAATTTGTTTTTAGTCTTTTCATTTCGTTTATAAATTTGTTGTTTTGTTTTCGGAATTGTTTTGTTTTGCACTTCTCGGCCACCGTAGGTTCATCTTATTTTAAATCATTTTAAGGCTCTAAAGAAGAAAACAGTCAAAAAGAAAACATGCAAAGAATTTTTTTATTGCAAATTATACATTTGCATCATTCAAAACAAACACACTGAACATTCGGACAGAACTGATGATCGTACACATGAACCACGAGAAGACTGATCGACTGACTTCAGCTTTCAGCGTTTAATTCACAACATTAACGTGTCGGTCGTGTCAAGTTGAGCTTATGATCAGTTAACAGAGAAAACAAACCGAGAGAAGAATCATTTCCAACAAAACACAAGACGCTCAGCATTTCATATCCCCTTAACACTGAAGTGAACGAGTCTGTGCAGAGCCATCATAGATGACAGAAACACTTGCACAGCAATTAAAAGAAACACTCGAACTGTGATCATGAAGATTTAAAAACACTAGATTCATAAAACATCTCTGAAGTTTAAGAGATCATTGTCATACAGCCAGAACAAAACATACACATATTTACTTAATACTTCAGTCTATTAACTTCCATAACGAAATAAACATGATACTCTGCAAAACTCCACGTTCTTCCTCAGAGTTTCCAGCACTAACATCTCAACATTCTCACATCAAGACACAGTTACTGGAGGAGAAGCATGACTGAAGATATTAAGACTTGTTTAATGAAAAATGTGTAAAAATAAAATGAGTTTGTGCTTAAAACAAGAACTAATATCTGACAATGGAGTCAGAAAAATCAACTTAATTCAAAGAGAAAACGAGATTATTTTGTTCTTGTTTTAAACACAAACTCACTCATTTTGATGCATTTTTCATTAAACAAGTCTTAATATCTTCAGTTATTCTGCTTCTCCAGTAAATGTGTCTTGATTTAAGAAAGTTTAGATGTTAGTGCTGGAAACACTGAGGAAGAACATGATGTTTTTGCAGTGTGATTGTGTGTCTGATGTCGATCCGGATCGTTCGGTTCAGATTCGGTCCCAGAACTGCAGCAACTGACTTCCAGACTGAGGCTCCAACTCCTGTTCAACACACACACACACACACACACACACACACACACACACACACACACACACGTGGAGACAAGAGACTGTTAAAACATGTGAGTCATTGAATCATTCATTCAAGAGATTCGTTCAAAAACACTGATTCATCCAGTAATGAACAAGTGAAGTCTACACGAGTGAGTCATTGAATCATTCACTCAAGTGATTCGTTCAAAAACACTGATTCATCCAGTAATGAACAAGTGAAGTCTACATGAGTGAGTCATTGAATCATTCACTCAAGTGATTCGTTCAAAAACACTGATTCATCCAGTAATGAACAAGTGAAGTCTACATGAGTGAGTCATTGAATCATTCACTCAAGTGATTCGTTCAAAAACACTGATTCATCCAGTAATGAACAAGTGAAGTCTACATGAGTGAGTCATTGAATCATTCACTCAAGTGATTCGCTCAAAAACACTGATTCATCCAGTAATGAAACAAGTGACTCCTTCAAACTGCAGTGAACCAAAGACAGTCTCAAAAACACGCTTTGAAATCGCTGGTGTTTCTGACGTCACAAACTATCTTGTAACCAATCAGATCAACGTGTGATCGTCAACCAGTGGATCTCTGAGCTGAGTGAGCGAGTGAGTGGAGGCGGGGCTCATTTGCATATTCAATGAGGCAAGGGTGTCGTATTACATTCAAGATATTTTAAAGCATGAAGAAATTTTTACAAGGAAAAAAACGCTTAAATATGTCATTATTCATTTATCATTTGCCTGATTTATACAACATTTTACTCCTTAAAACATGATGAAAATGTGTTATTTTGTTCTGTCTGTTGACAGTATTTTCTGATGTTTGCAGTGATGAAAAGAGAAATCCAGAATCTCCTCTGGAAAAAGGTTTAATATGTCAACAAAATTAAACAGGAATGTTAACCCTGGCTTTATCCAGTCTGTGCTGGAACTGTATGCAAATGAGGGTAACACTTTATTTTACAGTGTCCTCGTTACATACATGCACTTACCATAGTAATAACAGTAAATTATGCATAATTACATGCAACTAACCCTCAACCTAATCCTAACCCTATAGTACATGTAGATGCTTAAATATACATTTACACTGTAACAATGACACCTTAAAATAGTGTAACCCAAATGAGTGCATGTTTGATTAGATAGTACCCACTAATGACTGACAACAGGGAGACTTTAAGTAAAAGTAGAGATACTTTACAGTGAAAATTACTCATTACTCGTTACAAATGATCCTCAAAGTACAAGTTCTCCAGAGCTATCCTCCAGGGGTTGCACAGCTGTGCGGAAGTTACAACTTGACCAAGTTTTGACGTAAATGGGCACTAAGATACAACTTATGCACTACTAAATATTTTTGCGTTGCACCACTAAACTTAGTTGAAGAGTAAAGGTGTTTGCACATGGAGTCTGAAATTCGTGTCCAAAATTTTTGCACATTAAAAAATAAATACAACCTCGCGTTGTCAATCACGCTCACACACTGCCTCTGAAACTTTCGTCCGTCATAAAAAAATTCGGATCGGGTTCGATTTTCTGCATTTTTCGCATCAGTATCAAGTGTTTTGAGAAGTGTTTTAACAATTCAGAGACACTGAATCACTAATACGAAAAAAACGCATACGAAAATTTGGGACTCAGTGTGCAAGGACCTTTACTCTATACAGTATAAACGAAATATGTACGGAATCTCCGATCAGGAGTGACGGTTGGACTAAAATATCAGACAGACGACTCTTTACCTGACAGACTTCAGTTCTTTACACATATACAATAATGCTGATATTTACACTCTTACATTTTAAAAGAGAGAACATTATGAGAATAGATTATATCTGATCAACACGAACCCTTCCTACTGTCCCATCGGGCTGTGTTGTGCATGTCAAATAAAATCAGTCATAATCAATAAATGTTTTTTCTTTGTATCATTACTTATTTATCCTTATTAATTTAATTTCAAATACAGTTTCTGAATGTTATTTAGGCCTACATACAAAAACACTAACTATGTTATTTATGATTAAGTATCGTATTTAATGGAAATGTATTTTTACTGTTCGTTACGTGAGGCAAATGTTAGAATGAAGGATAAACTGAAATTCACGGCATTTCAACACAACTTCTGCTCACGCATTTGAAGGCTGCTATTGGATCATCGAGGCTAAACGTCATATTAAGCGACTACGCATTACCCAGGGTTCCCACACCTCGGTTCACTTCAAATTCGAGGACCTTTCAAGGACTTTCCAGGTCCAATACCCTCAAACTCAAGGACTTAATGTGGGACACATTTCAAGTGAGAGCAAGGTTACATCGTGTTTGCTTGTAAGATACATTGTTGCATTGTTTTGCGCGCGTGAACGTCACAGCAACGTACAACACACAGTACCTCACGCGGGAAACACAATAAGAGCTTCCGAACGGCCGGTGCGACCCGACCCAGGAGAGTGTGTGTGACGCACCTGTCCGTCTCTGCTGATCTGGACTCTCCTGTTGTCGTTCCAGGGGTTCAGGAGATGTTGCGTGAGCTGGAACGGCAGATTCTCCTTACGGACCCACTCGACCCCGAACACACCGCCCAGCCCCGCCGAACCCCAGTCCAGACACCGCTCGCCACTGATGGACGACGTCATGCGCGCGTAACCCTGAGGGAGAGAGAGAGAGAGACACACACACACACACACACACACACACACACACACACACACACACACACACACACACAGTCAGTATTAGGGCTGTCAAAATGGCTGAAAAGCTATTCGATTTATTTTCTTAAATATTAGCAAAACTCAAATGATATTCGAATTCTCAAGGCAATGCTATGTTAGAGGGAAGTGTTGTATTGTCTCCTGTGTCCACAAGAGGGCGCAAGCGAGCGCAATGAGCAAATATAAAAACAAATCAAGCATTGCATATTTTATTGAAATGAAATGACACTGACTTTTAAAGTGCATTAACTTTTGAATTGTTCGAACAGGAATCGACTTACGGCTAAAGCGTAACTCGTGCCGTCAGTATTAGTGTAGCGCGTCATGGCGTAGCGTAAATATCAGCAGTGCGTCGCATTACTCGCATTAGTTGCGCTCAGACTTAAGTCGAATCCGTATGTTTGTTAGGCCGGAAGCACATTATTTTACTTTATAAAGTTTTAAATATGAATATTTTTCTTACACAAACGCAACGCTTCACTTCAGAACGCCTTTATTAGCATTTTAACTAATGAACACTGAACTGTTGATGTCAAGAATTCATCTCCTGAGAATGAATAAAAGTCAACAGGGCTCGCCACAGCCGCACCGCGCGGTGCTGGATAAGCTAAAACACACCGCGTCTGTTGCGTCATCATGTCTCGCGCGTCTCGACACACCAAAAATTAAAATGCACGTTTTTTTTTTTAACTCGACGAATATTCGCAATTCGGATTTTTCTCGGACAGCCCTGGTCAGTGTTAAACACAGAGTCTCTCGGCTCGAATGGCTTAAAGTCATATTGAGATGGAGTCGATAAGAGGAACCGAAATTTTAATTGTATAACAAGTATCCGATTCCTGACCTCAAGTATTCGAGTTTCGATTCCCAGCCCGAGTGGCGTCTCACACACACCTGGAAGTGTCCGGAGCCCTGGACGGAGAACACGAGGAACACGGCGCTGCTCTCCTGGAAGGCCCGGGTCAGCTTGTGCTCGTTGCTGGGGGTCGTGGACCAGATGCCCCTCTGCTGGGACAGCTCGATGTTCCTCATGTTGCTGCTCTTCATGATGAAGTATCGCACACAGGAGCGCGGCGGCCTCGGGGACGGAGACATGCAGCTCTACACACACCACAGCATTACACTTACACTCCATCAACACTCATCAGTGTCCATTACTGCACTTTCTGCGGTTCATCTTGATGACAAACGCACCAGAAAGACCTAAAGGACAGCATCATACTCACTTACGATATATCGGCCGATATCGGTTCATTTTTAATGTTATCGGTCTGATAAGAAAATTTATCCGATATATTAAAGCCGATAAATAATGTATTATTTCCTTCAGCTGAGACTCTTCAGATGCGCACTGTTCAACATGATGATTATGAAGTGCTTGAAATATGATTGAAATCACTTCAAAATACTGTGAAATGCAACATGTGCAGCGCAAGTCTGTCATAAAATTATCATGAGAACATTATAATTGTGTGTTTGAGACATGGATTTTACTGGTGAGACTTTTGCTTTTGTAATCAGGCTCTCAAAAATTATATAAAAATTTGGTTTTAGATTTATCGGCCGATATATCAGTTATCGGCTTTCAAATATAAAGAATTATCAGTTATCGGTATCGCTTGTTTTCATATTGGTGCATCCCTAAAACTTACCCAGTTAATTGACTATATTAAGAATGTTTTCTGAGATGTAATGTTTAAATATGCAAATTAGGTATTATCTAATTAAATATGCACTCATTTGCATACATTTCCAGAAGAGAAGTCTGAACACTGGATAAAGTCAGGTTTAAGATTCTTGCCTGATTTTGTTGGCATATTGAATGTTTTTCCAGAGGAGATTCTGGATTTCTCTTTTCATCAAAAAAAATACATTTTCATCATGTTTTAAGGAGCAAAATGTTGTATTAATCAGGCAAATGATATATGAATAAACCTTCAGCATATAGATATGAATAAAACTGTAAGGTTTGGTGTGTGTGAAGCTGCTGAAGTGGAGATTTATGACTTTACAGAGCAAATAAAGTGCTATAAAATAAACACTTCAAGTCCCCCTGTAGTCAATCATTTTATCCCTTAAAATTCACCAAAATGTCATATTTAAATGTTTTTTTCCTTGAAAAAACCCCTCATGCCTTAAACTTGAATGTAACTTGACACCCTTGCCTCATTTAGTATGCGCGGTTCTATGAATATGCAAATGAGCCCCGCCTCCACTCACTCACTCAGCTCAGAGATCCACTGGTTGACGATCACACGTTGATCTGATTGGTTACAAGGTAGTTTGTGACGTCAGAAACACCAGCGATTTCAAAGCGTGTTTTTGAGACTGTCTTTGGTTCACTGCAGTTTTAAGGAGGAAATACTCAGCAATGGAGTCGACTTATGAATTTACACATGCTTTGTCTTAAAGCATATTAAAAACACCACATAGACACATAAACAACATTAAACGCTGGATTTACACCACAGGGGGACTTTAAAAATGTATTTTGGATATTTGGAATACCCTGAAAATGACCAGTTCATGAAAAAAAACAGGTTTTGTCTTAAATATTGGAAGTGCATCTAAAATGAGTCGTGAACCTCGTAACGTCACGTACTTTCCCAGAAGCGGGAGATGAAGGGTCGTCAGCGCTGTTGAACGGGACGCGATCCTCTACCGGCGGCTTCGAGTGAAGCGATCTGTGATTCTTCATCTGAGACGCCAGCCGAGGTCTGCGGGAAACACACACACACACACACACACACACACACACACACACACACACACACACACACATCAGCATCACACCAGCCTGGCGCTGCATAGCACCGGGTGTATGATAGGGCCCCCTGTGTGAGGGAAACTAAACGCTATTGGCTGTTTGAAAAGGGGGAGGAGCCATTCAATATGTCCCGCCTTCTCTTCCAGTTTCAGTGGAAATTACGTCATCGCATCAAACAAAGCTGCGCGTTCCAAGGCACTTCAGTGGGAGTTTAAACACGGAAAAAGTCAGATTTTCATGATATGCCACCTTTAACAGTTAGTCCACACACACACACACACACACACACACACACACACACACACACACACCTGTCGGGGCTGGGCGGCTCCTCCGGGCTCCTGCAGGTCGTTTGCGGGGCCTCGTCAGAGTTCATGGGTCGGGGTCTCTGGCCGATGCCGGTGGGCTGCTGGAGGCCTGTGTGAGGGACACACGATAGTCAACTGTGTTTTAAACCAGTGGATCCCAAACGTTTCTGTGTGTCGAGAGAAACGCCTCATTCTAAGCTAATAAACACATTACGCTTCATTATGTAAGGTCTTTATACACCACTGAAAACATAGTTATGTTTATGATATTGCATTTCTGTCAACAGATCCTCCTAAATATCACACACTGCACCTGTAAGTCAGGTGTGAAGGAAGGAAAGGTGTAGCTCACCTGAGACCTGCTCCTCTGCCGACAGCACCGACACCAGCGTGCGGATCGTGGCCTCGTCCAGCTGAGAACAGGCTTTAGACGGAGAGCGGATCCGGCGCAGGAACAGGCTCTGCCAGCGCTGTCTGAGCCCGAACACCAGCTCCGCCATCTGCACACACACACACACACACACACCGTTACTGTCTGAGCCCGAACACCAGCTCCGCCATCTGCACACACACACACACACACACACACACACACACACACACACACACACAGTTACTGTCTGAGCCCGAACACCAGCTCCGCCATCTGCACACACACACACACACAAACACACACTCTTGTATATCTCTCTTTATGAGGACATTCATTGACACAATGCAATCTCTAGCCGCTTACTCTAACCTTACCCATCACAACTAAGTGCCTAACCCGACCCCTGACCCTAAACCGACCCTTAACCTCATTATAACCTTATCCCTAAAACCAAGTCTTGACCCTCAAACAGGCCTTTAAAGGCTCTCAGAAACTGAGGACCGGCCAACATGTCCTCACTTTACTCTCTCTGTCCTCACTCCACTGCTCTAACACTCAAACTGGTCCTCACAAAGATAGTTGTACAAGTACACACACACACACACACACACTCACACACACACACACTCACACTCACTCACACAGAGTTACAGGGAGTTTAATTACCTTATTTTATTATTATTATTGTTGTTATAAATCTAATAAATTTTTTCTATTTATATAATTTTATGTTTATAACACTTTAATATTTTATTTTTTAATAACAAAATAATGATTCCAAAAACAATTTTGCAATTTAATAACTGCAAACTGACCATATATTTAGTATACTTATGTAAAATATAGATTTTAATTGCTTTATTTTATCGTATATTGTTATTCATTTTATTAATATTATTTTTAAAGTGAAATAATCGTTCCAAAAAGGATTTTGAAATTGAATAATTGAAAACTGGATTTTCAGTGTTAGTTTGACCTCTTGGTCCAGTTTGAAGTTGAGCCACTCGTCGATGCTGATGTGAGCCAGACGAGCAGCGGCTCGATCCTCCATCTCACTGTCACTGCTGTCGTTCACACCGTCAGCGGCTGAAACACACACACAGTAACATCAGTGTTCAAATACAAGCAGCATCTCAGATACTTAAAACTTAGAAGATAGTTATGCATGATATATCGGCCCTCATATCGGTATCGGCCGATATCGGTTCATTTTTAATATTTTCGTTATCGGTCTGATAAGAAAATTTGTCCGATATATTAAAGCTGATAAATAATGTATTATTTCCTTCAGCTGAGACACTTCAGATGCGCACTGTTCAACATGATGATTATGAATTGCTTGAAATATGATTAGAATCACTTAAAAAAAAAATACAGTTCAGCTCAACATGTGCAGCGCAAGTCTGTCATATCGGCTACATAAAATTATCATGAGAACATTATAATCATGTGTTTGAGATGTGGATTTTAATGGTGAGACTTTTGTTTTTGTAATCAGGCTATTAAAAATTATATAAAAATTTGGATTTAGATTTATCGGCCGATATATCGGTTATCGGCTTTCAAATATAAAGAATTATCGGTATCGGCCAAAATTTGTATAATGGTGCATTACTACTTATAATAGTTTTAGATTTAGAAGTAGTAGGGATGCACCGATATCAGAATTTTGGCCAATACCGATACCGATAATTCATTATATTTGAAAGCCGATAACCGATATATCGGCCGATAAATCTAAATCCAAATTTTTATATAATGTTTGAGAGCCTGATTACAAAAACAAAAGTCTCACCAGTAAAATCCATGTCTCAAACACATGATTATGATGTTCTCATGATAATTTTATGTAGCCGATATGACAGACTTGCGCTGCACATGTTGAGCTGAACTGTATTTTCCTTTTTTGAAGTGATTTTAATCATATTTCAAGCACTTCATAATCATCATGTTGAACAGTGCGCATCTGAAGAGTCTCAGCTGAAGGAAATAATACATTATTTATCGGCTTTAATATATCAGACAAATTTTCTTATCAGACCGATAACATTAAAAATGAACCGATATCGGCCGATACCGATATGGTGGCCGATATATAAGGCAAGGCAAGTTTATTTATACAGCACATTTCATGCACTTTGGCAATTCAAAGTGCTTTACATAGAAAGGAATTGAAATAATCACAAAATAAAAGCAAGGAAAATTAAAAGTTATAAAAGGAATTAAAGGTGCATTGTGTAATTGTAATTCTTCTGCATTTTTTTAATATTTAGGAGGATCTGTTGACAGAAATGCAATATCATAAACATAACGATGTTTTCAGTGGTGTATAAAGACCTTACATAATGAACCGTAATGTGTTTATTAGCTTAGAATGAGGCATTTCTCTCTACACACACCGCGGGTCCGCTTACATCCACATGTTTCTACGGTGGCCCTGAACGGACAAACGCGTTTCGTCACAATGTTGTTGTTCGTGCAAAGAAGCGAGCTAAAGTCAGCGAATAAAACACTGACACAATGATGAACAAGTAACAATAATATTCGCAATAACATCATTTTACTGAACAAGTTAATATAACTTAATTTATCTCTGTAAAGAAACCTCATTGTTTAACTGGCTACTCTCTGCGGTCTCAGGCGACGACATCACTTCCTGTCGGCCACCATAACTTCTGTTGGGTGCAATTCGTATCCTCACCACTAGATGCTGCTAAAATAGACTAAAAATCACACACTGCACCTTTAAGTACACTTATAGAGAAAACATTAGGCTTGTTTTGTGTCAGTCCTGGTCACCTCCTCTGTGCTCCTGTAAGGCGGAGCTCGGGAGTTTAGCACATCCTCCGAATATAGCGACGGTCAGGGGCGTAACAACAGAGCAGCATCTCACGCTAGCGATCCTGTGCGCGCGCGTCATCTCGTCGTAAATCAGCCAATCACAGGGCAGGGACTCCACGGCTGCTGCCTGGCCATTGGCTGGAGGGATCTGGGTACAAATGTGTGGAGGAAAATAACTATTATGTTATTATATAGAACTACACTGCTGTTCAAAAGTTTGGGATCGGTACGATTTTTTTTAAAAGAAGTCTCTTCTGCTCACCAAGGCTGCATTTATTAAATCATAAACAGAAAAAAAATAAACAGTAATATTGTGAAATATTATTACAATTTAAAATAACAGTTTTCTATGTGAATATATAGTAAAGTGTAATTTATTCCTGTGATCAAAGCTGAATTTTCAGCATCATTACTCCAGTCTTCAGTGTCACATGATCCTTCAGAAATCACTCTAATATGATGATTTGATTATTGATTATTATCAGTGTTGAAAACAGTGATATCAGTGTGAATCATATTAGAGTGATTTCTAAAGGATCATGTGACACTGAAAACTGGAGTAATGCTGCTGAAAATTCAGCTTTGATCACAGGAATAAATTACACTTTACTATATATTCACATAGAAAACAGATGATTTACATTATAATAATATTTCATAATATTACTAATCTTTTAAAAACATTAAAAATCTTACCGAACTTATGAACTTTCACTTTAACTTGAATGATACTAAAATAATAAACTATATAGAGATAAAAAATAAAAATAAAAATGACAAAAACAACAAAATTACTAAAAGTTAAAATGAAATCGATAAATATGAAAATAGACTAATTCAAATTATTAACAAAAACTATAATAATATATGAATTATACTAAAATAAAAACTATATCGATTTTAAAAAAATGTGTAAAATAAAAACTAATTCAAAATATGAATAAAAACAGTATATGAATGATACTAAAATAATAAACTATATAGAGATTTAAAAACTAAATTACTAAAAGTTAATTACTAATTCAAATTATTAACAAAAACTATATATGCATATTACTAAAATAACAACTATATAGAGATAAAAAAATATATAAAATATAAAGAAAATATAAAAATAAAAACTAATTAAAAATATTAATAAATACTATAACAGTATATTTTTTATTATTTCCCAAACTTCTGAATGGCAGTGTGTATATATATATAGTTTCTATGAAGGGTTTGCTCAGATTCTCCACACGGACCCTCTTGTACTGCGGCTGGCTCAGGACAGATGTGGGGTGAAAGCGAACCCTCTTCTCTCTGGAGCCCGTGAGGCTCATGCTGTCCCGCTCCACATGGATCAGGTTGGGATACATCCCAGAAACCAGTGCGGCCTTGACCACGGCCCAGTTCTCCGAGTTCTGGTTCACATCCCGGATGTCCCCGCCACCCCTCGCTCGCACGAAACCTGCAGAGACAAACCAGTGTTTCGTTTCGGTTCACGGCTCAGAACTCTGATGACAGACTGTCTGAACTGTTACAAAAAATGCTTTTCTTACTCAGTATTTTTGTCTTGTTCACTAATTTGAAGGCGAAAGTTAAATGCGTGCGTCCGCACGGGCATTCATAGTTACGCTTTCAAATTAGCGCCAATTCGGGGGCAGATTGCTTGAATCGTGAGCTCATTAGCCTATTATTCTTAATGAAAAACACAACAAAACTGCACAATTACAAATTTAGGCGCTTAAATTTGGCGCTTTTACATTTCACATATTCCGTCATCATCGTTACTGTAAAAGATGCGGTTGTGACCTTTGACCTGTGGCTCTGAGCTCTTACTGACAGACTGTCTGAACTATTACTGTAAAAGATGCGGATGTGACCTTTGACCTGTGGCTCTGAGCTCTTACTGACAGACTGTCTGAACTGTTACTGTAAAAGATGCGGTTGCGACCTTTGACCTGTGGCTCTGAGCTCTTACTGACAGACTGTCTGAACTGTTACTGTAAAAGATGCGGTTGCGACCTTTGACCTGTGGCTCTGAGCTCTTACTGACAGACTGTCTGAACTGTTACTGTAAAAGATGCGGTTGTGACCTTTGACCTGTGGCTCTGAGCTCTTACTGACAGACTGTCTGAACTGTTACTGTAAAAGATGCGGTTGTGACCTTTGACCTGTGGCTCTGAGCTCTTACTGACAGACTGTCTGAACTGTTACTGTAAAAGATGCGGTTGTGACCTTTGACCTGTGGCTCTGAGCTCTTACTGACAGACTGTCTGAACTGTTACTGTAAAAGATGCGGTTGTGACCTTTGACCTGTAGCTCTGAGCTCTTACTGACAGACTGTCTGAACTGTTACTGTAAAAGATGCGGTTGTGACCTTTGACCTGTGGCTCTGAGCTCTTACTGAAAGACTGTCTAAACTATTACTGTAAAAGATGCGGTTGTGACCTTTGACCTGTGGCTCTGAGCTCTTACTGACAGACTGTCTGAACTATTACTGTAAAAGATGCGGTTGTGACCTTTGACCTGTGGCTCTGAGCTCTTACTGACAGACTGTCTGAACTGTTACTGTAAAAGATGCGGTTGTGACCTTTGACCTGTGGCTCTGAGCTCTTACTGACAGACTGTCTGAACTGTTACTGTAAAAGATGCGGTTGTGACCTTTGACCTGTGGCTCTGAGCTCTTACTCATAGACTGTCTGAACTGTTACTGTAAAAAATGCAGTTGTGACCTTTGACCTGTGGCTCTGAGCTCTTACTGACAGACTATCTGAACTGTTACTGTAAAAGATGTGGTTGTGACCTTTGACCTGTGGCTCTGAGCTCTTACGGACAGACTGTCTGAACTGTTACTGTAAAAGATGCGGTTGTGACCTTTGACCTGTGGCTCTGAGCTCTTACTGACAGACTGTCTGAACTGTTACTGTAAAAGATGCGGTTGTGAACTTTGACCTGTGGCTCGGAGCTGTCCCAGAAGCTGAGTCCGCATCCCGACGATGATCTCCATCGTGGCCTGAGAGAGGAAATTCTTCTCACAGAACGCTCTTTCCCAGCCGTCACTGCGAGCTTTCTGCCACGCCTAAAGACAACAACAACAACTGAATAAAACATCATGAATAAAAACTATAACAGTACATGAATGATACTAAAATAACAACTATATAGAGATTTAAAAATATATATATTTTACAGTAATATTTCTGACCTGTGGTTATTACGGTAACATTTCTGACCTGTGGTTATTACGGTAACATTTCTGACCTGTGGTTATTACGGTAACATTTCTGACCGTAACATTTCTGACCTGCGGTTATTACAGTAACATTTCTGACCTGCGGTTATTACAGTAACATTTCTGACCTGCGGTTATTACGGTAACATTTCTGACCTGTGGTTATTACGGTAACATTTCTGACCGTAACATTTCTGACCTGCGGTTATTACAGTAACATTTCTGACCTGCGGTTATTACGGTAACATTTCTGACCTGCGGTTATTACGGTAACATTTCTGACCTGCGGTTATTACAGTAACATTTCTGACCGTAACATTTCTGACCTGCGGTTATTACAGTAACATTTCTGACCGTAACATTTCTGACCTGCGGTTATTATGGTAACATTTCTGACCTGTGGTTATTACGGTAACATTTCTGACCTGTGGTTATTACGGTAACATTTCTGACCTGCGGTTATTACGGTAACATTTCTGACCTGCGGTTATTACGGTAACATTTCTGACCTGCGGTTATTACGGTAACATTTCTGACCGTAACATTTCTGACCTGTGGTTATTACGGTAACATTTCTGACCTGCGGTTATTACGGTAACATTTCTGACCGTAACATTTCTGACCTGCGGTTATTATGGTAACATTTCTGACCTGTGGTTATTACAGTAACATTTCTGACCTGTGGTTATTACAGTAACATTTCTGACCTGTGGTTATTACAGTAATATTTCTGACCTGAAAGGCCCGGAGCAGGGCCATGTGGTCGCTGAAGGTGTTTGCGGTGAAGCGTTTCCGGCACAGCATGGCTCCGCGCTTCTGAGCGGCCTGAGACGGCAGAACGAACGGGTCTCGGTGGGCCAGCGTACAGGCGATGGTGAGGATCGGGTCCAGACACTTCAGAACCACCGCACACAGGACCATCTTCCCCAGGTGAGGCTCCACGGGCAGGTCGGCCAGGTGAAAGCCCAGCTCCGTCAGGTTCTCCCAGGGGTCCATGGCATCGATGGTCTGCGTGGAGGAGTCAGAGAGCAGGGGATTCAATTACACTGCAGAACATGCTTTTTTTACTTAGTATTTTTGTCTTGTTTCCAGTCCAAATATCTACAAATTCTTAAATCAAGATGCATTTACAAGATGAGTAAAATGACATAAGAAATCATATCTTGTTTTCTGGAGAAATTAATAATAATTAATAATTTTTTTCAAAATGACCCATCAGATTATTCATCTGCACCAATTCAGACCGGACTGTTTTCTGTTTTCACATGAAGGCTCTTCTGAAGCGCCGATCTGATTATGACTGTACTGTGATGTTTGCGTGTGAAAGGTGTGTGACCTTGAGCATCTGCACGGCGTGTTTGACCGTGTGCAGGTGCGGCGGCTCAGGTGCTCTCGAGAGGAACTCAGCGATCGGGCAGGAGACGGGAGCCAGGAGCTTAGTGTGCAGACACAGTTCCTGAGGAACACACACGCACACACACACAAAACACACACACACACAGAGTTATTTTTGTCGTGTTCATTTCTGTGAAGCTGGTTTGAAACAAGGGCTGCACGATTAATCACAATTTACATGGAAACGCACTTAAACCGAGTTGACTTATCGCGATTTTGAAATTGTAAAGGCTGTGATTATTTGTAATGTGCAGCTTGTCAGTGACGTACGGCTCAGTAAACGCGGCTCACTCTGAAAGCACTGAGTTTGAGTCGCTTATAACGTGCATTTGAAAAAGCAACACGCGTCAAACATCTTTCCAAACACGAGAAGCATTTATGAACCTCTTGTCCAACAAAAGACAACATTTAATAACATGCTTTTACTCCGAACTCACTTCATAAGGACAGCTGAGCTCAAAGCGTTTCAATCTTCTGTTTATTCAGAGACAGCGATAGAGGCTTCCTGGAATGATGTGTGTTATCTTACTTCTTCCGCAGTGGCATATGTGGAGTGTGTGTGTGAGAGACGCCTCTGGTGTTCAGATGGATATGTGGTGTGTGTGTGTGTGTGTGTGTGTGTGACACCCTCTGGTGTTCAGATGGAGCATTTACTACCGATCAGCCGCTTCACTGACAAAGTGCGCATAAAATAATCGTAGCCTTTGCCAAATCGCGTGTGGTTTAATTGCGATTAATAGTGCAGTCCTAGTGTATTGTATAAAGTGCTATATACAAGCAAACTAAGTTTAGAGTGTGTGTGTGTGTGAGAGAGAGAGAGAGAGAGAGAGAGAGAGAGAGAGAGAGAGTGTGAGTGTGTGTGTGTGTGTGAGTGTGTGTGTGTGAGAGTGTGTGTGTGTGTGTGTGTGTGTGAGAGAGAGAGAGTGTGTGTGTGTGTGTGTGTGTGTGTGTGTGTGTGTGTGTGTGTGTGTGTGTGTGTGTGTGTGTGTGTGTGTGTGTGTGTGTGTGTGTGTGTGTGTGTGTGTGTGTGAGAGTGTGTGTGTGTGTCTGTGTGTGTGTGTGTGTGTGTGTGTGTGTGCGTGTGCGTGTGCGTGTGTGTATACCTGTAGAGGCATGCGCAGTAGCTGTGGAATCTGGTGTTCCAGCATGTTGTTGAACCTCAGACGGCTGAAGAGATGGAAGCAGATCCCCGGTCTGCAGCGTCCCGCTCTAAACAACAAACAAACACACGATCAGACACAAACACACTCGCACACACACACACACTCTATCTCACACACACACACACCTGCCCTTCCTCTGCAGAGCGCTGGCCTTCGAGATCCACACCATCTTCAGCATCGTCACGTTATTCATTGCGTCGTAGGTTTTCTGTAACAGAAAAAAAATATTTTTAAAAAATGTAAAATTGAGTGTTCATCTGAGGGTCCAAGACCCCAGGACTTTTATCGCACTTGAACCACGAATACACACACAAAAAATGTAATGGATTCGAGGAGTTTTGTGGTTGAAATTTTAAAAAGTAACAAATCCTTCTCGTGGCTCAATTTGACCCCTTAGGAATGAATGAAATGCGAGGAATGCTTCAGTTCACATAGAAAAACCTAAAAATGCTCAAAATTCAAACTAAAAATGCTAAAATTTGATCAAAAACATGTGTATGTGATGCATACTGAAGCGAACTGGCTTTAGGACCCAGAGGAACAGCTCGTTTACTCCATATAGAGATATAAGGACATCTAGAGTCATGAAATATCATCTTATATTATTATTTATTTTCCACAAGAGATCGGCAAAGACACTCAATGTAAGATATTTAGAGCTGAATTAAAAGGGTTATGCATGAATTTGTGAGTTATTTTAAATTTAAATGTGAGGAATGTGCTTAAATTACTATTTATTTATTATTTATTGATCAAATCTAGTCATTAAAAAGGTAAATAAAATAAAAAATAAGAAAAATTCATTAAAAAATTGAAAAATTATTATCAAAAATAAATAAAATAAATAAGCTTTCTGGACAAAAAATAAATAAAATTAAGTATAAATTTAGGGCTTCGGGTCATTTTGACCCACGAAGGAAAGATGTGTTACAAAGTGTGAGGGAAGGATAAGGGTCCAGTCCAGTAATATAGAACTGAAGCAAATAAGAAGATAATTTACAAAAATATGTTCACAAAATATTATCATACTATACCACTAAATCAGCAGGAGAAAAACAACCAAACCTCTTTAACTTTGCCGGAGTCGATTACAAAAACGACATCGTTGACCGTAATGCTGGTCTCTGCGATGTTGGTCGAGAGAATCTGTGGATTGAGAGGAGTGTGTGTGAGATGTTCGCATGTAAAGAGAGTGTGTGTGTGTGTGTGTGTGTGTGTGTGTGTGTGTGTGTGTGTGTGTGTGTGTGTGTGTGTGTGTGTGTGAAGTTTATAGATATGAGAGGAAGATATACGCACGATCTTGCGAACCCCTTTAGGAGTGTTCCTCAAAACCTTCTTCTGGTCTGACGTCTGCATGCTGGAGTGAAGGATGAACACCTGAAACCTGAAGACCGACAGTTCCTCACAATCAATACAAAATTACAGATGTAGACATTTCTTAAGCTTGGTAACACTGAAAAGACTGGAAGCTCGTTTCCGCCACGGAATAAAAAAATTAAAAGGTAATTGTGACTTATCTTATAATTCAGACATTTTTCTCAAAATTCCAAGTTTATATCTCGCAATTCTGACTTTATTTCCCACAATTCCGAGTTAATTTCCCACAATTCTGAGTTTGTACCTCACAATTCCCAGTTCATTTCCCACAATTCCGAGTTTATATCTCTTAATTCTGACTTTATTTCACACAATTCTGAGTTTATTTCCCACAATTCTGACTTCATTTCCGGCAATTCCACGTTTATATCTCAGAATTCTGACTTTTTTCTCTGCAATTCCGAGTTTATATCTCACAATTCTGACTGATTTTATTTCCCGCAACACTGACTTAATTTCCGGCAATTCCAAGTTTATATCTCACAATTCTGAGTTAATTTCCCGCAATTCCGAGTTTATATCTCACAATTCCGAGTTCAATTCCTGCAATTCTGACTTTATTTCCCACAATTCCAATTTATATCTCACAATTTAGATTTTATTTTACGCAATTCCGAGTTTATATCTCATAATTTGGACTTAATTTCCAGCAATTCCAAGTTTATATCTCATAATTCCGAGTTCAATTTCCGCAATTCCAAGTTTATGTCTCACAATTCTGACATTTTCCACTGACTTCGAATTGTAAGATATAAACTCGCAATTTATCTTTTTTTATGGCGGAAGCAATTTTCATTGAATATTGCTTTAGAACAGGAAGGAAACACACACTACAGACACTCACACACCTTTGCTGGTGATCTGTGAACCTTTTATCATCAAAGACGATGCGATCTCTCAGAGACACGATCTCATCGTAGCCGGGCAGGAAAATCAACACCGCGCCTGAGGACAAAAACACCTGTGAATAAAGCTCATTCTGCTTCTGCTGGTGTGTCTGCTGCAGACGTGAGTGTTTAAAGGAGTAGTTCACTTCAGAATTAAAATGTCCTGATTATTTACTCTCCCCAACGTCATTCAAGATGTTCACGTTTTTCTTTCTTCAGTCGGAAATAAATGAAGGTTTTTGAGGAAAACATCCCTCATTTTCTCCATATAGTGTCTTCAATGGGGTCCAACGGGTCGAAGGTCCAGATGTGAGTTTCAGTGCAGCTTCAAAGTCTCGACACGATCCAGCCGAGGAATAAGAGTCTCATCTAGACAAACCAGCGGACATTTATAACAGAAATAAACATTTATATACTTTTTAACCTTGTGTGTTCCGGCTCATAAATGTTGGATAGGGCGAAAAACTCAATCTCATTTTCTCCTCCAACTTAAAAATCGTCCGACATCGTTGTTTTACTTTTTATTTTTATTTTTTTGTAAATGGAGTTTGACCTTGCATGGCTTTGTAAACACTGGGTCTGTTCTTACGCCTACGTCACGCTTGACCTTTCAACCTGATTACGTAATGTGTGGATCATCACAGCGAGAGCAAGACCAGCATTAGAGGTTTAAAAGTATATAAATGTTTATTTCTGTTATAAATGTCGGCTGGTTTGTCTAGATGAGACTCTTATTCCTCGGCTGGATCGTGTCGAGGCTTTGAAGCTGCACTGAAACTCACATCTGGACCTTCGACCCGTTGGACCCCATTGAAGACACTATATGGAGAAAATGAGGGATGTTTTCCTCAAAAACCTTCATTTATCTTCATGAACATCTTAATTCTGAAGTGCCGA
Organism: Vimba vimba; assembly: GCA_022828995.1. NCBI lineage: Eukaryota > Metazoa > Chordata > Actinopteri > Cypriniformes > Leuciscidae > Vimba > Vimba vimba. Next base: position 810,191 of record CM040820.1, on the reverse strand, counting down.
ATGCTTTACGGCCTCACCCTCGTCAGAGCTCTGGCAGATGTTGAAGAGCAGATGCAGGATGAGGTCCAGGTCGACCTTCTCGTCGTCGAAGCTGTGATGATACGCTTTGAGAAGCTCCTGGTCCTCAGAGCTCAGATCAGATGTGGAGGACTGAACCAGAGACGCCTCGTCCAGACGACCCGCTTCAACACCCCATCTGCACACACACACACACACACACACACACACACACACACACACACACGTCTGGTTCACTATCTTTATGGGGACTCTCTATATACGTAATGGTTTTTATATTGTACAAACTGTATATTCTGTCTTCTTACACTAACCCTACCCATCACACACACACACACACACACACACACACACACACACACACACACACACACACACACACACACACTAACCCGACCCCTAAACCTACCCATCTCTCTCACACACACACACACACACACACACACACACACACACTAACCCGAACCCCTAAACCTACCCATCTCTCACACACACACACACACACACACACACACACACACACACTAACCCGACCCCTAAACCTACCCATTACACACACACACACACACACTAACCCGACCCCTAAACCTACCCATTACACACACACACACACACACACACACACACACACACACACACACACACACACACACACACACACACACACACACACACACACACACACACACGCACACACACACACTAACCCGAACCCTTAAACCTACCCATCTCTCACACACACACACACACACACACACACACACACACACACACACACACACACACACACTGAAGCGCAGCTCTTACATGTGGGACTCCAGCAGATCTACGGCCTCGGGTTGCTTGAAGCGCTTCGCCCAGTCGAGAGCCGTCCTGAAGTATTACAGTTTCTGTTAGTAATTAGAATTTTCACTATGATTTCAATTTATAAGTTATAATCAGTTTGTTGCATTTTTTGGTCATTTTTATTAGTTTTTTTTAAATTTGTAAAATAACAAATATATTATTTGTTTAAAATAATATTAATATATTAGTTTTATCCATTCTTATTCATTTGTTTTAGTTTATATGTAATTTTCTGGCAAAAAAAAAAAAAAAGTAAATATTTGCCAGTGGGCTCAGAAAATGTATCTTGATTTAAGAATGTTCAACACTAATATTTGCATAATTTAATGCCATGACTTTATGAATTTAAGATGTTCTGCTCTGATTTAAGACCTGCAGAAACTAAACTAAGATGAGAAAAGCCACATGGCCAACTAGCTGAAATAAAACAAGTTTTTTATATTTTATATTAGTAGTATTTTTGGTATGTGATTATAATTTTGATAATATTTTGAATAAAATTTAATTTTTATATTAACTGTTTTCACTATAATTTTTGATACAGTTTTTTGTAATTTTGTTGTTTTTGTCTATTTTTTTTTACTCATTTTTGTTTATTAGTAGTGCTGTCAAATTGATTAATCATATACAATCTCCATATATCATCATATATCAATCATATCTCCATATATCAATCATATACTAACACCAAAGTTTGTGTTTATATAATATGTGTGTCTATATATATCATATTTATGTATGACTATATAAAAAGATATATGTATATGTATGTATGTATATGTATATATATATATATATATATATATATATATATATATATATATATATATATATATATATATATATAAATATAAATATAAATACAATATTATCAGTTATTATCATAACAAACCTTTATGTCAGATGTGATTAATCGATTTGACAGCACTATTCATTACCTTTAATATTTAGTTTTAGTACTTCAGTAATAAAGTTGTTTTGTTTATTGTTTTGTTTTGGTGATCAAATATTAGTTTTAAGGGATAAAATGATTGACTACAGAGGACTTAGATTTAATATATTTATATTTCTAGCGACATGTGTGTGCTCACCAGCCGTTGGAGGCTCTGATGTTGACGTTCGCGCCCATGCTGAGCAGTTGCTCCATCTGACTGAGAAACCCTCGGCCCGAGGACACCATCAGGGCGGTGGCGCTCGTCTCGCTGTGCCTGTAATCCACTGAGAGAGCACCAACACACACGTGAGGAACACACACCGCGCTTCAGCTCAGAGAGCGCTTGAGTGTGTGTGCACTGCAAAACACGCTTTTCTTACTCAGTATTTTTGTCTTGTTTCCAGTCCAAATATCTAAAAATTCTTAAATCAAGATGCATTTACTAGAGGAGTAAAATGACATTAGATATTATGTGTTGTTTTCTGGGGGAAAAATCTAAATGAAGTGAGTTTTTGCTTAAAAAAAAAGAGCAAAATGATCTGCCAATGGGGTAAAAAAATACACTTAATTCAAACAGAAACAAGATTATTTTTCTGACCCCATTGGCAGATCATTTTGCTTTTTTTTTTAAGCAAAAACTCACTTCATTTAGATTTTTCCCCCAGAAAACAACACATAATATCAAGTAAGAAAAGCATGTTGTGCCATGTGAGTGTGTGTGCGCCTTCATTACCACTGATGTTCTCGTTCAGGATGAGGTTGAAGAGCTGTGTGAAGGCGTCAGCGTCCTGGTTCAAGAAAATGTTTGAGATGCAGGCGTCCATTTCCCTGAGGAGCCACGGCTCTAGCGTGGCCACGTCCTTCTCGCTCTGAGGACACGCAGAAAAGACACGCTTTCACATTTAAAACGGAGAGAAGAACAATATGCAAAAACTGTGGGGGGGGGAGATAGGGCAAAAATATCATATCACGATTTCTTTCAGGAAAATCACAATTTTATCACGATTCTCTTTCATGTTGGTTTTGCACCCCGTGGTGAGGAGCAGAGTTCCTCAGAGATGGAGTAAATCACTCCGCAGGTTCAAGAAAATGAGAATATAGTTCCCAGTATGTATACACACCTTTTTGTGTGTCTATACAAATCACAACATGTAAATAGGAGAATGTTGGCGTTATTTTGTCACTTATTGGGAGCAGTATGCTAGCTGGAGCCATTTACCTCCAGTCTTTGTGCTAAGCTAGGCTAGCAGTGTGTTCGTCAGACAGAGTTACGGCACGCACGGAGATGAGAAGGGTGTGTGTGGACTTATCTAACTCTGGGGGATACGGGGAATAAGCTGAAGTCCCAAAAAGTCGGCGTGTTCCTTTAAGAGACATACACCGGTACTGCGGTATATTAAAAATTCATATCATAACAAAAATAAACATCGGTATGAACCGGTATAGCACCCAGCACTGATATCGCACACAGGACTGACACTGAGTGATGATGTGAGAGAGAGCATGAGGAGAGACCGTCTGACTGAAGACACTGTCTCCGCCGTCATCCAGGAGGTCGTTCTCCTGCAGGACACAAGATGGCGTCTTCTCCCGGGCCGGTTCTGGTTCCGGGTCGTCCTGATGGGATTCACACCACTCCGTCAGAGACGACTGCTGCCGCTCCTCTGAAGGGGACACACACACGGCCTGCTTTCAGCACACTCATCATTTTTGTTTGACAAAATGTTGTTTTGTTTTTTTGCCATTGGCTTTTGTCTTCATTAGTTGGAGACATTAAATTTAATATTCTACAATATTATTGATCTCCTGCATTGACAGCATTATATGAGAACTGAACTGAGCTGGACGATGACATCACGGTTTTCTCCACAGCGGCTATATATATATATATGAACTAAATTAATAACTTTTTTACAACAGAAATGAACCATCGCTGAACTTACTTAAGCTGGACTGTGAAGCTATTTTCTTCTGGAAACAAACTTTGTTGCATTATTTTCCTGTTATCTCTGTAAAGCTGCTCTGAAACAATATATATACTGTCTAAAGCTCTATATAAATAAAGGTGACTTGACTTTAACTGCATTATTTAACTACTGTTCATTTAGACTACTGGTCAAAGGTTTGAAATAATTAATGTTTTTGAAAGAAGTGCTCAACAAAGCTGCATTTATCTGATCAAAAATACAGAAAAACAGTGAAATATTATCATAATGTAAATCATCTGTTTTCTATGTGAATATATAGTAAAGTGTAATTTATTCCTGTGAATTTTCAGCATCATTACTCCAGTCTTCAGTGTCACATGATCCTTCAGAAATCACTCTAATATGATGATTTGATGCTCAAGAAACATTTATTATTAATTATTAATAATTATTATTATATGATTATTATCAGTGTTGAAAACAGGTCATGTCTTTGTGGAAACTGTGATACATTTTATTTTCCAGGATTCTCTGATGAATAGAAAGTTCAAAAGAACAGTGTTTATTTGAAATAGAATCTTTTGTAACATTATAAATGTCTTTACTGTCACTTTTGATCAATTTAATTAATCCTTGATGAATAAAAGTATCAATTTCTTTAAAGAACCCCATCCTGACCCCAAATGTCTTAATGGTAGTGAATCAATGTTTCCATAAAAATAACCGTTTCAACACTGATAATAATCATAAATGTTCCTTGATCATCAAATCATCATATTAGAGTGATTTCTGAAGGATCAAGTGACACTGAAGACTGGAGTAATGATGCTGAAAATTTACAGGAATAAATTAGACTTTACTATATATTCACATAGAAAACAGTTATTTTAAATTATAATAATATTTCACATTTTTACTGTATTTTTGATCAAATAAGCGCAGCCTTGCTGAGCAGAAGAGACTCTTTGAGACGTTTGAGCGCTGCTGTATTTGAGCTGTTAGCGTCACCTTTCTGCGCCTCCTTCTTGTATTTAATCATGTCTTTGTTGGTGTATCCGGTGGTTCGCAGGATATCCTCCAGAAAGAGTTGCTTGACCTCGTATGGACAACCTTCGACTTCAAAGAAAACTCAACGTTATTGTTCAGAACATCACATTATCACACTAACATTCATGTTTGGTGTTTATCAGGGTCCTGCTCCAATCAGAGTTAAAGTTATTAATTTGAATTGAGGTGGCACAGAAGTGTAATTAAAATGCACATTTAAGAAAGTATTAAAATACAGTCTAACAGTCTAACAGAAGGACGGACAAAACCAGTCAAATATCAACTGAGTTCTGCTCATATTTTATCACCATTTTCTAAACTATAGTGAATAAACTGTGATAATGTGAGAAATGGCGTCTGAATAAATGTTGGTTTGACTGTATGTGTATTTTTTCCAGCGTGAATAAACCCATGAATGTGTTTCCTACTGTGAATAACGGGACACGCGCCGAAGTATCTGATGAACAGACTGACGTCCAGCGCGGCGCTAGACAGGATTAGCTTTAGCGACGGCATCTTCTGAAGCATGTCCTTCATCTTCGTGAGTAAGAAGTCCGTCAGTCCGTCTCGCTCGTGCACTTCGTCCTACAGGAGCAGAAATCATGAGGATTAGGGTTGGGAATCGGATCCTTGAGGTCGGGAATCGGATCCTTGAGGTCGGGAATCGGACACTTGAGGTCGGGAATCGGACACTTGGACACTTGAGGTCGGGAATCGGACCCTTGAGGTCAGGAATCGGACACCTGAGGTCGGGAATCGAACACTTGAGGTCGGGAATCGGACACTTGAGGTCGGGAATCGAACACTTGGGGTCGGGAATCGGACACTTGAGGTCGGGAATCGAACACTTGGGGTCGGGAATCGGACACTTGAGGTCGGGAATCGGATCCTTGAGGTCGGGAATCGGACACTTGAGGTCGGGAATCGAACACTTGGGGTCGGGAATCGGACACTTGAGGTCGGGAATCGGACACTTGAGGTCGGGAATCGGACCCTTGAGGTCGGGAATCGGACACTTGAGGTCGGGAATCGGACCCTTGAGGTCAGGAATCGGACACCTGAGGTCGGGACTCGAACACTTGGGGTCGGGAATCGGACACTTGAGGTCGGGAATCGGATCCTTGAGGTCGGGAATCGGACACTTGAGGTCGGGAATCGAACACTTGGGGTCGGGAATCGGACACTTGAGGTCGGGAATCGGATCCTTGAGGTCGGGAATCGGATCCTTGAGGTCGGGAATCGGACACTTGAGGTCGGGAATCGGACACTTGGACACTTGAGGTCGGGAATCGGACCCTTGAGGTCAGGAATCGGACACCTGAGGTCGGGAATCGAACACTTGGGGTCGGGAATCGGACACTTGAGGTCGGGAATCGGACCCTTGAGGTCAGGAATCGGACACTTGAGGTCGAGAATCGAACACTTGGGGTCGGGAATCGGACACTTGAGGTCGGGAATCGGATCCTTGAGGTCGGGAATCGGATCCTTGAGGTCGGGAATCGGACACTTGAGGTCGGGAATCGGACACTTGGACACTTGAGGTCGGGAATCGGACCCTTGAGGTCAGGAATCGGATCCTTGAGGTCGGGAATCGAACACTTGGGGTCGGGAATCGGACACTTGGGGTCGGGAATCGGACACTTGAGGTCGGGAATCGGATATTTGAGGTCGGGAATCGGACACTTGAGGTCGGGAATCGAACACTTGAGGTCGGGAATCGGACACTAGAGGTCGGGAATCTGACACTAGAGGTCGGGAATCGGACACTTGAGGTCGGGAATCGGACACTTGGACACTTGAGGTCGGGAATCGGACCCTTGAGGTCAGGAATCGGACACCTGAGGTCGGGAATCGAACACTTGGGGTCGGGAATCGGACACTTGAGGTCGGGAATCGGATCCTTGAGGTCGGGAATCGGACACTTGAGGTCGGGAATCGAACACTTGGGGTCGGGAATCGGACACTTGAGGTCGGGAATCGGACACTTGAGGTCGGGAATCGGACCCTTGAGGTCAGGAATCGGACACTTGAGGTCGGGAATCGGACCCTTGAGGTCAGGAATCGGACACCTGAGGTCGGGACTCGAACACTTGGGGTCGGGAATCGGACACTTGAGGTCGGGAATCGGATCCTTGAGGTCGGGAATCGGACACTTGAGGTCGGGAATCGAACACTTGGGGTCGGGAATCGGACACTTGAGGTCGGGAATCGGATCCTTGAGGTCGGGAATCGGATCCTTGAGGTCGGGAATCGGACACTTGAGGTCGGGAATCGGACACTTGGACACTTGAGGTCGGGAATCGGACCCTTGAGGTCAGGAATCGGACACCTGAGGTCGGGAATCGAACACTTGGGGTCGGGAATCGGACACTTGAGGTCGGGAATCGGACCCTTGAGGTCAGGAATCGGACACTTGAGGTCGAGAATCGAACACTTGGGGTCGGGAATCGGACACTTGAGGTCGGGAATCGGATCCTTGAGGTCGGGAATCGGATCCTTGAGGTCGGGAATCGGACACTTGAGGTCGGGAATCGGACACTTGGACACTTGAGGTCGGGAATCGGACCCTTGAGGTCAGGAATCGGATCCTTGAGGTCGGGAATCGAACACTTGGGGTCGGGAATCGGACACTTGGGGTCGGGAATTGGACACTTGAGGTCGGGAATCGGATATTTGAGGTCGGGAATCGGACACTTGAGGTCGGGAATCGAACACTTGAGGTCGGGAATCGGACACTAGAGGTCGGGAATCGGACACTAGAGGTCGGGAATCGGACACTTGAGGTCGGGAATCGGACACTTGGACACTTGAGGTCGGGAATCGGACCCTTGAGGTCAGGAATCGGACACCTGAGGTCGGGAATCGAACACTTGGGGTCGGGAATCGGACACTTGAGGTCGGGAATCAGATCCTTGAGGTCGGGAATCGGACACTTGAGGTCGGGAATCGAACACTTGGGGTCGGGAATCGGACACTTGAGGTCGGGAATCGGACCCTTGAGGTCGGGAATCGGACCCTTGAGGTCAGGAATCGGACACTTGAGGTCGGGAATCGGACCCTTGAGGTCAGGAATCGGACACCTGAGGTCGGGAATCGAACACTTGGGGTCGGGAATCGGACACTTGAGGTCGGGAATCGGATCCTTGAGGTCGGGAATCGAACACTTGGGGTCGGGAATCGGACACTTGGGGTCGGGAATCGGACACTTGAGGTCGGGAATCGGATCCTTGAGGTCGGGAATCGAACACTTGGGGTCGGGAATCGGACACTTGGGGTCGGGAATCGGAAATTTGAGGTCGGGAATCGGACACTTGAGGTCGGGAATCGAACACTTGAGGTCGGGAATCGGACACTTGAGGTCGGGAATCGGACACTAGAGGTCGGGAATCGGACACTAGAGGTCGGGAATCGGACACTTGAGGTCGGGAATCGGACACTAGAGGTCGGGAATCGGATACTTGAGGTCGGGAATCGGACACTAGAGGTCGGGAATCGGACACTTGAGGTCGGGAATCGGATACTTGAGGTCGGAATCGGATACTTGAGGTCGGGAATCGGACACTTAAGGTCGGGAATCGGACACTTGAGTTTGGGAATCGGATACTTGAGGTCGGGAATCGGATACTTGAGGTCGGGAATCGAATACTTGAGGTCGGAAATCGAATACTTGAGGTCGGAAATCGAATACTTGTAATAAAATTAAAATTTTGTGAGCATTTCATTATAACTTTAAACTAGGGCTGCACAATATATTGAAATTATCGAAATATCGCAAATGTATCGCAACGGCTTGCAATAACTGCAGTCATGAACAAAAGACAAAGAGAAAATCACTCGCTCTCTCGGCTGAATAACTTTTGTAGCTTTAATAAGAATCAGGATATATTTGATTCATACTGTGAAAACTAAGCAGTGTTTTATTTTTACATTTGATTATTGAGTTTGTGTTGTTAATAACCCTAATGTAGGATAACCTGACCCCTGACCCCCGAGGTTTACACTGATGTTAGAATAACCCTTCTGAAATACAGTAAAACACTGATGTTCACTTTCAGAAGTTTAGGGATGTTTTACTGTCACAAAAAGAATGTGAAACATGCATGTAGGTTATATAATTTTAAGATATTTTAAAGATAATTTAAGTTTATTTTACACACTTTAAGCATTATCGTATCGCATATCGCAATATTTAATGATTTATCGCATTTTTCTTTAATATCGTGCAGCTCTACTTTAAACAATTCAAGCGTGAAACGTTATTTTACCTAAAACCAAGAGAAAACAATAAGAAATTATATTACATAAGAAGAAATTCTCAAAGTCTCACCACAATGACGTGCGTGACCATAGACATCGCGTCGTCTCCGGCCATTAGCGTCCTTAGCAGAACTCCACTCGTGCAGAACGTCAACAGGGTTTTAGGAGAAACTCTGAGGAGAAGCACATACCCAGAATGCATCAGCACATTTGCAGTCATTAAGAGCGAGACGATTCAGGTCATTGTACTCTATAGAACCTTTTTGCGCCGACGTCACAATTACGTCACGCCGTTAGCTGGAGGCAAAACAAAGGGAAAACTGGAGGCGGTTAATACAAACCAGCACAGATTTGGCTACATAAATGTTGTCTTGTTGTGTTGGGTGCAAGAATTGACGTACCACATGTGTCGTGTAATGTCACGTGACCATTCAGCATAGTTATAGGCATCTAAAAGGCCCTCAGTTTCTCTTTATGTACACACACACGCAAGCTCTTGAAGCTCCGCCCCCTGTGCCGGGAGTAGCAGCTCATTTGCATTTAAAGGGACAAACACAAAAACGGTGAAACTCAAAAAGTGAAAGTTTTAACATGCTATAAAAAATATCTGTGGGGTATTTTGAGCCAAAACTTCACATACACACACCCGTGTTGAGTAGTTGTTAAGAAAGAATCCTGAAGAAAAATAATTATTAACTTGACATCCTTGCCTCATTTAGTATTCGCGGTTCTATGAATAAGATCTGATTGGTTATGATTTGTGACACTCTCCTCCAAACTTGGATGGATAGTATGCAAATGGCAAAACAGCAGTGTTGTGTGGTGTTGTGTAGTTGTTCACCTGCTCTCCAGGCGTATCTGATAGCCCACGGTCTGCCCGATCTTCTCGCCGCGCTCGGCCGCCACACGCTCCGCCACCGCGATCGTCGCTAATCTCCTGGGCTGAGTGCAAAAGATCCGGCAGGGAATCCCATTCCCACTGCAGTCGTCCAGGAGGAATTGGGGGATCTGGGAGAGGAACACAGAAGCGGGTCAAGCTCAGACCGATTTATACTCGTGTGAAACCCTGAAAGAGTGTTTAATCCAGAAAATGTAACACTCTATCTGACTTGGGAATGGCTGAAAATTACTAACATCGGAAGCTAAGCTGACTATTGCAGTATTAACCCTTGTCTGCAAATTAAAAAAACTTACACAGAAAGTTAAAGGAGACTCTTGGCAGATTATTGTTGAAGCAAAAAAAGTTTAAAAAGTGAAACCAAAGTTAACTTAAACCTGTTGCCTTGGCTTCTGGCTTGCTTAGTTGGGGACATTTAATATTCAACAACATTATTGATCTGCCTTACTTAAGGTGGACGCTGACGTTATTTTCTTCTAGAAACAAATTTTGTTGTATTATTTTCATGTTATCACTGTAAAGCTGCTTTGATACAATCTGTATTGTAAAAGTGCTATACAAATAAAGGTGACTTGAATTGACTTTTTATGTTTATTGTTGTGAAAAATGTGCAGAAATACTATTTTCAATTGTTATATGAAATAAATATTTTCAAAAACATGTTTTACTCTAAAACTATGAGAAAACCAAAGCCATAAATCTAAACAAGTTGTGTTCAAAATGTGAGGTTGATATCTCAAAACGGATTTCTCAGTGAGATGTTGTTCGGCTGCAGTACCAAACGCTTCCACTAGAGGAAACTCGTCTCTCATTCATTTCCAATGCGCCCATTTTTGTGACAATTTTTTCAGGACCATTTTACCTGTTCGAATTATTGCCATAATTTTTTTGTGTGTTCACACAGCAAGTGCCAAAATCTTCACCAAGTTTCGTACCATTCCAATGAAGAAGAATAAAAAAAAAATATATAATAATTTCCGAAGAGCACCATGTTCTCTGAGCAACAAAATATACTGATGCCGTCAGGGTTCTGATGCCTCAGAAGTGTTTTACAGTCCTGACCTGTGTGGTTTTGCCGGACCCGGTCTCCCCCAGGACCAGCACCACCTGGTTCTCCCTGATTGTTTGGACCAGCTCCTCCTGACGCGCATAAACGGGCAACGATCTCCGGAAGCAATCCAGTTCAGACGGGCCTCGGATGTGAGGAACCTGAGGAATCCCGTGACTGAGACGCCCGCTGGTCCTACTTTTACCGTCTAGAGGAAAGAACCAGCGGGAGAAGATCGTATCAGGGAAACGAGAGAGTTTTCTGATCAAATAAATGCAACTTTAATGCACTGCAGAACAAATGCTTTTCTTACTTAGTATTTTTGTCTTGTTTCCAGTCCAAAATCCCAAATATCTAAAAATTCTTAAATCAAGAAGCATTTACTAGATGAGTAAAATGACATAAGAAATTATATCTTGTTTTCCGATAAAAAAAAACAAAACAAAATTAAGTGAGTTTTTGCTTAAAACAAGCAAAATTATCTGCCAATGGAGTAAGAAAAATAATCTTGTTTTCCGTTTGAATTAAGATTATTTTTCTTGTTTTCCGTTTGAATTAAGATTATTTTTCTTGTTTTCCGTTTGAATTAAGATTATTTTTGGCATAAAAAATTGGCATTGGCATAGCGCACAGATATTTTTATATAGCATTTTAAAATTGGTACTTTTTGAGGGTGAGCAAAAACGCACCGTTTGTGTGTGTGTGTCCCTTTAAATGCAAATGAGCTGCTGCTCCCGGCACAGGGGGCGGAGCTTCAAAATCTTGTGTCCTTTTACCTCACACACACACACATACACTGAAAATCTCAAAAACTTTTAGCCTTTTATGTTCAAACCGGAGTCAGACGATGATGGAGAGACTCAAGAAGAAGTGACAACATGTAGAAGCAACAGGACATTTCTGAATGATTAGTTGATGGATTTATGTAGATTATGTGTAGTTATCTTCTAGTCATTGATTAGCATATTCTGTCTTGATAATCTATAAATCGTGTTCCGGGGGCGGAGTTTATGTAAATTTTAGGGTTTGTGATGTCACTAACGGAGGAGGAATGTGTTGTAGTCTCTACCAGCCGTTTGTTGTAGTCCTTATAAAGCGATTTCTTTAAAAGTAAATATCTCCCTTTGCTTTGAACTTTGAGCGTCGTAACTTTGCAGATGTTGTTTATGCTCAAACAGCAACATTACACACTAACTAAAGTTAGAAAAGTCAAATCATAATCAACCACCCCTTTAAACTGTGGTAACCGGGTGAGACTCACCACTGTCGGGAGAGGCGAGGACGGCTCTCTCGGTGCGCGGCTGGAGATCACTGCGCTCTTTACTGGTGATGGGGAACCTCTGCAGAAGGTTCTGGACCATGTGTTTGGAGTTGTGTGTGAGACTACAGGTCATGATGGACCGAGCCGACTCCGTGCCGTCCTTCTTCCTCACTGTCAGACATCGACTCGAGCCTTTCCTGCAAACAACAGATCAGAAGAACTCAAAGTTGTGCTAGTCTTCAAGTCAAGTCCTTCTTGAACGGCAGTGTATGTCCGAGTGAAACTGCAAGAACAAATGTGGGCGGGGCTTGATTGTGTCTGAGGGGAGTTGATTGGATGATTGTATGGTTGTGGTTTGCTATTGGCTGATCTTGTGTGAGTGACAGGTTGCCCCGCCCACATCATCAGAGAAGAGAGGAGATGTCGTAATCATCAGTAACTTTGTAGTCAAGTCTGCCAGCATTAGGAGAAATGCTCGTTCACCAGCCTGCATGTGTAATAATACATAAATATCAGACTCAGTTCTGCATGAGTTTGTTTGAGATGCGAGTCGACTCACCCTCTGCTTTTGGAGACGTAGCCCAGCGACTGAGCGAGCCGATGAACGAACGCTCTCTCAGAGTTTGTCAACGAAGAAGGGAAATCCAGCTCTATGAGACAAAACAACAATTTTTAAAACGTTAAAGTCCCCCTGTGGTGAAAATCCAGCTTTTAATGTTGTTTATGTGTATATGTGGTGTTTTTAATGTGCTTTAAGACAAACCATGTGTAAATTCATAAGTCGACACCATTGCTGAGTATTTCCTCCTTAAAACTGCAGTGAACCAAAGACAGTCTCAAAAACACGCTTTGAAATCGCTGGTGTTTCTGACGTCACAAACTACCTTGTAACCAATCAGATCAACGTGTGATCGTCAACCAGTGGATCTCTGAGCTGAGTGAGTGAGTGGAGGCGGGGCTCATTTGCATATTCATAGAACCGCGCATACTAAATGAGGCAAGGGTGTCGAGTTACATTCAAGATATTTTAAGGCATGAAGACAAAAAAAAACGTTTAAAATATGTCATTGGTGATCAAAGATGAGTTTTAAGGGATGAAATTATTGACTACAGGGGGACTTATAATAAAATGAATTAACCACTTGTTCTTCTTGATCTGAGTGCGGCCTTTGATACCATCTCATATAATAATGCATTGACAGGTTAGCTTCCGTTGGGATTACTGTCATATAATAATAATAATAATAATAATAATAATTCATTCCATCTCGCTCTGGTCGTTCAACTTAAACATTTCCGATCTAAAGTCCCCACCGGTGTGCCTCAGGGTTCTGTCTTGGGCCCTCTTCTATTCATTATTTACTTGCTTCCACTTGGTTATATTTTTAGGAAATATGGCATCCTCACTAGACCAAACTCCTCTATAAACTTCAGTTGGTGTTTCTGCACTTTTTGAGTAAAAAAAAAAAAGTTCACTCAAGCTTAATCGCCTCAAAAAATCTAAACACAAAACCTGTGGTAATCGAAAGAAACAAGTTGACAAAAAGATTGAATCCCATATTTGCCAATAACATAATATAGCCAGAGATTTACAAGCAATTTTGAACGGAACCACCAATTTAGGTATTTAGGGTTTTCAGCGTAAAAGAGCTTGTTTTAGCCGAACGAACTCAAACCTTTGTCGTCGCTGTACTGGAACCTCTCCAGCGCGATGTTCACGGCGATCTTGACCTCTTCATCAATCCTGATGTCTTTGAGTCCTTTAGCTTTCAGAGAGGTCGTCTGCTTCGACGCGTTCATGCCTGATTTACGTGACATTTCTTCTCCCTACATGCAAGAACAGAAAGCCAAAGTTATGGATTATTCTCTCAGTGACTATACGGCAATAAATATTACATATTCACATTCTGCTTTTATTACTAAGATTACTAAGCGAAGAAGACTGACTTCATAATCTCGTGTTTATTGCCTCTTTAAGGTGAATCTCTTGTTGTATTCCTCGTCTTTGGATGAAAGCGTCTGCTAAATCAGGGGTTTTCAATCGTTTATTCTTGTTAAAGACCCAATTCTAAGAAATTAATATTCTAAATTTGTTTTAAATATAGGCTAATTTGGAAAATATTTAGTTTCTGTTAAGTTTTATTATTACGTCATTTGTTTAATTACTCATTTATTTATTTTAATCTTATTTTTTGTTAGTTATTACATTTATTTTAATCTAATATAGCCTATTTATATACACACACGTTTATTTGTTTAATTATTTATTTATTTATTGTTATTTATTTTATATTTTACACACTTTTTCCTCTAAACTTTTCCACAGTTTGAAAATTATGCTGGATGAATAAATCTCTGCAATAATTTATTATAATATAATAATATAAAAGTACTGTATTTCGTTTAGTTAGTTTTGTTGTGTGTTATTATTTATTTCATTCTTCATCCCAGTAAAAACAGTTTGTACAAGCAAACATTTGTAAGATATAAATATAATACCAGACAAATTGTAAAGATGTTTAAAAAAAAACTCCACGTAAACTCGGAGTGCGTTAGCAGCTACTGCTAAACTGACTTATTTAACACTAAAACACTATCATCAACACACTGACACCTGCTCAAATAGCACAAAAAGCAAGAGAATACAGTGTTTTAACTCAAATGCTGGTTAATATTGTGTTTATAGGAATTATGTCCATTCATTGAGCTTCACGAGCGTCGCTAGCATCACTTCACTGTTTATTCACCGCACAATAATAATAAAATCAGCACATCTTACGTGTTTTGAGCCTCTGAGGAGAACACAGTGTGAAAGCAGACAGCTTTAAGAGTCCAGAAGGTTTGATTCGGCTGTCAGTCACTGGTGTGTTTGGATTAGTTGTTTCTGTAGAACAGAATCGAAACTGGTGCTGTGCTGCGTCTGCGCATGCGCAACAGATCTACATCTCATTCCTCTGACGTCACTGCAGCAACATGTTGTGCGGAGATCAGCGGAGTTTATTTAAAAAATGTTTATTAACTTTCAAAGAAATAAACAGACATTTAACATCAAACAGAAGTGAATGATACATATAACAGATTTTTCCATTTCTACATACCCGTGTTTCAAGACATTCTTGATCAATTTACATATTTTCTTGTAGGTAAAGTAGGATATGAAGTTGTCCAGAATAAGAGATGTTTTTATAGCCTACATTAAAAAAGTCATGATATCCCGCAAGCATTCTCCACTCAACCATGATTTTTATTAATGACAAAACATTGTGTTGCTGCCCTACATGTTTAATGTTGATTCTTTAATTGATTATAGGTCTGTGACAGAGACACATTAGGTTTTATTTTTAGAATAACTGTAGCTTTATAATGCATGGCAAGATCATTTGTTTGAAAATTTATATAAAACATGATTTAAAAAAAAAAAAGTTCAATTATTTAAAGTCCCCATTTAGTCAATAATTATATCCCTTAAAACTCATCTTTGATCACCAAAATGACATATTTAAACGTTTTTTTTTTGTCTTCATGCCTTAAAATATCTTGAATGTAACTCGACACCCTCGCCTCATTTAATATGCGCGGTCCACTGGTTGACGATCACATGTTGATCTGATTGGTTACAAGGTAGTTTGTGACGTCAGAAACACCAGCGATTTCAAAGCGTGTTTTTGAGACTGTCTTTGGTTCACTGCAGTTTCAAGGAGAAAATACTCAGCAATGGTGTCGACTTATGAATTTACACATGGTTTGTCTTAAAGCACATTAAAAACACCACATAGACACATAAACAACATTAAAAACTGGATTTACACCACAGGGGGACTTTATGAATGGGAAACACCCTATGTTTTTGTAATGTCTGTCAACAAATGATTGACTGATGAATGAAGGGTTTCAACTCTTCTGGTCTTTAGGAGACTGAAATCATAATGTCCGCGTCAGTCGCTGTGAAGGACAGTTTTCCAGTCGTCTGGAAGGCTGAAGGGAAGCCGCTTCTGTCGTCTCCATTTCGCCCTTCGGTTCTTAAACCACACCTAAAACAATCACACAGTTATTATACAGACTTCCAGCATTAATCAGGTTTGCACAAGTCAGATCCCAGCTAGCAAAAATATGTTCTCAGAACGTTCTGCTAATGTTCCCAGACAGCAACATAGTGTCGGCCCCGAGCACCCACGGAAAACGTCTCGGGTTACATCTGTAACCCTTATTCCCTGAGAAGGGAACGAGACACTGCGTCGTGAACAACGACTCTTTGGGGAAGCTCCCTGAGCGCGCGCCTCTGAAGTATGAATAAAACTATTCCAATCCTGATTGGTGTTGCGTCATGACGTAACATGTGACGGCATACCCGGAAGTATAAATAGACACCGGCACACACACGCGTTAGCCTCGTGATGAAGCAAGCCGCTCCCAGGCATGAAGGGGCGTGGCAAGGCGACGCAGTATCTCGTTCCCTTCTCAGGGAACAAGGGTTACAGACGTAACCCAAGACGTTCCCTTTCGAGGGAACTCGCACTGCATTGTTAAAAACGACTCTTTGGGGAACGAATGCCCACTATGCCACGCATCAAAATGCCTGCCCCTGTGTGAAACTGTATCAGGCACAAGCTAGGGCTAGAGCACCCGCGCACCGGGCGTACTAGGGAGGTGCAGACTATAAAACCTGATAAAAGTGTGTGGGGTAGCCCAACCGGCTGCCTCACAGATCTCCTGGAGGGGTACCCCCGAGTAGAGGGCCCTAGAGGAAGCCATGCCTCTAGTGGAATGAGCCCTTATGGCCAAAGGTGAAGGCAGATTACACACCTGGTAGGCGAAGACAATAGCCTGTAAAATCCAATTACTAATTGTTTGCTTGGATGCAGGGAGCCCCTTCTTAGGTGACCCAAAACACACTAACAGTTGGTCCGACCTCCTCCAAGAAGAGGACCTCTCAAGGTAAATACTTTGACAGGTCAAAGCACGTGGAGTCTCTCTTCTTCTGTCGACACATGTGGTGGAGGATGAAATGCCTGCAGGACCGTAGACCTTGCCATGCTGGAAGGCACCTTGGGCACAAAGCCAGGTCTCGGATGCAAGATGGCCTTAACTCCTCCCGGGGCAAACTCCAAGCAAGCTGGCGAAACTGCCAGGGCTTGGAGATCTCCCACCCTCTTAAGCGAGGTAATGGCTAAGAGAAAGGCCATCTTAAACGCCAAGTCCTTAGATGAAGCCGACTGAAGTGGTTCGAAGGGGGCCAGGGATAACCCTTCAAGAACCACCGCCAGATCCCAGGTAGGAACTCTGGTCCTGGTTGTCAGTCTCATCTTCCATGTACCACGGAGAAAACGTATGACCAGCTGGTGCCTCCCCAGCGGCCCATCACTTAGTGGTGCATGGAAAGCCGCAATAGCAGCCACAATAGCAGCAACCCCCGGGACATACATTGCTCTGATGGACAACAGCTTGCCCTGGGACCAGAGGAGAATCTGATCCGCCAGTCTGGATAGAGGGTGCGATCTGAGACCCCCCTGTCGATTCAGATAAGCGACCACCGACGTATTGTCTGACCGTATCAAGACATGGTAGGCTTTGATGTCTGGGAGGAAGCTCCTCAGAGCCCTGAACACAGCCAACATCTCTAGGCAATTTATATGCCAAGAGCGATGATGGTCCTGCCACAGACCCCTGGCAAAGCGGCCTTCCATGACCGCGCCCCAGCCAGTGAGGGAGGCGCCTGTCGAAACAGTTTTCTGGCGACATGACGCTCCTAACACTGGCCCTTGGAACAGGAACCAAGGTTTCTTCCATATTAATAGGGAATGAAGGCATCTGCACGTGACCCTGATTGTACGGAACGGATTTCCCCTCTGGGAAAACCCCTTGGCTTTCAGCCACCACTGAAGGAGCCTCATGTGTAGAAGGCCCAAAGGAATTATGTTGAATGCCGCTGCCATGAGGCCCAGCAGTCTATGAAATTGCTTTACAGTGATGGCCTGGCCTAGCTTTATCCCGGACACCATGGCCAGGATGGACTCGATACACGTGGGAGACATATGTGCCCGCATCGTAACCGAATTCCATAAGGAATTCCGCTTTTCTTCTTGTTGAGTCTCAACCCCTGGTTCTGAATGTGGCCAAGGACGACATCTTGATGCCGAACTCCCATTTCTCGAGACTGGGCCAATATGAGCCAGTCGTCGATATAATTCAGTATACGGATGCCCTGAAGCCTCAGTGGAGCCAGAGCTGCATCCATACACCTGGTGAACGTGCGGGGAGAGAGTGCTAGGCCTAACGGAAGAACCAGATATTGGTACGCTTCGCCCCCAAAAGCGAACCTCAGGAACCTCCTGTGACATGGAAGGATGGAGTCATGGAAATAAGCGTCTTTTAGATCTATCGTGACAAACCAGTCCTCAGATCTGATTTGATTCACAATGATGGGAATAGTGAGCATCTTGAACCTGAACCTCCTCAGAGAACGATTCAAGTGCCTCATCTAAAATCGGTCTTAACCCTCCATCCTTTTTTAGAACTATGAAGTACCGGCTGTAAAACCCGGACTCCCTGTCTGGAGGAGGAACACGTTATATGGCCTCTTTGATCAGCAGAGAGTGTACTTCTTGTTCCATTACCCGAGCCTGCTCTGGAACCACTGCAGTATGTACCACCCCAGCGAACTTGGCTCTGTACCCTATTTTTATTATACGCAGGACCCATGCAGATATATTGGGAAGACGTTGCCACGCTTCT
This sequence comes from Vimba vimba, assembly GCA_022828995.1. NCBI lineage: Eukaryota > Metazoa > Chordata > Actinopteri > Cypriniformes > Leuciscidae > Vimba > Vimba vimba. The sequence continues at coordinate 791,222 of CM040820.1, read as the reverse complement.
GCAAAATCTACTAAGGGAACCAGCCTCTCGAGGCTGGCCTCGAGTATTTTTTGAGCACTGTTCTCGACCACCTGAAGCGGAAGACTGGCAGGAATTAGCTGAGACTGAATTTGTGATCATAATCGATGCCCGTTTAAAAAAATTTTGGGACGAATGACACCATGTGAGTTCGCTGGATGTGGCCTGAAGCGTCCTGGACGGCGGGAAACCGTCATCGTTTTCCTGAGGGCTCCGCTGCGAAAACAACCTCGGTTGTTCTCGTTCGGGGGGGACAGCCCTCCGAGATCCTACCTACCACCCTGGTTAGGACCTCTTCCCCGAAGCCTGCTTCGCCTGAAGGACGTCCCTCAGGTCGCCCTTCTGGCTAGTGGACTTCGAGTGAGAGCATTTCCTCTGTTGCTAAGCTCCCCAGGGAGGGGCTCTAGAGGCAACGCTCTCCTTCTGCTCTTGCCTGTATGAGGAGCTCGTAGACGCTTTTCTGGCAAGCCTTCCAGGATTTGGATTTTGAGTGGCGAGGGAGATATTGCTGAAATGCCAGTTGTAACTGCATCACCGAACAGGCCAGAAGGCGAGAGCGGTGCATCCAGGAGAAAAGTTTTGTCTTTTTCTTTTATGCCTGACAAATTCAGCCATAGATGCCTCTCCGTGGCTACCAGAGCTAACATGGGGTAGCCGATAGCGCGGGCCGTCTCCTTAGTAGCCCGGAGAGACAAATCTGTGGCTTTGTGAAGTTCAGCAATATCTTCAGGCGTAGGTCCTTCGCCCTCCAAATCCTTTAGTAGGTCGGCCTGGTATCCCTGCAAGATGGCCATAGTGTGCAGACATGAACCAGCCCGACCTGCCGCCATATATGCCCTGCCCACCAATGCAGAGGTATCTCTACATGGTTTGCTGGGCAGCGCCGGGGCTTTTAGGGATGATGCTGCTTCAGGAGAGAGGTAGCTGGCAAGAGCCTCCTCCATCTGCGGCATTTTCCCATACCCCAACTCTCTCGCGCCTACCACATGGCTATAATCCACGGCAGAAGGATAGGAAACACGAGATGAGTGGGGTTTTCCCATGATTTAGAGATCTCTTTATGCAAATCAGGGAAAAATGGTAAGCCCTGGCGCTGAGGTTGTGAGCGGTCCTGCAGGAAGCGCTCATCCAGCTTGCTTTTATTTTGCACTTCCTTCTTATCAAGTGGCCAGTTGATGTTGAGTCTGGCCACTGCACGTGTCACAACCTCAACGAGCTCCTCATAAGCGGGAACGTGAACCGGCGAGTCTAATTCACGTTCGTCTGCCTCGATGCTGAGTACATCCACTTCCTCAGAAGCAGACAACTCAAGCATCGGACCCTCGTCACAGGCAGAAGAAGCCGCAGTGCGGGCTTCTGCACCATGAACGGGGGCTTCAGAACCTTCAGACGAAGAATGAGAAAGTGCCGCAGCAGTCTCTTTCTCATCTGCAAGGTCCCTTTGCGAACCCCACGATCTGAGTCGCCGCACCACCTCAACGGACGCGGGACCCGAACCGCGGGGAACGTGAGCCTGGCCATCCTCATCAAAGACGGCCAGGCGGGAGCGCAGCACTCTGATGGGAAGTGCCTCGCAATGACCACAAGCAGCCCCCTCGAGAGCTGCCCGGGCGTGCTGCACTCCCAAACAGTCCACACATAACTGATGCGTGTCCCCACCCGTGATATATCTAGGGCAGGGGTGCACACATTTCTTGAACTGCTCACTCGCCATTCTTTGCTTAGATACGTTTGACAAACAACACCAGATAAGACAGACAGAAACAGAGAGCGCTTCCTGAAGAGCGAAAGCTAACGCGTGTGTGTGCCGGTGTCTATTTATACTTCCGGGTATGCCGTCACATGTTACATCATGACGCAACACCAATCAGGATTGCAATAGTTTCATTCATACTTCAGAGGCGCGCGCTCAGGGAGCGTCCCCAAAGAGTCGTTTTTAACAACGCAGTGCGAGTTCCCTCGAAAGGGAACTACGAGATATTCTCCATTGATTTTAACCAATAAAAAATCGATTGCATCTGATCTTTCAGACACGATTATCTTCATCTTTTTTACAGTTTATTTGAGGCCGCTTCTCTGGCGATATATTTCAATGACAAATGTCGTGAGCGCATCCAAGTAATGCGCGAGCACAAATCTCTCAACTCGCAGGCGGATTTACTTCACTCTATGGAGTGTGTGCACTAGTCACCCACCGGCAGAAACATATCGGCGCCTATGGACAGATCCACTTTTATGATGGACAAATGCACTTTTATGATGGACAGATCCACTTTTATGATGGACAGATCCACTTTTATGATGGACAAATGCACTTTTATGATGGACAGATCCACTTTTATGATGGACAGATCCACTTTTATGATGGACAGATGCACTTGTATGATGGACAGATCCACTTTATGATGGATAGATGCACTTTTACGATGGATGGATGCTCTTGGAAGAGCCAGGATATTTTTTAATATAACTCTGACTGTATTCATCTGAAAGAAGAATGTCATATACACCTAGGATGATTTGAGGGAGAGTAAATCATGGGCTAATTTTAATTTTTGGGAGAACTATCCCTTTAATAGGAACAAGAGCATACTTTTGTAAGCTGTGAGTTTAAGGGTGAAAGATGACGTATGAATGGTTATGGATGACCTCGACTCTCTCCTCGCGCAGGTGTGTGCGCTGGGCCAGATCCTCTCGGGTGTTGATGTCAGGATACTGGTTCTGCCGGAACAGATCCTCCAGAGCCTCCAGCTGTTCCTCGGTGAAGATCGTGCGGTGCCGCCGAACCCTCCTCTGAACGTGAGCGAAGCTGGATGATTCTGCAGCAGGAGCCGGGTCTGCGAACATCCTCGGACCCCAAACTACAGCACAGAAAACACACGTCTGCACATTATTACACCCCAGAAAACACGCGTCTGGACACATTACACCCCAGAAAACACACGTCTGGACACATTACACACCCCAGAAAACACACGTCTGGACACATTACACCCCAGAAAACACACGTCTGGACACATTACACCCTAAAAAACATACGTCTAGACATATTACACCCCAAAATCAACATATTACAACCCAGAAAACACACGTCTGGACATATTACACCCCAGAATCAACATATTACACCCCAGAATCAACACGTCTGGACACATTACACCCCAAAATCAACACGTCTGGACACATTACACCCCAGAATCAACATGTCTGGACACATTACACCCCAGAATCAACACGTCTGGACACATTACACCCCAAAATCAACACGTCTGGACACATTACACCCCAGAATCAACACGCCTGGACACATTACACCCCAGAATCAACACGCCTGGACATATTACACCCCAAAATCAACACATCTGGACATATTACTCCCCAGAATCAACACGTCTGGACATATTACACCCCAGAATCAACACGTCTGGACATATTACACGTCTGGACATATTACTCCCCAGAATCAACACGTCTGGACATATTACACCCCAGAATCAACACGTCTGGACATATTACTCCCCAGAATCAACACGTCTGGACATATTACACCCCAGAATCAACACGTCTGGACATATTACTCCCCAGAATCAACACGCCTGGACATATTACTCCCCAGAATCAACACGTCTGGACACATTACACGTCTGGACATATTACTCCCCAGAATCAACACGTCTGGACATATTACACCCCAGAATCAACATATTACACCCCAGAATCAACATATTACACCCCAGAATACATACGTCTGGACATATTACACCCCAGAATCAACATATTACACCCCAGAAAACATACGTCTGGACATATTACACCCTAGAATCAACACGTCTGGACATATTACACCCCAGAATCAACACGTCTGGACACATTACACCCCAGACTCAACATATTACACCCCAGAATCAACATATTACACCCTAAAATCAACACGCCTGGACATATTACACCCCAGAATCAACACGCCTGGACATATTACACCCCAAAATCAACATATTACACCCCAGAATCGACACGTCTGGATATATTACACCCCAGGAAACACACGTCTGGACATATTACACCCCAAAATCAACATATTACACCCCAGAATCAACATATTACACCCCAGAAAACACACGTCTGGCCACATTACACCCCAGAATCAACATATTACACCCCAGAATCAACATATTACACCCCAGAATCAACACGCCTGGACATATTACACCCCAGAAAACACACGTCTGGACATATTACACCCCAGAAAACACACGTCTGGACATATTACACCCCAGAATCAACACGTCTGGACATATTACACCCCAGAATCAACATATTATACCCCAGAATCAACACGTCTGGACATATTACACCCCAGAATCAACACGTCTGGACACAGAATCAACACGTCTGGACACATTACACCCCAGAATCAACATATTACACCCCAGAATCAACACGTCTGGACACATTACACCCCAGAATCAACACGTCTGGACACATTACACGTCTGGACATATTACTCCCCAGAATCAACACGTCTGGACACATTACACGTCTGGACATATTACTCCCCAGAATCAACACGTCTGGACATATTACACCCCAGAATCAACACGTCTGGACACAGAATCAACACGTCTGGACACATTACACCCCAGAATCAACATATTACACCCCAGAATCAACACGTCTGGACACATTACACCCCAGAATCAACACGTCTGGACACATTACACCCCAGAATCAACATATTACACCCCAGAATCAACACGTCTGGACATATTACACCCCAGAATCAACACGTCTGGACACATTACACGTCTGGACATATTACTCCCCAGAATCAACACGTCTGGACATATTACACCCCAGAATCAACACGTCTGGACACAGAATCAACACGTCTGGACACATTACACCCCAGAATCAACATATTACACCCCAGAATCAACATATTACACCCCAGAAAACACACGTCTGGACATATTACACCCCAGAATCAACATATTACACCCCAGAAAACACACGTCTGGATATATTACACCCCAGAAAACACACATCTGGACATATTACACCCCAGAAAACACACGTCTGGACATATTACACCCCAGAAAACACACGTCTGGACACATTACACCCCAAAATCAACATATTACACCCCAGAATCAACATATTACACCCCAGAAAACACACGTCTGGCCACATTACACCCCAGAATCAACATATTACACCCCAGAATCAACACGCCTGGACATATTACACCCCAGAAAACACACGTCTGGACATATTACACCCCAAAATCAACATATTACACCCCAGAATCAACATATTACACCCCAGAAAACACACGTCTGGACATATTACACCCCAGAATCAACACGTCTGGACACATTACACCCCAGAATCAACATATTACACCCGAGAATCAACATATTACACCCCAGAATCAACACGCCTGGACATATTACACCCCAGAATCAACACGTCTGGACACATTACACCCCAGAATCAACATATTACACCCCAGAATCAACATATTACACCCCAGAATCAACACGTCTGGACATATTACACCCCAGAATCAACACGTCTGGACACAGAATCAACACGTCTGGACACATTACACCCCAGAATCAACACGTCTGGACACAGAATCAACACGTCTGGACACATTACACCCCAGAATCAACATATTACACCCCAGAATCAACACGCCTGGACATATTACACCCCAGAATCAACACGTCTGGACACATTACACCCCAGAATCAACATATTACACCCCAGAATCAACACGTCTGGACATATTACACCCCAGAATCAACACGTCTGGACACAGAATCAACACGTCTGGACATATTACACCCCAGAATCAACACGTCTGGACACAGAATCAACACGTCTGGACACAGAATCAACACGTCTGGACACAGAATCAACACGTCTGGACACAGAATCAACACGTCTGGACATATTACACCCCAGAATCAACACGTCTGGACACATTACACACCAGAATCAACACGTCTGGACACATTACACACCAGAATAAACATATTACACCCCAGAATCAACACGTCTGGACACATTACACCACAGAATCAACATATTTCACCCCAGAATCAACACGTCTGGACACAGAATCAACACGTCTGGACACATTACACCCCAGAATCAACACGTCTGGACACAGAATCAACACGTCTGGACACATTACACCCCAGAATCAACATATTACACCCCAGAATCAACACGCCTGGACATATTACACCCCAGAATCAACACGTCTGGACACAGAATCAACACGTCTGGACACATTACACACCAAAATCAACATATTACACCCCAGAATCAACACGTCTGGACATATTACACCCCAGAATCAACACGTCTGGACATATTACACCCCAAAATCAACATATTACACCCCAAAATCAACACGTCTGGACACATTACACCCCAGAATCAACACGTCTGGACATATTACACCCCAAAATCAACATATTACACCCCAAAATCAACATATTACACCCCAAAATCAACACGTCTGGACACATTACACCCCAGAATCAACACGTCTGGACATATTACACCCCAGAAAACACATGTCTGGGCATATTACACTTCAGAATCAACACGTCTGGACATATTACACCCCAAAATCAACATATTACACCCCAGAATCAACACGTCTGGACATATTACACCCCAGAATCAACATATTACACCCCAGAATCAACACGTCTGGACATATTACACCTCAGAATCAACACGTCTGGACATATTACACCCCAAAATCAACATATTACACCCCAGAATCAACATATTACACCCCAGAATCAACACGTCTGGACATATTACACCCCAAAATCAACATATTACACCCCAAAATCAACACGTCTGGACACATTACACCCCAGAATCAACACGTCTGGACATATTACACCCCAAAATCAACATATTACACCCCAAAATCAACATATTACACCCCAAAATCAACACGTCTGGACACATTACACCCCAGAATCAACACGTCTGGACATATTACACCCCAGAAAACACATGTCTGGGCATATTACACCTCAGAATCAACACGTCTGGACATATTACACCCCAAAATCAACATATTACACACCAGAATCAACATATTACACCCCAGAATCAACACGTCTGGACATATTACACCCCAAAATCAACATATTACACCCCAAAATCAACACGTCTGGACACATTACACCCCAGAATCAACACGTCTGGACATATTACACCCCAAAATCAACATATTACACCCCAAAATCAACATATTACACCCCAAAATCAACACGTCTGGACACATTACACCCCAGAATCAACACGTCTGGACATATTACACCCCAGAAAACACATGTCTGGGCATATTACACCTCAGAATCAACACGTCTGGACATATTACACCCCAAAATCAACATATTACACACCAGAATCAACATATTACACCCCAGAATCAACACGTCTGGACATATTACACCCCAAAATCAACATATTACACCCCAAAATCAACACGTCTGGACACATTACACCCCAGAATCAACACGTCTGGACATATTACACCCCAAAATCAACATATTACACCCCAAAATCAACATATTACACCCCAAAATCAACACGTCTGGACACATTACACCCCAGAATCAACACGTCTGGACATATTACACCCCAGAAAACACATGTCTGGGCATATTACACCTCAGAATCAACACGTCTGGACATATTACACCCCAAAATCAACATATTACACACCAGAATCAACATATTACACCCCAGAATCAACACGTCTGGACATATTACACCCCAAAATCAACATATTACACCCCAAAATCAACATATTACACCCCAAAATCAACACGTCTGGACACATTACACCCCAGAATCAACACGTCTGGACATATTACACCCCAGAAAACACATGTCTGGGCATATTACACCTCAGAATCAACACGTCTGGACATATTACACCCCAAAATCAACATATTACACCCCAGAATCAACACGTCTGGACATATTACACCCCAGAATCAACATATTACACCCCAGAATCAACACGTCTGGACATATTACACCCCAGAAAACACATGTCTGGGCATATTACACCTCAGAATCAACACGTCTGGACATATTACACCCCAAAATCAACATATTACACCCCAGAATCAACATATTACACCCCAGAATCAACACGCATGGACATATTACACCCCAGAAAACACATGTCTGGGCATATTACACCTCAGAATCAACACGTCTGGACATATTACACCCCAAAATCAACATATTACACCCCAGAATCAACACGTCTGGACATATTACACCCCAGAATCAACACGTCTGGACATATTACACCCCAGAATCAACACGTCTGGACACATTACACCCCAGAATCAACATATTACACCCCAGAAAACACACGTCTGGACATATTACACCCCAAAATCAACATATTTCACCCCAGAATCAACATATTACACCCCAGAAAACACACGTCTGGACATATTACACCCCAGAATCAACACGCCTGGACATATTACACCCCAGAAAACACATGTCTGGGCATATTACACCTCAGAATCAACACGTCTGGACATATTACACCCCAAAATCAACATATTACACCCCAGAATCAACACGTCTGGACATATTACACCCCAGAAAACACACATCTGGACACATTACACCCCAGACACATTACACCCCAGAATCAACATGTCTGGACACATTGCACCCCAGAATCAAAGCATCAGAACACTGTTTTCATGGGGTGTTATGTCACTCTTTAAGGTGACATAGTTACATCAAATAAATACTGAGTAAATTTAATGAATTATGAACGAGATATTGTTCAGTTTAGGGTTATTCACTTGTAATTATGCATAATTTACTGTTAATACTATAGTAAGTACATATAGTAACGTGCATCTACGTCACCTTAAAATAAAGCGTTACCAAGAGTTATTATAGTTAACAAAAACATTAAAATAAAATAAAAAGTGCTACTTGAAACTAAAATAAAATACAAAAAACTTAATAAATTAATAAAAAACTATACAGATGTATTTTTTTAATACAAAAATATAAATGACAAAAATACAACAAAGTTACAAAAACTTTAACAAAATGAAAAATATAAAAATCATTTTAAATATTGATTCAAACTCAATGACACAAAATAACACTGATTTACACCACAAATGAAAAAATATAATACATATAATACAAAAAAAACAATCTTTCATGTTCATTATCAAGTGTTATCATTTCCTTCATGCATATTTATATGATTTATATTTTCTGTGCTGTATCACAGTGAAAAGTGACTGTCATGCAAAACATTATACTAGGACATTTTTGAGAGACGCGCATGAGATCCTGGAGTTTTTCCTCAAGGATTCAAGGACAAGGAAGTCGAAGAAGAAACCCTTGTAAATGTTAAAATTAATATTAACTAAGATTAATAAATGCTGATTCTCATTTCATGTTAACTAATGAACCTTATAGTAAAGTGTTCCTGTCATGCAAAACATTTTTCCTAAGACATTTTTGAGAGACGCGCATGAGATCCTGGAGTTTTTCCTTAAGGATCGTGCATCTCCAGCGAGAAGTCTTGAAGAAAGCCGTGAGATATTAATGTTGGGATTGCAGAGAGGAAAGAAAGCATGTCTTACGGTGAATGATCTCTCCACAGTGAGAACAGAAGCATCCGTGAGTCTCCTGATTCCCTGAGGATCCCGAGGCCAGTTTCTCCTCACAGGATCCCGAAACATGAGGCTTTTCCAAGATCTGGTCTCGGTTCTCCAAGCCAGCGCTCAGAATGCTGTCAATGCTGAACGAGAAGCGCTTTGTGTCCATGAACACGTTCCTCGGGCTCTTCTGGACCCAGAATGAGGAAAACACACTCGTATACGAGCCGGGTCGCTGTCAAACCCCCATTTACCAAATAGATTAAAAGCAAGGAGACAAAACCTAATCCTTCTATACAGCCGAGCGGGAAAAAAGTATAAAGTGTGTGAAAAATCCCAGCTAATCTGGGCAGTTTTGTGAAGGTGTTAGAGAGCGCAGGAGATTCAGGTAATCTGGCTTTACTGACGAGAAATCTGATTTCACTGTATCAAATGAGACGTATGAGAGCCGGAAATCCTCATTGTTGTGCCGAAAGATAAACGTGCTGTGATTCTCCGAGAGGATCAGCTTCGGATCCGGTATTTGCATGAGATTTGCTGCGTGTCAAACCTGTTTAACCCTCCCAGATCCCAGCATTCACTGACCGGGCCTTTATTCGCTTAAAGAGTGTTTTGGGGAACCGTGATGCTTTATAGGTTTTGCTTTATACAGAGAAACTTGGAAAAACACAAGCATAAACGCTTCATAAAACCAATAAAACAAAGAGTTTCTGTCTCGTTCTCCAGCACAAATATCTAAACATTCTTAAGATACAGTTACTGGAGAAGAAGCAATGACTGAAGATATTAAGACTTGTTTAATGAAAAATGAAGTGAGTTTGTGCTTAAAACAAGAACTAAATTCTGGTGCATTTTGATGCATTTTTCAGAAATGTAATTATTACTGTCCGAGCAACGGGTTTCAGATCCTGCTCTAATATCCTAATATCTAATCAAGAAGCAACATGACTGAAGAGATTAAGACTTGTTTAATGAAAAATGTATCAAAATTAAGCGAGTTTGTAAGTTTTAATTCCCTTAATTTTGATGCATTTTTCAGAAATGTAATATCTTCAGTCATTTTTCTTCTCCAGTAAATGCATCTTGATTTTAGTATGTTTTAATCGTACTGGAAAACTGAAAAATATATATATTTTTTTCAGTTAGTTTATATTTTCTTGGTCAGTTGCTGTGATGCTTCTGTAGGTTTTGCTTTATGGTGAAACTTGGAAAAAAAACATGCATTATGCTTCATAAAACACTGAAAAAAATGATTCGTTGAATTTAATCCTTTTTTTATGGTAAGTGGTTGCACACAATTGATTTTAGCTACATTTAAACAAATGCATTAAGTTGAACTTAATCAATTTTAGTTCAACTTAATGCATTTGTTTAAATGTAGCTAAAATCAATTGTGTGCAACCACTTACAATACATTTTATTAAATTCAACGAATCATTTTTTTCAGTGAACCAATATTACTGCAAAAAAAAAAAACATTCTTAAATCAAGATGCATTTACTGGGGAAGCAACACAACTGAAGATATTAAGACTTGTTTAATTAAAAATGTATCAAAATGAAGTGAGTTTGTAACACAAGAACTTGTTATAAGCATAAACTCCCTTAATTTTGATGCATTATTCAGAAATTTATGTTTTGATATTCCTGGAAAACTGAGAAAGAACATTTTTTTGCCGTTGGTTTATTTGTTCTTGGTCATGTTGTGTGACTTTCTCCGGCCAGAACTGTGGCTCTCCGGGATGATTTCTGATGCTAAAAGTGGAGCTGTATCTCAATCTGAGACGGCAGAAAGACTGGAGCGACGTCTGGACTCGCGTCTTATCACCCAAACACAGTCCTTCAGTGTCTCTCCTTCCACAGAAAGACATATTGTACATGTTCTATTCATTCTCCACAAATCCTTTGTAATCATACAAGTCCGCACGCATGCTTTTTATCAAGGAATTAATGGATTTTCAAAATCTGTCTTAAGCCTCTCCGATAAGGAGGATCAAAACTATACAAATAAACAGCGTCTGTCCGGCTTACTGATATTCATTTGCTTTATATTGTTGAGATTAGGGTTTTTAGTGTGATGTTGATCGAGACTGATAAACTTTCGCCTCTCATAAATTATAAAAATGCATGTAGTTCCATAATATGCTATTAATTCCAATGTACTGTTATACATTTATTTCAGTGTGTGCTTTATTATATTAATCTGATTATATCTTTAAATGCTTTAAGTGAACGTTTCTGCTATTAGCAAACGGAAAAGCTTCATCTCTCGTCTCTCTTTGAAGCAAAAGCTGGACAGAGAAGCTCAAATATATGATAAATGATTCCCCAACTTCCATTATTATTCCACATTTATTTTCTGTGAGATCTTTAAAACAACATCAGGAAGCTGATTTGATATGCAGGATATATCGGCCGATATCGGTTCACTTTTAATGTTACATAATCCGATATATTAAAGCTGATAAATAATGTATTATTTCCTTCAGCTGAGACACTTCAGATCAACATGATGGTTTTGAATATGATTGGAATCACAAATATTGTAAAGTGCAACAGTTAAGTCTGTCATATCGGCTACTTAAAATTATAAATAGAACATTATAATTGTGGGACATGGATTTTTTGTTTTTGTTATTAGGCTCTCAAAAATGTGGATTTAGATTTATCGGCCGATATATCGGTTATCGGCTTTCAAATATGAAGAATTATGGGTTATTAGTATCGGCCAGAATCTTCATATCAGAGCATCCCGAGACTTTACAAATCATCCAAACATGCAGCTGTCAAACATATTTCACATTCGTCTGAGCCTCACATGACACAGTTGCAGTTCAAGACATTTAATGATGCAAGAACATTTTCACTGGTGATATTTTACAAAAACAGGGTCTTTTGTGCCACTGAATATCCAATCAAACCTAGTGAAACGCTGAGGGACTTCATTTCCAGCTTCATACTGAGATATTTACAAAAATAAAGCATCTTTTAATCTAAAAGATGCAGTCAAATGTTCCAGGACTGAGGGGTCCAGTGTGAATCGAGTGAAAGATCGGGAGTGAACGCCGGTGTGTTCGTTGGTCTTTGAACTCTGAAGAGTTGAATTACTTTTTTGTCTCAGGTCAGAATTTTGTCATTTTAATGACATGTCAACATTTTAAGTGATAATTCTGACTTTTTATGGCAGTTTTGACTTTTTATATCATTCATAATTATGACTTAAATCAGAATTATAACTTTTTTATATTTTAATTATACATTTTTTAAATTTAATTATAATTTCAACGGTCATATTGAAGTCAATTTCGACTTTTTACGTGTTAAGTCAGTTGAAATTATGGCAAAGTCAAAATTCTGTCATTATGACTCTTTATGACTTAATTATATCTAATTATGACTTAGTGTGTCATAATTTAAACTTTTTGTGTAATTTTCACTTTTTAAGTCTTAAGGAAGAAGAATTTTGACTATATCAAAATTTGACATGTCTGACTTATGTCAGAAATTTTGACAGTCATAATTCCAACTTTTTGTCACAATTTTGGCAAGTCAGATTTAACTTTTTTACATCTTAGGTCAGAATTTTGACTTTATATCATAATTCTGACTTAAGTCAGAATTTTGACTTGTAATTTCAACCATAATTTCATAAGTCCAACTTATTGTCGCAATTTTGACTTAAGTCAGTTTCAACTTTTTTTACATCTTAAGTCAGAATTTTCACTTTATATCATAATTTTGACTTATGTCAGAATTTTGACTCATAATTTCAACTGTCATATCTGACTTAGGTCAATTGACTTTTTACGACTTAAATCGGAATTTTGACTCGCAATTTCAACCATAATTTCATAAATCCAACTTTTTTGTCGCAATTTTGACTCAAGATGTAAAAAAGTCGAAACTGACTTAAGTCAGAATTTTGACTTTATATCAGAATTTTGACTCATAATTTCAACCATAATGTCATGATTCCAACTTTTTGTCGCAATTTTTCGATATTTTTTTTCGAATTTTTTTGTTGTCAGTTTCGATAATTTTTTTCCATCTTATGTCAGAATTTTGACTCATAATTTCAACTGTCATATTTGACTTAGGTCAATTGACTTTTTACGACTTATGTCAGAATTTTGATTTGCAATTTCGACCATAATTTCATAAGTCCAACTTTTTTGTCGCAATTTTGACTTAAGTCAGTTTCGATTATTTTACGTCTTAAGTCAGAATTTTGAATTTATATCAGAATTTTTACTTGAGTCAGAATTTTGACATTCATAATTTCAATAATTAGTCAGATGTTTCCGGGCTCCGATGTAAAGCTACATGTCCTTGCACTGAGTCCGACAGCAGTGCGTTCACTGGTCCTTGAACTCTGCGTCAAACATGATCTTCTGGATCTGCATTTTAACCACGGCTCTTTTCTGTGGCGTCAGTCTTTTGAGGGCCGGGACGAAACTCAGGAGGAACAGCTCGTCCTCATCCAAGGCTTTCTGGACGCTCTTTAGAGGCTCGTTCTCTGAGACCCGTGTGTGTGTCGGAGTCTCTGAGGTCTGCGCTGATGAGCCGGACGCCGGCGCCCCCTTCAGGCCCGGAGGAAGACCGGAGACCAGCGGCCTCATGTGTTGCAGTGGTTTGAGCTGAGCCACGATAGACAGGGGCATTATGGGATTGAGCGGGATCGCCGCTTTGAGCGGAAGCTTGGGCTCAAACCTGCCGTCACTCTTTGCTCTGTTTCCCAGGCTGGACTTTGAGTCTCCGCCGCTGGACTCGTCGAGCGACTCCTCGGGCGAATCGCGAGCGCTTCCGTCCCCGTCATCCGGATCCTCCAGAGCCTCGGCTTCACTGGGAATCTTCCTCTTCCGGATGTGATTGTCCAGGAACGAGAGGCTGTCTCTGTGTGGCCAGTAATGCAGGCGCCGGCCTCCTTCTTCCCTCTTCAGCTTGCAGAGTCTCCGCTCTCGGATGTAGCGATCCCTGATGGTCTTCCATCGTCTCTTGCACTCCACCACTGCAGCGGGAGAACAGCGTTAACCTCACACACACACACACACACACTCACACACCACTGCAGCGGGAGAACAGCGTTAACCTCACACACACACACACACACACACACACACACACCACTGCAGCGGGAGAACAGCGTTAACCACACACACACACACACACACACACACACTACAGCGGGAGAACTCCACAACTCGTGACGTCAGTATTAGCGCAGCGCATCATGGCGTAGTGTAAATATCAGTGTGTGTATCATTACTCGCATTAGTTGCGCTCAGACTAAAGTTGAGTCCGTATGTTCGTTTGGCCGGAAGCTCGTTATTTTACTTAAAATTTTAAATATGGATATTTTTCTTACACAAACGCTTCGCTTCAGAACGCCTTTATTATCACTTTATGATGCACAGATAAACTTTTATGAGCTTTAAACTGATGATCCACTGCCATTATAAAGCTGGGAAGCGCCAGTTATTAATAACTCAGATTGTGTTCGTCTGGAAGAAGAGAGTCATAAACTCTAGGATGAGTTCAGCGAGAGTAAATCATGTTCATTTTAAAGTGAACTCCTCCTTTAAACTCCGAGTCTCTGATCATGTGATTCGACTCAAACACACACAGAATCAGGTTTATCATCATCATCATAAAAATGATCATCTCACAGGGACTTTCTGAAGCGCTGGAACTCTGAACGGCAGCTTGAGGATCTAAAACAAGACCGATGAAACACACTTCCTCTTCACTGTAAAAATATCCTGATTTTAACGGTAAAAGACTGTAAAAATACTATGGTGAAAAAACTGTTAATTGGTTAATAGAAAGTTTCCACACTATATACGGTGATCTAACTGTACATTTAATGTAATATTACAGTAAATCTGTTAAATTTACAGTTTTTGGAAGTGAAAAAGAACAAGTTATTATTGCATTTTTACACTGTCATGTGTGTGTAGTGTGTGTGTGAATGACACTGTGAGGCTTCTGTATATTAGTATTAACTCTCTTGTGGAAAAGCTGCTTGTGACGAGCTTTGATTGATCATGTGACTCTCATCTCCACTATGATTGGTGGATGTCAGTGTATTACAATAGTACAAAACAGATAATAGTACTTCAATAGGTCGGTAAGTTAACATTATATCAGATAGTGAAATAAGTTTTTTTTACTGTAAATTGAAGTTAAGTCTGTAAAACCTAAAATTTTGCTACTGTATTTTTTTGCGGTAAATTTCTGGATTTCTTTTTTTTTCAACGTAAATTTTCCGGAATTTTAGTTTCCAGTGAAAAACAGGATGGACCCCGACAGAAACATGGCGTCGCTCAGATCCGGCAACATCTGTAACGCCTGGATCCACATGTGGGCCGGATCTGAGCGACACTGTTTCTGTCTGCGACGATCGTGTTTGAAACACTAGTTTTTACTTTTTCTCCTCCAGAAAGCTGTTAAAATGCTTACCGTGGCTTAATGCATTAAATACATTGATATTAAAAGATCAAATGCAGTTATTCATGATGCATATTATATACAGGCAGATACAGATGAGAATATGAATAAAACACGATATTGAGCATTAAAGTCGAGATGAAACTGGTGTTTTCTCCCCGATAGTGACGAATATCCGAGAGAAACAAATGACCAATAAGAACAAATGTGGGCGGGGCTTAACTCGGTATTGTCGGATAAATCATTTATAATAAATACTGCAATATTCCATGCAAAAATAAGAAATGATCAGTTTTGATTTCATGGTTAATTTAAGCATTTATCATATAAAAGCATTATAAAGTAAACGCTTAACGTGCGTCATCTCTATCAGCCTTTATATAATATGAAAATCTGAATCAGAAAGAGCTTTATTCACAATGATTTGATTTTTCCCTTTAGTGAATGAAGCTTCCATGTAAATACAAGACATAATAATAATATTAAAGAATAGAAATGTGACAAGTATAAGACACATAATGGCTATATTTACAGCAATAAGTGTATATATTAATATAGCTGTCTCAGTGCAATAATGCGCCGCGTTGCGCGTTTTAATGTCTCTTTTATCGTATCATAAATCTGCACTCATATCGTGAATCAGAGACTTTATGCCTCAAAGTTCTTCAGAAAACAAACAGAAAGACGCGCGTTTAAAAACATCTAGACGGAGCGGAACAGAAGGCAGTTTAAAAGGCTGAAACATTAATAAATCAACATATGAAACTCAAGAACGCGCGCTAATAAATCCCTGTTAACTTCAATATATTATATTGTCCATCATTTATAGCGCTAGCGACGCGTCTCAGAACGCGCCTTTAATAATCAGCGATCAAACCGCAGTTTGACGGACACGGACGCGTTGTAGTTGTTGAGTCTCCAGCTGTAATGTGTGTGAAATCATCAAGATCAACAGAACAGAAACACTTTTCAAAGTCAAACGCTTGTCGAGCGCGCGTGATGTTGACGCACTGACCGGAGAGCCCGACGCACGCGGCGACCTCCCTCCACGCGTTCACGCGCCGCTCGGAACTGCGATAATCGTGCAGCGACGCGTTGTAGAGCACCGGGTAACCGGAGACGCTCTGGATCAGTTTCTCAGTCGCGGCCATTGAGTTTATTGAGACGCGTCGATCTGAACGCGGTCCCGGAATTGTTACACAGGCGCGTCAAAAGTGCGCGACACGCGCCTCTACCGCGCAAGCGGGACGTCATGGCGGGGTTGTAGACCAATGAGATTTGAGTCTGGGCGGGGCTAAACAGAGCGTCGCGTCACAAACAGAAACACAAGCGTCAGTCAAAAGGTCTTGATCAGGAATTAAACGCCGAGCCAAATATGGCATATTCATATTCAGCCCGTTTATTTTCCTACACTTCTTCAAGTTTTACAAGACTTAAGTTAGTTTTAAACAGTAAAAGAATTAAGGGAAGAGCCTATTTTACTCATTATGCACAAAATCAAGTATAAAAAACTTTAAATCTTTATTGTGTCTTCCATCAGTTCTTCTTGAATTCAGCTCTCTAATTTCATCTCTCAGACACAATAACAAAAGTACCAGATTTTAAAGCTTTTTATGTATCTATAAATAGTTTCTTGTAGCCTATAAAGACCTAATTTATACTGTGAAAAGTCAGGGTCTATTTAATGTTGATGTGAGATCTGAAGATCAGGCCTGACTGAAGCCTATTTATTACAAAATTAGCAATAAATGAAGGGTGTCACTGTATTGACTATAAATTATAACAAATCACAGCACCACACTTTTTTTTTTTTTACAATTAAAGTAAGTCTAAAATCTCTACATAAATTATAGTATCAGGATTGAGTATTAATTGCAGATTGGTTGAAGAAAAAAGTCCCAAAGTCTGTTCAAAATCTCAAGGTCCCACCAAACAAACATTAATATCATTTTTGCTATGCACACTGTTTCGTTTGTGTTTCCCCAGATTTGGATTATTTACTTTTTTTTTTTTTTTCATTAGGTCACCTGATGGAGTTTTAGGACACCATTAGGTCACCTGATGGAGTTTTTCGGTTCCTTGCCACTGTTGCCTTTGGCTTGCTCAGTTGGGGATATTTTGGGGATATTTAATTTTATTTTATCAATCAATAAATTCCACTAGAAACAAACCTTGTTGTATTATTTTAATTTAATACTGTGAAGCTGCTTGATACAATCTGTATTGTGAAAAGCGCTATACAAATATATTTGATTTTACTTGACTTGACTCACTTACTCACTTACTTTGTTATACAGCAGCATTCTTCTGCATCATCGGACTACACACGCCAGAATACCGGACCTTTAAAGGTGACATTATGCCTCGTTTCACAAGTAATATAAATCTATGGTGTCCTCAGAATGTGTCTGTGGTTGGTAGAAGCACCTGATTATAGCACTTAAACACGGAAAAAGTCAGATTTTCATGATATGTCACCTTTAAAGAGATGGATATTGCATGCATTAACATTGCTCTGATGGGGAGCTTTCACAGCCCCAATAGTGCCATTGTTTTTATTTTTCAAGGAGGAAGAGACCTCCATCATTGTCCAGCAATGAGTTGTCTTCGTCACCACCATCCCTGTCCACCTCGGAGCCAGTCTTCCTCTCCGGCATTCCCTCCAGCCATTCCCTCAGCTCCACATCAGCTCTTCCACGCAGCCCTGATCCGCCTTGGGGCTTCCGGTCTCAGTCTACGCCTTGTCCCTGGGAGCCCTCGGCTCCACCTCGGCCCGTTGACCTATCAGCTTGGCCCTAGCTCCTCGCCCCCTCGGCTCCACCGCGGCCCATTGACGTCAGCTTTGCCCTGGCTCCTCGCCCCCACCTCGGCCCGTTGACCGTCAGCTTTGCCCTGGCTCCTCGCCCCCTCGGCTCCACCTCGGCCCGTTGACCTATCAGCTTTGCCCTGGCTCCTCGCCCCCTCGGCTCCACCTCGGCCCTTTGACCTATCAGCTTTGCCCTAGCTCCTCGCCCCCTTGGCTCCACCGCGGCCCATTGACGTCAGCTTTGCCTTGGCTCCTCGCCCCCACCTCGGCCCGTTGGCCATCAGCTTTGCCCTGGCTCCTCGCCCCCTCGGCTCCACCTCGGCCCATTGACCGTCAGCTTTGCCCTGACTCCAATCAGCTTTGCCCTGGCTCCTCGCCCCCACGTCTCCACCTCAGCCCATTGACCGTCAGCTTTGCCCTGGCTCCTTGCCCCCTCGGCTCCACCTCGGCCCGTTGACCTATCAGCTTTGCCCTGGCTCCTCGCCCCCTCGGCTCCACCTCGGCCCATTTACCGTCAGCTTTGTCCTGACTCCAATCAGCTTTGCCCTGGCTCCTCGCCCCCACGGCTCCACCTCAGCCCATTGACCGTCAGCTTTGCCCTGGCTCCTCGCCCCCTTGGCTCCACCTCGGCCCGTTGACCGTCAGCTTTGCCCTGGTTCCTCGCCCCCTCGGCTCCACCTCGGCCCGTTGACCGTCAGCTTTGCCCTGACTCCAATCAGCTTTGCCCTGGCTCCTCGCCCCCACGGCTCCACCTCAGCCCATTGGCCAATCAGCTTTGCCCTGGCTCCTCACCCCCTCAGCTCCACCTGAGACCTTCGGCTCCACCAGGCTCCCTCGTCCCACTGTCTTCACCTCGGTCAGTCGCCACAGACTCCTGTGCTCCATCCCTTCAGTCCATGGCTCCTCAGGCTCCTCCATCCCTCACACCGTGTCAAAATTACACGTGACGTGATGCAAGATAAAAGGTTCTTTTCCATGTTAATCAGAGTGTTTGTCCTAACCAGCCGCGACGGCGACACGCGACGATTCTATTTTAGAAAAGGTTTCTATTTTTCTGTGACGTCGCGCTGGAACAACAAACACAAAGTGTGGCGATGATAATCTCAGGGACTGTTTATGTGCTTTATTTAATATTAAAAGTGTGTAATGTGACTCTGAATATCATTTAGTGCTCCAGCTTTGAAGCTGTAAAAGCAACAGTGGATAATTCACCTCAGATCTTGAAATTAAACAAATGGAAACAAGAACATTCAAACTGTGAACAAACAAGTGTATTCTTTGACAAAGATTGTTTTCGTAACTCAGTAGCCTATGTGTTTTTAATAATGTTTAAATGGTGTAATATTTGTGAATTTGATTATGTAGCTACTTATCCATTTTCTTGCGAGTGCCGTCAAGATTACTCTCTGGTGCCGCGAGACTCCGTGCAGACGCTGCTCTGATTGGCTGACTCCGCCCACACGCTGTTCTGATTGGCTGTGGGTTTTGATTGATTTTGATGCATCTCGCAGTCGCGTCGCGTCTAGTGTGGACAGACAAACTATTTTGCTGGAATCTTACCGCATTGCGTCTGGTTAGGACACGGGGCTCCACCGTGGTCCTCACTCCCATTATGAGAGGTGTTGATGTAATGGCTTAAAAAATGCTGATTCTTTTTTGTGTGTGGATGGAGCTTAACTTGCATCAGTTTAAAGAATTTTTTTTTTTTGCCTTTTATTATGATAGGACAGTATAGTAAAGTTCGACGACCCGGGACTTGAACTCGGGTCGCGCAAAGCTAAAAAAATAAACATTGTCAGGTCACTGACCACTAGGCCATTGAAGATAGTAATTTGCTTCAATTTGAGAAATATTAGAACCTCAATGTGTCAGAAGTATATGGGGGGAACAGAATCCGACGGCAAAAAAACAGCTGTCGGAATCCGTTCCCCCACTCCCATTATGAGAGGTGTTGATGTAATGGCTTAAAAAATGCTGATTCTATTTTGTATGTGGATGGAGCTTAACTTGCATCAGTTTAAAGAATTATTATTTTTGCCTTTTATTATGATAGGACAGTATAGTAAAGTTCGATGACCCAGGACTTGAACTCGGGTCGCCAAAAGCTATAAAAAAACAAACATTGTCAGGTCACTGACCACTAGGCCATTGAAACTAGTAACTTGCTTTAATTTGATAAATATTAGAACCTTATTGTTTAAGAAACATAGGGGGAACAGAATCCGACAGCAAATTGTTCAGCTGTCGAAATCCGTTCCCCCACCCCAATGATGAGAGATGTTGATGTATCGGCTTAAAATATGCTTATTCTATTCTGTGTGTGGATGGAGCTTAAACAGCATCAATTTGAGAAATATTAGAACCTCAGTGTATCAGAAATATGGGGGGAACAGAATCCGACGGCAAAAAAACAGCTGTCGGAATCCGTTCCCCCACTCCCATTATGAGAGGTGTTGATGTAATGGCTTAAAAAATGCTGATTCTATTTTGTATGTGGATGGAGCTTAACTTGCATCAGTTTAAAGAATTATTATTTTTGCCTTTTATTATGATAGGACAGCATAGTAAAGTTCGATGACCCAGGACTTGAAGTCGGGTCGCCAAAAGCTATAAAAAAACAAACATTGTGATGTCACTGACCACTAGGCCATTGAGGCTAATAATTTGCTGTAATTTGATAAATATTAGAACCTTATTGTGGAAGAAACATAGGGGGAACAGAATCCGACAGCAAATTGTTCAGCTGTCGAAATCCGTTCCCCCACCCCAATGATGAGAGATGTTGATGTATCGGCTTAAAATATGCTTATTCTATTCTGTGTGTGGATGGAGCTTAAACAGCATCAATTTGAGAAATATTAGAACCTCAGTTTGTCAGAAATATGGGGGGAACAGAATCCGACGGCAAAAAAACAGCTGTCGGAATCCGTTCCCCCACTCCCATTATGAGAGGTGTTGATGTAATGGCTTAAAAAATGTTGATTCTATTTTGTGTGTGGATGGAGCTTAACTTGCATCAGTTTAAAGAATTTTTTTATTTTTTTGCCTTTTATTATGATAGGACAGTATAGTAAAGTTCGACGACCCGGGACTTGAACTCGGGTCGCCCAATGCTAAAAAAAAAACATTGTCAGGTCACTGACCACTAGGCCATTGAGGCTAGTAATTTGCTGCAATTTGATAAATATTAGAACTTTATTGTGTAAGAGACAAGGGGGAACAGAATCCGACAGCAAAAAAAACAGCTGTCGGAATCCGTTCCCCCACTCACACTAGAGACCATTAAAAAAGTATGCTCTATGTAATAGGCAATGAATATGTGTAGTAAGACATTCAGGCTTAATACATCCGCCATGTTGTCACTGTCATGTGACCTACAGCCATCACTTGCCTCATAGGATAGTAAAGTGTCCATGGCTGTGTCTGAAATTGCATTATAGTATGTATTCGGACATACTTAAAAATGTTGGGTTAAAAATAACCCAACGAATATCTCAACTAAGGCGGTGGTATAGCACCTTCCCAACTGTGGGTTATTTTACCCCAATGCATTGGCTTAAATTCCAGTTGGGTTAAAATAACCCAACAGTTGAGTTAAATATTTATTTTTATTACCCAATATTTTTGGAAAATAACCCAACATATTGACCCAATATGTGTAACCCAACGGTTGGGTTAAACAAATAACCCAACATTTTTTACTGTATACTACTCTTTTGGTGCAGTTTTTCGCATACTATAGTAGGGAAGTATTAGATGTTGGACACGGCTCCAGTGTTCTGATTGTTCTTATGACTGCATATGCAGCTGGACCAGTGCAGTTTTTTGTCATAAGTTATGAGACAGTTGTTGTCGGATTTCATTGATGATTTCAAATATTTGGTTTGTGACATTTTTTTCCTGAGAGTGTAGTTACAACAAAGCTAATATTTCTGAAAAATAGTAGCAAATCTTCCACCTCAGTAGCCAGAACATCTGTCTTAGTTTACACAAAAAGACATTAACATGCAAAGACGGACGACAGAAGCCTGAGACTTTCAGCTCTTGAATGTATTCCTGACCTTCTGAAGCACGGCCACTGACAGACAGGGATCATTCTTCAAACCATTTCATTTAATTACGCGATTACTATATTAACATAATACAATGAATATTTATCCAAAACTATTTAAATCTGAATTGTATTTCAGTGCCAATCCTGCTGAGACAAGTACATATGCAGTGTAAAGGATATGAGTTTACAAGATAAAGACCTGATTAATGAATATTAATTTGATTGCATGACTAATGATGTAAGAGAAGCCCTCGCCATTCACAAACCCTCTTTCAACTAGCGAATATGCATAATTATATTTTTTTTGTTCAAAAGCTCAGGATTTATTTGAAACAATATTTTGTAAAATACTTTTACTGTCACTTTTGATCAATTTTTTTTTTTTTTGCATAACATTTAATGCGATTTTTACCCACAAAAGGGAATTTTTAACCCTCCAAAAGCTTCATATAAAGAATAGCAACACATATAAAACTCTTTACTTTGTAAGTTGTTGCAATGAAATAATAGGCCTATATACAGAAATACAGCATGTAATGTAATTATGAACCATGCATTATTTATAAATGCATTATTGCACACCAGCAGTGCGTTCACTGGTCCTTGAACTCTGCGTCAAACATGATCTTCTGGATCTGCATTTTAACCACGGCTCTTTTCTGTGGCGTCAGTCTTTTGAGGGCCGGGACGAAACTCAGGAGGAACAGCTCGTCCTCATCCAAGGCTTTCTGGACGCTCTTTAGAGGCTCGTTCTCTGAGACCCGTGTGTGTGTCTGATCCTCAGAGACCCGTGTGTGTGTCTGATCCTCAGAGACCCGTGTGTGTGTCGGATCCTCCAGAGCCTCGGCTTCACTGGGAATCTTCCTCTTGCTGATGTGATTGCCCAGAAACGAGAGGTTGTCTCTGTGTGGCCAGTAATGCAGGTCTTCCCTCTTCAGCTTACACTGCACCACTGCAGGAGAACCGTTTCAAACATTTATTCTTCAAACTATTACAAAAATAGGCCAACTAAATAATCTTGAAATCAGCTTTAAACAAGGGAAAACATTCTTTAACATGCATTATGCACAAGAACAGGCACGTTTAACAATGATGGTTAAGAGAGCAGAGCTGAATGTATATAACGGTAACACTTTACAGTAAGGTTCATTAGTTCCCTTTCGAATGGTCAGTCGTATTGCATAGCTCTATGCTTTGGGGAAAACTTATGGAAAACAACCTTTTTGTATAATAACGCAGTGCTAGTGCACAGCCGGCACAGTGCAGAGACTACTCGCACGCTATTGGCTGGTCAGTGGGAACTGCACGAACCTATGGCGGAGCGGCGTAACTGCGCGAACCAATCGGTGCAAAAGAGGCTCGATTTCGACTCCAGAGCTGGAGCTTATCCGCGTCCTTTCTAAAGCAGTCGAGGAGCTCGGCCTCGCCTGGGTCTCGCCTTGGTCTCGCCTTGGTCTCGCCTGGGCCTCGCCTTGGTCTCGCCTTGGTCTCGCCTGGGCCTCGCCTTGGTCTCGCCTGGGCCTCGCCTTGGTCTCGCCTTGGTCTCGCCTGGGCCTCGCCTTGGTCTCGCCTTGGTCTCGCCTGGGTCTCGCCTGGGCCTCGCCTTGGTCTCGCCTTGGTCTCGCCTTGGTCTCGCCTGGGCCTCGCCTTGGTCTCGCCTGGGCCTCGCCTTGGTCTCGCCTGGGTCTCGCCTGGGTCTCGCCTTGGTCTCGCCTGGGCCTCGCCTTGGTCTCGCCTGGGTCTCGCCTGGGTCTCGCCTGGGCCTCGCCTGGGCCTCGCCTTGGTCTCGCCTTGGTCTCGCCTGGGTCTCGCCTGGGTCTCGCCTGGGCCTCGCCTGGGCCTCGCCTTGGTCTCGCCTGGGCCTCGCCTGGGTCTCGCCTGGGTCTCGCCTGGGTCTCGCCTGGGTCTCGCCTGGGCCTCGCCTTGGTCTCGCCTTGGTCTCGCCTGGGTCTCACCTTGGTCTCGCCTTGGTCTCGCCTGGGTCTCGCCTGAGGAGCCTCTCACAGCCGCCTGGGCGAATGGTTCCTGCCGGGGCGCCAACAGACCAGCGATCCGCACCGTTCTTCCCATAAGTTCACGAAGAACTGACGAAATCTCTAACTCTAACATCGGCGTCGCTGAGGAAAAGGGTTATGAGAAACTGCCCCCCCTAGAGGAAGACATGCGCACCTTTGCCCACCCACTGCTATTGGATGGAAATCCAAGGTGGCTCATCCAAGTCAAGTCATCTTTATTTATACAGCGCTTTTTACAATACAGATTGTATCAAAGCAGCTTTACAGTGATAACATGAAAATAATATAACAAAGTTTGTTTCTAGAAGAAAATTGCGTCATCGTCCACCTTAAGTAAGGCAGATCAATAATATTGTTGAATATTAAATGTCCCCAACTAAGCAAGACAAAAGCCAAGGCAACAGTGGCAAGAAACCAAAACTCCATCAGTGACAGAATGGAGAAAAAACCCTGAGAGAACCCAGACTCTCCTCTGGCCAACGAGCGAACAGTGTATGATTATGATCCAGGCATTACAGGTCAGAGGTCAGATTGGATCAGAACAGTCGGAATATTTATCCGGTTCCATCTGATTGTAAGTCGGAGTCACGCCGGTGTGGATCATCCATCCAAACCCTGCAGAACGACTTCATCCCTCATGGATGAGTCTGGACCAGACCCAGAGCTTTTCGTGACCTAGAATTGACCGTTCGCAAAGACCCGCCCCCTTTAGTTACTGTTGCTATGTCCAACAAGCCATGCCTCTCTCACGCCACACCATGTTATCACGCAGTGAAACACACAATCGCAGAGAGGACACTGACAACACACTGATACACAGGACGCCACTCCGCCATAGGTTCATACAGTTCCCACTGACCAGCCAATAGCGTGCGAGTAGTCTCTGCACTGTGCCGGCTGTGCACTAGCACTGCGTTATTATACAAAAAGGCTTCAGTATTCAGAGAAAAATGAATTTTCCCCAAAGCGTAGAGCTATGCAACACGACAGTTCCCTTATCTCGGGAACCGAGGTTACGTTAGAAACCGAGTCGCTAACATTAGTTAACTACCTTAGTTAACAAGAACTAATAATGAACAATACTTCTTCAGCATTTATCTTAGTTAATATCAATTTCAACATTTACTAATACATTATTAAAATCTTGTGAACATTAGTTAATGCACTGTGAACTAACATGAACAAACAATGGATTTTTATTAACTAATATTAACAAAGATGAATAAATACTGTAACAAATATATTGATAATTGTTAGTTCATGTTAGTTAATACATCAATTAATCTTAACTTATGAACCTTACGTTCAAATGTTACCCATATTTAAATGTAATACATTGTTTTAATGATTTGTATTTGTTGTCAGGGTAGCCTTAAAGAATCTACTTAGTTTTTTTCTCTTAGAAAAATTAATGTGAATGCATGTATGAATGGGTTTATTATATTAGTGTAATTAACTAATGGTAAGCAGGGTTTGTTTATTTTATTTATATTTTAGATGCAAATTAGCATATGTTATAGGCCTATTCTCTATGCACAATGCATTTTTTCAGCTTTTAGGTTGGAATTATGTTGTACTATCCTTACTATTAAAATAACCTTTTTTTTTGCACAAATAAAATATTACAGAACACTATAGCCTAATATCTATGCGTCTTACTTGTGAACCATACTTTACAGACTAATAACTACGAAGGATTTTACAGTATAAATGTTTAATATCACTATATGAATAGTGCATGTAAAGCTCGCGCGCGTGAGATTTGACGCACTGACCGGAGAGCCCGACGGACGCGGCGATCTCCCTCCACGCGTCGACGCGCCGCTCCGAGCGCCGGTAACCGCGCAGCGACGCGTTGTAGAGCAGCGGGCGAGCGAGCACGGTCTGGATCAGTTTCTCCTTCTCAGCCATTGAGTTTATTACTGAGTTGCTGCTGAGACGCGGCGCGTTTATATCGTATTTCCGGCGCGTCAGAAACGCGCGACTCACGCATCGCAAGCGATTGGTAGATCACAGTTCGCAAGCGGATTAAAAGTGAATCAGGCTCTGGTTTGATCATTTTTGATTATTCGTGGTCATCAGATCTGTCTATCCAGTAGGCTATTTATATGGCAAGCCTTCGACTTCTGTTCTATTCATTCCTAGGATATGCATTTCTAATATCATACAATTAAAATTTTACTAGTTAAAATACTTTTTCTTGATATGAGGAATTCGATTTTTCTAGATTAGAATTAGATTAGACATCACCACTCGCTGAAATCCTACGAATTCCTGATAACAAGAATTAAACTAGTAAAAACTATAATTCTTGATATCTGTAGTTGTGTTTTCACTTTTTAAATGTTCCCTTAGGCTGCCATTTAAATTTAAGACTTTAATTATGATTTCATAATTTCATCTTGAATCAAAAATTCGTATTTTTGTGAGTGATGATGAATGACGTCATGAGTAATTTTTAAATGTTACTATCATGTTTGGGAAGAAATAACATGTGAAAGAATCAGTGTCTGTGTCAGTCTGAGGGACAATCATCACAGTTCAGGATATTCAGGATATGCTCTTTGGATTAATTCATGGGAAGATTATTTTATGGTTATTATAAAAATAAAACCTAAACATTATCATTAGAGATGGTTCTAGAAACAACATGCAACGCTCGATCTGGGAAGCTTTAGTTTTTGGTTGCAAAAAAGAACCAAATGGGAACGTTCTGTGTTTGCTGGTTATATTTTTCTTATTATTTTTGTGATATTTTTCTTGTGATATTTTTGTGTCAGGAACATAAAACAAAAGCTCAGCCAAAAACCAAAATCTTTTTGTGTCGGATCATTC
This sequence comes from Vimba vimba, assembly GCA_022828995.1. Classification (NCBI taxonomy): domain Eukaryota; kingdom Metazoa; phylum Chordata; class Actinopteri; order Cypriniformes; family Leuciscidae; genus Vimba; species Vimba vimba. The sequence continues at coordinate 763,350 of CM040820.1, read as the reverse complement.
AGTCAGGTACTGCAGAAATTACACACTTTTAAAACTAACTTAACTCTTGTAAAACTTGAAGAAGTGTAGGAAAATAAACGGGCTGAATATGAATATGCCATATTTGGCTCGGCGTTTAATTCCTGATCAAGACCTTTTGACTGACGCTTGTGTTTCTGTTTGTGACGCGACGCTCTGTTTAGCCCCGCCCACACTCAAATCTCATTGGTCTACAACCCCGCCATGACGTCCCGCTTGCGCGGTAGAGGCGCGTGTCGCGCACTTTTGACGCGCCTGTGTAACAATTCCGGGAGCGCGTTCAGATCGACGCGTCTCAATAAACTCAATGGCCGCGACTGAGAAACTGATCCAGAGCGTCTCCGGTTACCCGGTGCTCTACAACGCGTCGCTGCACGATTATCGCAGTTCCGAGCGGCGCGTGAACGCGTGGAGGGAGGTCGCCGCGTGCGTCGGGCTCTCCGGTCAGTGCGTCAACATCACGCGCGCTCGACAAGCGTTTGACTTTGAAAAGTGTTTCTGTTCTGTTGATCTTGATGATTTCACACACATATTTACAGCTGGAGACTCAACAACTACAACGCGTCCGTGTCCGTCAAACTGCGGTTTGATCGCTGGTTATTAAAGGCGCGTTCTGAGACGCGTCGCTAGCGCTATAAATGATGGACAATATATTGAAGTTAACAGGGATTCATTAGCGCGCGTTCTTGAGTTTCATATGTTGATTTATTAATATTTCAGCCTTTTAAACTGCCTTCTGTTCCGCTCCGTCTAGATGTTTTTAAACGCGCGTCTTTCTGTTTGTTTTCTGAAGAACTTTGAGGCATAAAGTCTCTGATTCACGATATGAGTGCAGATTTATGATACTGTACGATAAAAGAGACATTAAAACGCGTAACGCGGCGCATTATTGCACTGAGACAGTTATATTAATATATACACTTGTTGCTGTAAATATACCCATTATGTGTCTTATACTTGTCACATTTCTATTCTTTAATATTATTATTATGTCTTGTATTTACATGGAAGCTTCATTCACTAAAGGGAAAAATCAAATCATTGTGAATAAAGCTCTTTCTGATTCAAGATTTTCATATTATATAAAGGCTGATAGAGATGATGCACGTTAAGCGTTTACTTTATAATGCTTTTATATGATAAATGCTTAAATTAACCATGAAATAAAAACTGATCATTCTAATTTTTGCATGGAATATTGCAGTTTTTATTATAAATGATTTATCCGACAATACCGAGTTAAGCCCCGCCTACATTTGTTCTTATTGGTCATTTGTTTCTCTCGGATATTCGTCACTATCGGGGAGAAAACACCAGTTTCATCTCGACTTTAATGTTCAATATCGTGTTTTATTCATATTCTCATCTGTATCTGCCTGTATATAATATGCATTATGAATAACTGCATTTGATATTTTAATATCAATGTATTTAATGCATTAAGCCACGGTAAGCATTTTAACAGCTTTCTGGAGGAGAAAAAGTAAAAACTAGTGTTTCAAACACGATCGTCGCAGACAGAAACAGTGTCGCTCAGATCCGGCCCACATGTGGATCCAGGCGTTACAGATGTTGCCGGATCTGAGCGACGCCATGTTTCTGTCGGGGTCCATCGTGTTTTTCACTGGAAACTAAAATTCTGTTAAAATTACGTTCAAAAAACGGCCGCTGTGGTTGCCAGAAATGTACCGTAAAAAAATACAGTACCAACATTTTAGGTTTTACAGACTTACCTTAAATTTACAGTAAAACATTTTTTTTTAAGTATTTGAAGCATATTGAAGTACTAATATCTGTTTTGAACCATTGTAATACACTGACATCCACCAATCACAGTGGAAATGAGTCACATGATCAATCAAAGCTCATCACAAGCAGCTTTTCCACAAGAGAGTTAATACTAATATACAGAAGCAGCACAGTGTCATTCACACACGCACTAAACACACATGACATTGTAAAAAATGCAATAAACACTAATTTAACAACATTAAATCTAACAAAACCCTAATGTACATCACTGATTAGAAAAAAAACTATCCATCCATCTTCTTCCGCTTATCCGGGGCCGGGTCGCGGGGGCAACAGTCTAAGCAGAGATGCCCAGACTTCCCTCCCTAGACACTTCCTCCAGCTCTTCCGGGGGGACCCTGAGGCGTTCCCAGGCCAGCCGGGAGACATAGTCCCTCCAGCGTGTCCTAGGTCTTCCCCGGGTCCTCCTCCCAGTGGGACATGCCCGGAACACCTTCCCGGGAAGGTGTCCAGGAGGCATCCGGAACAGATGCCCGAGCCACCTCAGCTGGCCCCTCTCGATGTGGAGGAGCAGCGGCTCTACTCTGAGCTCCTCCCGAGTGACCGAGCTCCTCACCCTATCTCTACGGGATCGCCCAGCCACCCGTGTCAGCCAAGACAGCCCCACAACATCCACAACATCCAGAGACTTAAGGTACTCAGGGCGGATCTCATCCACCCCCGGTGCCTTGCCACCGAGGAGCTTCTTGACTTACCTCGGTGACTTCAGCTTGGGTGATGGACGAGTCCACCTCTGAGCCCTCAGCCTCTGCTTCCTCAATGGAAGACGTGTTGGTGGGATTGAGGAGATCCTCGAAGTATTCCTTCCACATCCCCAGTCGAGGTCAACAGCCACCCACCTCCACTGAAAACAGCGTTGGTAGGGCACTGCTTCCCTCTCCTGAGATGCCGGACAGTTTGCCAGAATTTTTTCGTGGCCAATCCTTCTCCATGGCCTCACCGAACTCCTCCCAAGCCCGATTTTTTGCCTCCACAACCACCCGGGCTGCAGTCGGCTTGGCCTGCCGGTACCCATCAGCTGCCTCAGGAGTCCCGCAAGCCAGCCAGGCCCGATAGGACTCCTTCTTCAGCTTTACGGCATCCCTTACTTCCGGTATCCCTTACTTCCGGTGTCCACCACCGGGTTCGGGGATTGCCGCCTCGACAGGCACCGGAGACCTTACGACCACAGCTCCGAGTGGCCGCGTCGACAATGGAGGTGGAGAACATGGTCCACTCGGACTCAATATCTCCAGACTCCCTCGGGATCTGGTCGAAGCTCTGCCGGAGGTGGGAGTTGAAGATCTCTCTGACGGGATTCGGCCAAACGTTCCCAACAGACCCTCACAGTACGTTTGGGTCTGCCAAGTCTGTCCAGCTTCATCCCCCGCCATCGGATCCAACTCACCACCAGGTGGTGATCAGTTGACAGCTCCGCCCCTCTCTTCACCCGAGTGTTCAAGACATACGGCCGGAGGTCAGATGAAACGACCACAAAGTCGATCATCGACCTCCGGCCTAGGGTGTCCTGGTGCCATGTGCACTGATGGACACCCTTATGCTTGAACATGGTGTTCGTTATGGACAAGCTGTAACTAGCACAGAAGTCCAATAACAGAACAGCGCTCGGGTTCAGATCAGGGGGGCCATTCCTCCCGATCACGCCCCTCCAGGTGTCACTGTCGCTGCCCACGTGGTCGTTGAAGTCCCCCAGTAGAACGACGGAGTCCCCAGTCGGAGCACTTTCCAGCACCCCTCCCAGAGACCCCAAGAGGCCCGGGTACTCTACACTGCCGTTTGGCCCATAGGCACACACGACAGTGAGAGACCTATCCCCGACCCGAAAGCGCAGGGAAGCGACCCTCTCGTTCACCGGGGTAAACTCCAACACATGGCGGCTGAGCTGGGGGGCTATAAGCTCTGGTTCCAGAGCCCAAGCCGTGCTGGAGGTGATCCCGACTATCTCTAGTCAGAACCTCTCTACCTCACGCACTACCTCAGGCTCCTTCCCCGCCAGAGAGGTGACATTCCACGTCCCTAGAGCTAGTTTCCGTGTCCAGGGATCGGGTTGTCGCGGCCCCCGCCATCGACTGCCGCCCGATCCACTACGCACCAGCCCCTTATGGTCCCTCCTGTAGGTGGTGAGCCCGGGGAGGGCGGCCCCACGTTGCTCCTTCGGGCTGAGCTCAGCCGGACTCCATGGGGGGGGCCCGACCACCTGGCGCTCACATACGAGCCCCAACCCCGGGCCTGGCTCCAGGGTGGGCCATGCCGGGCGACGTCACGGTCTATTTGTTGACATCATAAAGGGTTTCTGAACCGCTCTTAGTCTGACCCGTCGCCTAGGACCTGTTTGCCTTGGGAGACCCTACCAGGGGCATATAGCCCCAGACAACATAGCTCCTAGGGTCATTCGGGTACTCAACCCCCTCCACCACAGTATGGTGGCAGTTCAAGGAAAAAAACAAAACAAAAAAACTATGAAACAATTATTTCAACAAAAATACTTAAAATGTGAAGTGTCACGCAGGGAATTGTGAGAATGTCAAGTTACATTTTTTCACTGTAAATTATTCAATGACTTCCATTGACTTCACTTCCAAAAACTGTAAATTTAACGGATTTACTGTAAATTTACATTAAATGTACAGTTAGATCACCGTATATAGTGCATAAAGTTTCTATCAATCAATTAAAGTTTTTTTCTTTTACCGTTAAAATCAGGATATTTTTACAGTGAAGAGGAAGTGTGTTTCATCGGTCTTGTTTTAGATCCTCAAGCTGCCGTTCAGAGTTCCAGCGCTTCAGAAAGTCCCTGTGAGATGATCATTTTTATGATGATGATGATAAACCTGATTCTGTGTGTGTTTGAGTCGAATCACATGATCAGAGACTCGGAGTTTAAAGGAGGAGTTCACTTTAAAATGAACATGATTTACTCTCGCTGAACTCATCCTAGAGTTTATGACTCTCTTCTTCCAGACGAACACAATCTGAGTTATTAATAACTGGCGCTTCCCAGCTTTATAATGGCAGTGGATCATCAGTTTAAAGCTCATAAAAGTTTATCTGTCCATCATAAAGTGATAATAAAGGCGTTCTGAAGCGAAGCGTTTGTGTAAGAAAAATATCCATATTTAAAATTTTAAGTAAAATAACGAGCTTCCGGCCAAACGAACATACAGACTCAACTTTAGTCTGAGCGCAACTAATGCGAGTAATGATACACACACTGATATTTACACTACGCCATGATGCGCTGCGCTAATACTGACGTCACGAGTTGTGGAGTTCTCCCGCTGCAGTGTGTGTGTGTGAGTGTGTGTGTGTGTGTGTGTGTGTGTGTGAGGTTAACGCTGTTCTCCCGCTGCAGTGGTGTGTGAGTGTGTGTGTGTGTGTGTGTGAGGTTAACGCTGTTCTCCCGCTGCAGTGGTGTGTGTGTGTGTGTGTGTGTGTGTGAGGTTAACGCTGTTCTCCCGCTGCAGTGGTGTGTGTGTGTGTGTGTGTGTGTGTGTGAGGTTAACGCTGTTCTCCCGCTGCAGTGGTGTGTGAGTGTGTGTGTGTGTGTGTGTGAGGTTAACGCTGTTCTCCCGCTGCAGTGGTGGAGTGCAAGAGACGATGGAAGACCATCAGGGATCGCTACATCCGAGAGCGGAGACTCTGCAAGCTGAAGAGGGAAGAAGGAGGCCGGCGCCTGCATTACTGGCCACACAGAGACAGCCTCTCGTTCCTGGACAATCACATCCGGAAGAGGAAGATTCCCAGTGAAGCCGAGGCTCTGGAGGATCCGGATGACGGGGACGGAAGCGCTCGCGATTCGCCCGAGGAGTCGCTCGACGAGTCCAGCGGCGGAGACTCAAAGTCCAGCCTGGGAAACAGAGCAAAGAGTGACGGCAGGTTTGAGCCCAAGCTTCCGCTCAAAGCGGCGATCCCGCTCAATCCCATAATGCCCCTGTCTATCGTGGCTCAGCTCAAACCACTGCAACACATGAGGCCGCTGGTCTCCGGTCTTCCTCCGGGCCTGAAGGGGGCGCCGGCGTCCGGCTCATCAGCGCAGACCTCAGAGACTCCGACACACACACGGGTCTCAGAGAACGAGCCTCTAAAGAGCGTCCAGAAAGCCTTGGATGAGGACGAGCTGTTCCTCCTGAGTTTCGTCCCGGCCCTCAAAAGACTGACGCCACAGAAAAGAGCCGTGGTTAAAATGCAGATCCAGAAGATCATGTTTGACGCAGAGTTCAAGGACCAGTGAACGCACTGCTGTCGGACTCAGTGCAAGGACATGTAGCTTTACATCGGAGCCCAGAAACATCTGACTAATTATTGAAATTATGAATGTCAAAATTCTGACTTAAGATGCAAAAAAATAATCGAAACTGACTTGAGTCAAAATTGCGACAAAAAGTTGGACTTTTGAAATTATGGTCGAAATTGCGAGTCAAAATTCTGACATAAGTCGTAAAAAGTCAATTGACCTAAGTCAAATATGACAGTTGAAATTATGAGTCAAAATTCTGACATAAGATGGAAAAAAATAATCGAAACTGACTTGAGTCAAAATTGTGACAAAAAGTTGGACTTATGAAATTATGGTTGAAATTGCGAGTCAAAATTCTGACATAAGTCGTAAAAAGTCAAAACTGACTTAAGTCAACATTGCGACAAAAAGTTGGACTTATGACATTGTTGAAATTATGAGTCAAAATTCTGACATAAGATGCAAAAAAATAATCGAAACTGACTTGAGTCAAAATTGCGACAAAAAGTTGGAATTATTACATTATGGTTGAAATTATGAGTTAAAATTCTAACGAGTCAGTTTGGACATTTTTACGTCTCGAGTCAAAATTGCGACAAAAAGTTTGACTTTTGACTCATAATTTCAACTGTTATATTTTGACTTAGTTCAATTGACTTTTTACAACGTAAGTCAGAATTTTGACTCGCAATTTCAACCATAATTTCATGACTTAAGTCGTAAAAAGTCAATTGAACTAAGTCAAAATTATGATATAAAGTGAAAAGACGTAACTTAAGTGACCTAAGGTGACTGTGTGAATTAACACACTGGACCCTGGAACATTTGACTGCATCTTTTAGATTAAAAGATGCTTTATTTTTGTAAATATCTCAGTATGAAGCTGGAAATGAAGTTCCCTCAGCGTTTCACTAGGTTTGATTGGATATTCAGTGGCACAAAAGACCCTGTTTTTGTAAAATATCACCAGTGAAAATGTTCTTGCATCATTAAATATCTTGAACTGCTACTTCATGCATTTATTTTATTAGTTTTTTTTTTATTTTCATAAGAAGTCCATGTACACTACAGCTGAGCAGTGAATAAACACACGCCAGTGACTGAGTAAAGCGCTCTGTTGTTTTTTGTTGCATTAATTTATTAAAAACTGAACGCTGGTGTGGACTGGTGAAGTCTAAACATGGGAGTTAATCTGTGATTATTGGAGATCTTACATTTTACCTTCTTCATTCTTCCAGCCAATCATGATCTAGTGATGAAGAGTTAATGAGTCAAACAGAGGTTTCACATACACTCTCAGGAATGAATTCAGTGCAAACGGGTTATAGACGTTCGTTTTGGTCACATAAGGTGAAAAAAAATCATGCTTTTGTGAGTCAAATCATGTTTATGAGATGAAAAGTCAGAAGTATGACTGAAAAAGCCATTATTACGACATTATAGTCAAAATTATGACAAGTCAATTATAAGAAGTGTAAACTGACTTTAAAAAGTCATAATTCTAAATTAAGACGTAAAGAAGTTAACTGACTCGAGTCAAAATTGCACAAAAAGTTTAAATTAATTTTGACTTATAATGGTTGAAATTATGAGTAAAAATTCTGAAAAGTCATAATTATGATATAAAAAGTCGTAGTCAAAAATTCTTCTGACTGAAGCTGTAAAAAGTCAAAATTGAGACAAAAAGTTGAAATTGACAGTAAGTTATCATAAGATAATTAAGTCATAATCACAATTAATGAGTCAAAATTATGAGTAAAAATTCTGATTTGTAAATTATCAATGATATAAAAAGTCAAAACTGCCTTAAAGTCAAAATTATGACATCAAATGTTGACAATGTATGACATTAAATTGACTTGAAAGATCATAATGTCATTAAAATGTCAAAATTCTGACTTGAGACAAAAAAGTAATTTCAACCTTTTTCCTCATTTTCAACATTTCATCATAATTTTGACTCTTTAATCATAATTATGACTTAGCATGTCATAATTACTACCTTGAATGTAGTAATGATGGCTTGATCTTAATCACTGCTGATACTGAGGAAATAAAACCCTTCAAAAACATGTTTAAAATTACTTTTAATCACCATCTGGACAGTCGACATGAGCTTGTGTGCTTTACACACGGCCAAACGTTTCCAAAAACTTCCAAAAACTTCACATTGTCAGTCTATATGAATAAATCATCATGTGCTATTAAGACGTTCTGAATTATTTTTAACCTCTATTTTCTAAAACCTTTTTATTTTAATGATAAAAAAGCTTTAGTTTAATCCATGTCGAAAGATATTTACAAAGAAAAACATTCAAAGTGTTAAAAGGAAAAATTAAACGTTGACGAAGTATTCAAGGTTATTGTTCAGAAGAACATTTATGTGTTCATAGGATTTCTACAAGTATTATTTTGCTGTATTAACACGAGTGACATCATTTGGCACCGTAACTGTAGGAAAACCCAATGAAGGATTTGACATTTAAATCTAGGAAGAGGAGTGTGGTGTACATGCGATCGCAATCTCTTTCATAGAAAAAGACGAGTTTCTTTTCAAAGTCCCATCAGGAAACACACACACACACACACACACACACACTACTGAGATTTTAGTGGATCTTTAGCCTTCAGGAAGAGCCATAATGGAGTCAAAAATGCGTTTCTTACTCAGTATTTTTGTCTTGTTTCCAGTCTAAATATCTAAAAATTCTTAAATCAAGATGCATTTACTAGAGGAGTAAAATGACAAAAGATATTATGTGTTGTTTTCTGGGGAAATAAATCAAAATGAAGTGAGTTCTTGCTTAAAAAAAGCTAAATGATCTGCCAATGGAGAAAGAAAAATACACTTAATTTCAAACAGAAACAAGATTATTTTTCTGAGCCTATTGGCAGATCATTTTACTTGTTTTAAGCAAAAACTCACTTAATTTTACTACTTTAGTAAATGCATCTTGATTGAAGAATTTTTAGATATTTAGACTGGAAACAAGACAAAGATACTGAGTAAGAAACGCATGTTTTGCCGTGTGTTCAGGCAATAAGCAGCCAGAACATGATGAGAAGCGCCACGAACAGGAACAGGCGGGACAGGAACTGCTCATCCGTGTGCTGAGGGGTCCCCGGAGCCGCTGCGGGGTCAAAAGGTCAAGAGGTCAAGGTCAAATTGATTTATATAGCACCTTCCACAACATGAATGCAGACCAAAGTGCTGCACAACAGACATGACAAAATACAATCATACAATAATAAAAAAGTTTCATACGTCTTTTTATTGATCTCAAGATTGCATTATTAGATTAATCTCAGACAGACTCAGTTTCAATAAATCACTGCAAAACATCATATTTCTGTCTTGATTTCCAGCACAAGTATCGAAACATTCTTAACCCTCTCGTGCTCTTCGCGTGTCGGACGGAAATGACCCGATTTATTTTTGCCAATGAAATTAATGTATTATATTTTAGTTTAATAATGTTTTTATTTAATATTTTGTATTTTTAGGGGATTTTATGGTACTAAATTATATTTACGCTGTATTTATAACCCATTTATTCACCTTTTGAGCATAGACTTGAAAATTAAATGTCCAACTTAAACTGTGGTAAATCTTGAACGCTTTAGAGCGACAGACTGAAAGTCTAAAAGTTTTAAAGTGAACTTTAAAAAAAAAAAGTTACAGAATTTTACATTTATCGTTATGAAAAAATGCACAAAAATACTTTTACATTTTTTTATATTTAATATATATTTTCAAAAACACGTTTTACTCTAAAACTGAGAAAATCAAAGCCATAAATCTACACAAGTTGTGTTCCAGATGTGAGGCTGATATCTCCAAAACGGATCTTCCAGAGAGATGTTGTTCGGCTGCAGTACCAAACGCTTCCACTAGAGGAAACTCGTCTCTCATTCATTTCCAGTGCGGCATTTCTGACCGCGAGGAGCTCAAGTGTGGCTATTGTTATCAGGACCATTAAACCTGTTCCAGTCATGGCCATGATTATTGTGTGTGTTCACACAGCGAGAGCTAGGGATGGGAACGACACGGGATTTGGGAAATCGACTGTCGAGGCCCATGTGTCGACTTTTTGTCGGATTGTCGGCCTTTTTTTTTTCTTTTTTTTTTTTTAAAGAGCAGCAGCAATGCGGAGGGTGGAAAATATTCTACATCAGGGTCCGAAATTAAGGCCAAATGCGGGTAGATTTTCTGTTTGGCGAGTAAACCTCAAAAGGCTATCCGCCACACTGGCGGGTGAATGTTCATAACAAAATATGAAATTTTAAGCGCGCACGCACGAGCAGAGAGAGAGAGCGAGTCCCGGCCGCGATATTTTTTTTCCCAGGACGGTAGGGGAAGACTCATGAATATTAATTAGGAAAGTCATCCCTGATTGGTCTTAACCCCAGTGACGGGTAGGTTTAGGGCGGGGTTAGGGGTAGATCATCAGACCTCCAGTGGCGGGTAGGTTTAGGGGTGGGGTTAGGGGTAGGTCATCAGGCCAATCAGGGATGACTTTCCTAATTAATATTCATGAGTCTTCCCCTACCGTCCTGGGAAAAAAAATATCGCGTCCCGGCCATGGTCCCGGCCAGGCGTCCTTTCGACAAGCGTCCTTGACAGGGCGGCCAGAGCTTCTTTGCAGCTCAAGTCGGCGGCGGTGTGTACGTACCTACAGTTAACGCTCTTTCTGTTGACGGCGCTGAGGAAAAAGCTCCCGCCACTGTAAGAAGCTGTTGCCGCCCATTTGTGTCCTCCTGCGGTGCAGAACGTCTTCAGCACTCGCGGATCGTGCATATTTCCGCTGCTGCTTCTGTTTACACACCATGGTCGTTCTTTTCTCGAGAAAAGGAGTTTTCTCATAGCGTTTGCAACGCAATACTCGTTCCCTTATCTCTCAGGGAACCGAGGTTAAAGTAAAGTTATAATAACTTAAGTAAAGTAAATAAAAATAAAGTTTATTAATAAATTAAAAGCCAAAAAAAAAATGCAATTTGGAAATCCCACAAGCCCCGCCCCCTCGACATGTCGACACTCTATTTTTTTTGTCGAGTGGAGCATGTGTCGAATGTCGGTCGTTTTGTCGACAAAAAGTCCCATCCCTAGCGAGAGCCAAAACCTTTACCAAGTTTCGGACCATTCCGATGAAATTTATTTTAATTTTATTTCTGCCAAAAACGGCCGCAGAGCACCAGAGGGTTAAATCAAGATACATTTACTGGAGAAGCAACATGACTCAGTGATTCATTAGCACCGTCCTTCTTTCTTGAGTTCATTTAGTGAAAAAACATGATGTTTAATTAATCCCTTTATTAATAACTTCTTAATGCAGGTCAAAGTTTCCTTATTGTTTTACCTGGAGGTGGTCTTCCGTCGTTGATGTTGAATGCCGTGGCAAAGATCCCGAAAGGAAAAGCCCCGATTCCGAACGACATCTGGAAGCCTCCGTCTCCGAAGCCAAAGCCCTGAAATCCCTGCAAACACACGTCATAAGCTCTCACACACACTGCCAATCTCATCATCCAACTAACTTATTATTTACTCTTCCTTATGTCATTCCAAACCTGTATGACTGACTTCTGTGGAACTCGAGAGGTGAATTTAAAGCCTCTATTGTGCTATTTTAAAGGCTCCTAATGTTGTTTTGGGTTTCCTTCAACAGGTTCACACGCATCAAAGTCAAAAACACTTTCATTTTCTTATAACACCTCATTTCTCAAAGAGTCTGAAAAGGTTTGTTCGAAGATTCAGTCTCTCTAAACCCCGCCTCTCTGAGAGCTGCTCTGCTCTGATTGGTCAGAAAGCAAACGCTCATTATCATATCATGAATCTCAGCTCTCGACACACAGTGATACAAACAGTAGCGATGGCGTGAGTTTTACTGTATCAATCTCATCAAAGTGGATTTGCTTTGTTCTTCTCGACATGAACAACACGAACCAAACTCTTCCAGTCTCAGATAAACTAGTGTTTGAGGGCGGGGCTTAGAGACGCTGCTCAGCCAATCGGCTGGCATTATGAAAATGAGTTACAAACCTACATAGATTCAGCAGGAAGTGAGACTGAATTACTGACGACTCGTTTCAGTTCAGAATCACTTCTTTCTAAACTCCATTTATCTGATCTTTCACACTTTTACATTCACAAACAGCTTTATCACACACTACATGAAAGAGAACATCTGAAAAAGCATAATAGGCATTTAATAAAAAGCATTTAGTATTGAATTAGTTTTTATTTATATATTTTCCCTTTTGGTAAAATTTAGTAGAGTTTTTTTACCATTTTATTCGTTTTTTTATGTCTATATAATCAGCTATTTTAATATTTCAGTTAACAGTTATTTTATTTCAAGTAATAATTATTTTATAGTTTTAGTCTGAAGAACATGGGGGTGAGTAAACGATGACAGAATCTTCATTTTGAGGACAACTAGTCGTTTAATATGCGTCTAATTTTTATCCAGTAAATAATCACTACGCAAGAACTTTAAGAGTTGAGAGAGCAGAGTGATGCAACGTTAAACGTCAGATGTTGTCATCCCTCGCTCCATCGTCTGTCCGCAGAGACGCCTTAATAAGCCCCGCCGGGACGCTCGTTTGACTAATGAATTCCTACAGCAACCTTCATCCGTGTAACAGTTTCATCACAAAAGTCTTGTGCAATGATTGCGTTGCAAATGCGTGTACAACCTTAAATGCTGTGAGTGTGTATAAAAAGTGCTGATTAACAATTAATCGCTATTAATCACATCCAAAATAAAAGTTTGTGTTTACATAATATGTGTGTGTAGTGTGTATAATTATTTAGTATATATAAACACACACACACGTATCTATTTATGAAAATGTATATATAAAAAAATTATATTTATATATAATATAAATTATGTATAAATATATAAACAGTAATTACATGCAAATATTTTTCAAATATAAACACAAGCATGTGTGTATGTTTATATATATATATATACAAAATAATTATACACATTACACACACATATAAACAGAAACTTTTATTTTTGGATGCGATTAATCGTTGCCCAGAACTAATATACTAATATTGGTGTGTGTGTAATGATCATTGTGATTTTTTTTCCCTCTATACCATGACAAAAGAAACGCCTGCTTATATATAGATCGAGCTCACACTGTCTGAGTGTGTTAAAGATACTCACGCCACGATTCTCCGGTTCGGGCCGCTGGCCCTGCGGTCGTGGAGGAGTTCGCTCTCTGAAATCACACAGGAAAATCACTTCAGATTTTAACAGTTTAATCAATGGTATACTGGTGTGTATATGTGTGTATAATCACATTTATTCATATAACGCTTCATACAGTATAGACTGTTTCAAAGCAGCTTCACAGTCATAAACAGGAAAATTACAGAATCAATGAAGCAAACTATGAGACAAACGCAAATTCTGCTTTAAAGCAATTCAGTTCAGTTCAATATCGGTGTTGGCGTTGCAAATATCATCAGTTATTAAATGAGTGTAATCAGGCAGCTCTACAGAAGTTTGCAAAAGTGATAAAAAGTTTATATTTTAAACAATCATTATAGTAATATTTTTGTATAATTCAGCAAATTAAATGTTTCATTTTTATTATTTTCTCTTTTGTCTATTTAGAAGTTGATGACACTTTCTACTGTTGTGTGTATGTGTGTGTGTGCGTGTGAGTATGAGTTTGTGTGAGAGTATGAGTGAGCGTATGTGAGCATGAGTGAGTATGAGTATGAGTGAGCGTGTGAGTATGAGTTTGTGTGTGAGCATGAGTGAGCGTGAGTATGAGTGAGTGTGTGAGTATGAGTGAGTATGAGTTGTGTGTGAGCATGAGTGTGTGTATGAGTGAGCATGAGTATGAGTGAGCGTGTGTGAGTATGAGTGAGTGTGAGAGTATAAGTGAGTATGAGTATGAGTGAGTATGAGTATGAGTGAGCGTGAGAGTATGAGTGAGCGTGAGAGTATGAGTGAGTATGAGTGAGTATGAGTATGAGTGAGCGTGAGAGTATGAGTGAGTATGAGTGAGTATGAGTGAGTATGAGTATGAGTGAGCGTATGTGAGTATGAGTGAGTATGAGTGAGCGTGAGTATGAGTGAGTGTGTGAGTATGAGTGAGTATGAGTTGTGTGTGAGCATGAGTGTGTGTATGAGTGAGCATGAGTATGAGTGAGCGTGTGTGAGTATGAGTGAGTGTGAGAGTATAAGTGAGTATGAGTATGAGTGAGTATGAGTATGAGTGAGCGTGAGAGTATGAGTGAGCGTGAGAGTATGAGTGAGTATGAGTGAGTATGAGTGCGTATGAGTATGAGTGAGCGTGAGAGTATGAGTGAGTATGAGTGAGTATGAGTATGAGTGAGCGTATGTGAGTATGAGTGAGTATGAGTATGAGTGAGCGTATGTGAGTACGAGTGAGCGTATGTGTGAGTATGAGTGAGCGCGAGTATGAGTGAGTGTGTGAGTATGAGTGAGCGTATGTGAGTGTGTGAGTATGAGTGTGTGTATGAGTGAGCATGAGTATGAGTGAGTATGAGTGAGCGTGTGTGAGTATGAGTGAGCGTGAGAGTATGAGTGAGTATGAGTGAGCGTATGTGTGAGTATGAGTGAGCGTGAGTATGAGTGAGTGTGTGAGTATGAGCGTGAGAGTATGAGTGAGCATGAGTATGAGTGAGCGTGTGTGAGTATGAGTGAGTATGAGTATGAGTGAGCGTGAGAGTATGAGTGAGTATGAGTGAGCGTATGTGAGTATGAGTGAGCGTATGTGTGAGTATGAGTGAGCGTGAGTATGAGTGAGTGTGTGAGTATGAGTTTGTGTGTGAGCATGAGTGTGTGTATGAGTGAGCATGAGTATGAGTGAGCGTGTGTGAGTATGAGTGAGCGTGAGAGTATAAGTGAGTATGAGTATGAGTGTGAGAGTATAAGTGAGTGTGTGAGTATGAGTGAGTATGAGTTTGTGTGTGAGCATGAGTGTGTGTATGAGTGAGCATGAGTATGAGTGAGCGTGTGTGAGTATGAGTGAGCGTGAGAGTATAAGTGAGTATGAGTATGAGTGAGCGTGAGTATGAGTGAGTGTGTGAGTATGAGCGTGAGAGTATGAGTGAGTGTGTGAGTATGAGTGAGCGTGAGAGTATAAGTGAGTATGAGTATGAGTGAGTATGAGTATGAGTGAGCATGAGAGTATGAGCGTGAGAGTATGAGTGAGTGTGTGAGTATGAGTGAGTATGAGTTTGTGTGTGAGCATGAGTGTGTGTATGAGTGAGCATGAGTATGAGTGAGCGTGTGTGAGTATGAGTGAGCGTGAGAGTATAAGTGAGTATGAGTATGAGTGAGCGTGAGTATGAGTGAGTGTGTGAGTATGAGCGTGAGAGTATGAGTGAGTGTGTGAGTATGAGTGAGTATGAGTTTGTGTGTGAGCATGAGTGTGTGTATGAGTGAGCATGAGTATGAGTGAGCGTGTGTGAGTATGAGTGAGCGTGAGAGTATAAGTGAGTATGAGTATGAGTGAGTCATTATAATAATATTTTTGTATAATTCAGCAAATTAAATGTTTCATTTTTATTATTTTCTCTTTTGTCTATTTAGAAGTTGATGACACTTTCTACTGTTGTGTGTATGTGTGTGTGTGCGTGTGAGTATGAGTTTGTGTGAGAGTATGAGTGAGCGTATGTGAGCATGAGTGAGTATGAGTATGAGTGAGCGTGAGTTTTTGTGTGAGCATGAGTGAGCGTGAGTATGAGTGAGTGTGTGAGTATGAGTGAGTATGAGTTGTGTGTGAGCATGAGTGTGTGTATGAGTGAGCATGAGTATGAGTGAGCGTGTGTGAGTATGAGTGAGTGTGAGAGTATAAGTGAGTATGAGTATGAGTGAGTATGAGTATGAGTGAGCGTGAGAGTATGAGTGAGTATAAGTGAGTATGAGTGCGTATGAGTATGAGTGAGCGTGAGAGTATGAGTGAGTATGAGTGAGTATGAGTATGAGTGAGCGTATGTGAGTATGAGTGAGTATGAGTATGAGTGAGCGTATGTGAGTACGAGTGAGCGTATGTGTGAGTATGAGTGAGCGCGAGTATGAGTGAGTGTGTGAGTATGAGCGTGAGAGTATGAGTGAGTATGAGTGAGCGTGTGTGAGTATGAGTGAGCGTATGTGAGTGTGTGAGTATGAGTGTGTGTATGAGTGAGCATGAGTATGAGTGAGTATGAGTGAGCGTGTGTGAGTATGAGTGAGCGTGAGAGTATGAGTGAGTATGAGTATGAGTGAGTATGAGTGAGCGTGTGTGAGTATGAGTGAGCGTATGTGTGAGTATGAGTGAGCGTGAGTATGAGTGAGTGTGTGAGTATGAGCGTGAGAGTATGAGTGAGCATGAGTATGAGTGAGCGTGTGTGAGTATGAGTGAGTATGAGTGAGCGTATGTGAGTATGAGTGAGCGTATGTGTGAGTATGAGTGAGCATGAGTATGAGTGAGTGTGTGAGTATGAGCGTGAGAGTATGAGTGAGTATGAGTGAGCGTGTGTGAGTATGAGTGAGTATGAGTATGAGTGAGCGTGAGAGTATGAGTGAGTATGAGTGAGCGTATGTGAGTATGAGTGAGCGTATGTGTGAGTATGAGTGAGCGTGAGTATGAGTGAGTGTGTGAGTATGAGTGAGTATGAGTTTGTGTGTGAGCATGAGTGTGTGTATGAGTGAGCATGAGTATGAGTGAGCGTGTGTGAGTATGAGTGAGCGTGAGAGTATAAGTGAGTATGAGTATGAGTGTGAGAGTATGAGTGAGTGTGTGAGTATGAGTGAGTATGAGTTTGTGTGTGAGCATGAGTGTGTGTATGAGTGAGCATGAGTATGAGTGAGCGTGTGTGAGTATGAGTGAGCGTGAGAGTATAAGTGAGTATGAGTATGAGTGAGTATGAGTATGAGTGAGCGTGAGAGTATGAGCGTGAGAGTATGAGTGAGTGTGTGAGTATGAGTGAGTATGAGTTTGTGTGTGAGCATGAGTGTGTGTATGAGTGAGCATGAGTATGAGTGAGCGTGTGTGAGTATGAGTGAGCGTGAGAGTATAAGTGAGTATGAGTATGAGTGAGTATGAGTGAGCGTGAGTATGAGTGAGTGTGTGAGAATGAGCGTGAAAGTATGAGTGAGTATGAGTATGAGTGAGCGTGTGTGAGTATGTGAGCGTATGTGAGTGTGTGAGTATGAGTGAGTGTGTGTGAGTATGAGTGAGCGTGTGAGAGTATGAGTGCGTGTATGTGAGTGTGTGAGTATGAGTGCGTGTATGTGAGTGTGTGTGAGTATGAGTGAGCGTGTGAGAGTATGAGTGCGTGTATGTGACTGAGTGAGCGTGAGAGTATGAGTGAGCGTGAGTATGAGTGAGCGTGAGTATGAGTGAGTGTGTGAGAGTATGAGCGAGCGTATGTGAGTGTGTGAGAGTATGAGCGAGCGTATGTGAGCGTGTGAGTATGAGTGAGTGCGTGTGAGTATGAGTGAGCGTGAGTATGAGTGAGCGTGAGCATGAGTGTGTGTGTGAGTATGAGTGAGCGTGAGTATGAGTGAGCGTGAGTATGAGTGAGCGTGAGTATGAGTGAGCGTGAGTATGAGTGAGCGTGAGTATGAGTATGAGTGAGCGTGAGTATGAGTGAGCGTGAGTATGAGTATGAGTGAGCGTGAGCATAAGTGAGCGTGAGCGTGAGTATGAGTGAGCGTGAGCGTGTGAGAGTATGAGTGAGCGTGTGCGTGTGAGAGTATGAGTGAGCGTGTGAGAGTATGAGTGAGCGTGAGTATGAGTGTGTGTGAGGGTTTGTGACTATGAGTGAGCGTGAGAGTATGAGTGCGTGTATGTGACTATGAGTGAGCGTGAGTATGAGTGCGTTTATAAATCACAGTGATAAATTTAGAAAATCTAAAATAAAATAACAAAAATTGTTTCTTTCTAAAGTCATATTTCAAAGCTATACAACACAAACATCATTATCTCTCTCTCTCTCTCTCTCTCTCACACACACCTGGGGTCCTGCTGGCCGGTGCTGCCTCTGCCGTACAGCGGGATCACCTTCTCTCGGCTGATTCCTGCTTTACACACGGGACACACCTGTCTGTTCGGCCTGGTTTCCAGCCACTGCAGACACACACACACACTCGGTTCAGGTGCATCGAGCTAAAGTCATATCACATGATCTTTGAAGCACTGCAACACTCACCTGATGCAAACACGGCCAGCTGGAGGACACACACGTCACAGGAGCGATCAGAGAGGACAGAGAAAACAAGAGTTGAGCGAGTCACATTCACAC
>CM040820.1:732500-737500 GCA_022828995.1 Vimba vimba | reverse complement strand
AAAGCTAGCCACAAAGAACCGGTAAAAGTAATGATTATGAATGTGTCTAAAATAGCAAGGAGACATTTAATTATTTATTAATAAACTGTTTTTTTCTTTGTCGCTGCAAAGATGAAGTTGACGATGCGGACTCGCCATGAACGCCAGAGAGAACATTTCATATGGATTTCATAATCAGAGAGCCTATTTCTTTTGGTTTTGAATATTTTCGTTTAAAAGTAGACATTTCAAGCTTTCTATAATAGATAGCCTATATTTCTAAAATCTGTGATGCACAAGCTGAGTTTCGGCGCCCTTCAGTTCACGTGCAATGCAAGATCATGCCGGCGCTAAGCTTGCTATATATTTTCTTCTTATTTATTAATTGATTGATAAAACATTGATCAAAATTAAGATACAATTTATACAAAACGAAAATATTTTAAAAAGAGTCTTTCTACAAAACAAAACGCCTCGGTTACGACTGTAACCTCGGTTCCCTGAAGAGGGAACGAGCGTTGCGTCGAGAATGACGCTATGGGGAACGCTTTGCGTGATGACGTCTTGAAGCACATGTAAAATCAGTCCAATGGTGTGGCGGAACGTCAGAGGCGGGTGACGTCACGTACCAGGAAACTATAAAAGCCGGCCCGAAACAGAAAACGAAAGCTTCGTAAAAGTCTGAAGTCGAGCTGACAGGCATGAAGGAGATATGGCAAGGCGACGCAACGCTCGTTCCCTCTTCAGGGAACCGAGGTTACAGTCGTAACCGAGGCGTTCCCTTTCAAGGGAACTCCCGTTGCGTCGAGAATGACGCTATGGGGAACGTCTATACCAACGCCTCCATAGCTACGAATGTCTGTCCTGTGTGTAATCTGGAGAGCAGCACTAGGAAGACAAAACATGAGACCCTGGAGCAGAGTCTAGATCCAGAGAGTAAAACCTGACGAAAGTGTGCGGTGAGGACCAGCCTGCCGCAACACAGACGTCCTGTAAAGAAACTCCTGAAATAAGGGCCTTAGAGGCCGCCATACTCCTCGTCGAGTGCGACCGGACAGCCAAAGGAGAAGGCTGCCCAGCCGCCTCATAAGCAAGTGAGATAGCCTCGACCACCCACTTGCTCATCCTTTGCTTAGACACTGGACCTCCTTTGTTAGGGGACCCAAAGCACACAAATAATTGATCACTTTTACGCCACAGGGCAGCTCTGTGGACATACGCGTCTAACGCCCGCACAGGGCAAAGCAAATTATTAGCCTCCTGGTCAGCATTTTGAAAGGGAGGAGGACAGAAGGCCTGCAGGACAATAGGTCTGACCACATTAGTGGGGACCTTGGGGATATAACCCGGTCTTGGATGAAGAAATGCTTTAACCATACCCGGAGCAAACTCTAAGCATGACGGAGCAACCGACAATGCTTGAAGATCCCCTATTCTCTTGAGAGAAGAAATAGCAAGAAGAAAAAGAGCTTTCAGAGTTAAAAACTTCTCAGGAACCTCCTCAATGGGCTCAGAGGGGCCAGGGACAAGCCTTGTAATGCAATGGACAGGTCCCATGGCGGAACCCTAGAGCGAACTGCAGGCCTCAGCCTCCAAGTGCCACGAAGGAAACGAGATATCAAAGGGTCTTTCCCCACAGACATTCCACCCAAAGGAATGTGGTAAGCACCTATGGCCGCCACATAAACCTTTAAAGTGGACGGGGTCAGACCTGCCGTGAACCGGTCTTGCAGGAACTCCAGCACTGTACCAATTGGGCAGTTAACTGGGTCCAACTGACGGTCACTACACCAAGAAGTAGCCTCGGCCACGTCTGAACCATAGCATCCAGTCCCAGAGGAGCTGGATGCGTGAGGGAGAACCAAAGTGGACAGTGAGACGTCTCTCGAGACGCAAACAGATCCACTTGTGCTTGGCCGAACTCCCTCCATATCAGCTCCACCACCTCGGGGTGGAGCCTCCATTCCCCGGGCCTCGGCCCCTGCCTCGACAGAGTGTCTGCTCCTATATTCTGGACCCCGGGGATGTAAGCTGCCCTGAGTGACAGTAACTTCCCCTGGGACCACAAGAGGATATGGCGTGCCAAGTTGGATAACGGGCGCGAACGCAAACCCCCTTGGTGGTTGATATAGGCGACTACCGACGTGTTGTCCGTATGTACTAGCACATGGTGTCCCCTGAGATCTGTGATAAAACTCCTCAGAGCCCGGAAGACAGCTAACATCTCTAGGCGATTGATATGCCAGGAACGATGATGGTCTTCCCACAGACCTTGAGATGAGCGACCCTCCAGGATCGCTCCCCAACCCGTGAGGGAAGCATCCGTCGTTAGCAGTTTGCGACGACAAGGAGCTCCCAACACTGGGCCCTGGGACAGGAACCAAGGTTTCTTCCACATAACCAGGGCACGTAAGCATCGCCGCGTGACCTTGATTGTGCGAAATGGGTTGCCCCTCGGGGAAAACCCCCTGGTCCTGAGCCACCACTGCAGGGGCCTCATGTGCAGCAGTCCAAAAGGTATCACGTTGGAAGCTGCTGCCATGAGACCCAACAGTCTCTGGAACTGTTTGACAGTGAGTAGCTGGCCTAGCTTTACACTTTTCACAGCTGCAAGGATGGACTCTATACGTGGCGGTGACAGGCGCGCCTGCATCGACACTGAGTCCCAAACCACGCCTAAAAAAGTGGTCCTCTGGAGTGGAGAAAGCACACTCTTCTTGGCGTTCAGCCGTAACCCCAACTCTTTCATGTGGGCGAGAACAACATCTCGATGTTGAACCGCTAACTGATGCGACTGAGCTAAAATCAACCAATCGTCGATGTAGTTCATGATGCGAATACCCTGGAGGCGCAGCGGCGCCAGAGCTGCATCCATGCATTTGGTGAAAGTGCGGGGTGATAAAGCTAGGCCGAATGGAAGAACACGATATTGGTATGCTTTGCCCCCGAAAGCAAACCTCAGGAACTTCCAATGACACGGACGGATGGAAATATGGAAATATGCGTCCTTGAGGTCTATCGTGACAAACCAGTCCTCGGACCTGATCTGTGGCACGATCTGTCTCAATGTTAACATTTTGAACTTGAGCTGCATGACTGACTCGTTCAGAACTCGAAGATCTAAAATGGGACGCAATCCTCCGTCCTTCTTTGGAACAATGAAATACCGACTGTAAAACCCGGTTTCCCTGTTGGAGGGAGGTACATATTCTACGGCCCCTTTCTCTAACAGAGTGTTTACTTCCTGTTCCATAACCAGAACCTGCTCGGGGGCCACCACTGTGGGTAGGACCCCCATAAACCGAGGTGGGCGTTTCTTGAATTGTATCTGATACCCTTTTTCCACGGTCTGCAGGACCCAACGAGAAACATTTGACAGTAGCTTCCACGCTGTCAAAGATTCTACTAGAGGTACCAGCCTCTCGAGACTGGTTTCTGGATTTTGTTGTTGTTGAGTAGTCAATTCGTCGCCCTGTAGCGGCGCACCGGCAGGGAAAGACCGAACAGACTGCTCTAACACCCTCCTCGGAGGGGGCGGGCATCCCGAGGCCACTACGTTTCCGGGTGGTCCTTGAGATATGTGCTCGCCGGAGACCACTGCGCCCTGTAACACCGGAGGCGGCAGGGTTAGCAGAACGGTCCCCTGAGGGTACCGAAGAGAGACGGGCACCGTAAAAAGAGGTGTTAACCGCTCTGCTTCGGGGGGGACTACCCTCATTTGTCCAGAGCCCTCGGACGTCAGGATTTCTTCCCAGCAGCCTTTTTGGCGGTAATAACGGTCCGCAGATCCGTTCTACCCCTCGAAGACTGCTGGGTTTGAGCGCGCCCTCCGTGTCCCCGAGATTTTTGTGGGGGAGCACGGGAGGACACACTCTGTTTTTGAGTGGCACGATGTTCAGCGCTTTTTTTAGAGGAGTGAGGCTGCTCCCGCTCAGCAGCCTCAAAGAATGAACGGCGGGGGAGAAGTTTTTGAAGTGCAACTGCCTGTTTAGAAGCTTCTTGTGATTTAGCAACCGCACTGTTAACAGCATCACCAAACAGACCAACAGTGGAGACCGGAGCATCTAAGAGAACATGCTTTTCTTTATCTTTTATGTCGCTCAGATTGAGCCACAGATGCCTCTCAGTGGCCACCAGGGCTGCCATAGACCGCCCGATTGATTTAGCGGTCTCCTTGGTGGCCCTGAGAGACAGATCTGTGGCTCTGCGTAGTTCAGCCACCGTGTCAGGACCAATTCCCCCGCCCTCCTCTAAATCCCCCAATAATTCGGCTTGATAAGCCTGCATGATGGACATCGTATGCAGACACGCTGCAGCTTGACCAGCGGCTGCATACGATTTATGAACCAGCGATGATGTAAATTTCACTGGTTTAGAGGGAAGTGAGGGAGCCTTCAAGGAAGATGCCGTTGCTGGAGAGAGATAGCTCGCAAGCGTCTCTTCCACCTTCGGCATCTCCCCATAACCATACTCTTTATAATTATGAATGGAAGAGTAGTGTGATGTCTGTGGTGTGTAAACTCTGTAAGACATAGGTTTCCCCCACGATCTCGACACGGAAGGTTTCTGCGCTGAGGCTGTGCACGAGACGGCAGGAAGCGCTCGTCGAGCTTACTTTTCGAACGAACGTCCTGCCTATCCTCTGGCCACTCAATAGATAATCTTTCCACAGCTCTAGTAACAACATCGAGAAGCTCTTCAAACGCATGAGACTGGGGTGGCGAATCCTCAGACTCAGCGGCAATACTAACAACGTCCAACTCCTCGGAGCTGGACAATTGCAGTACTGGTGCCTCTATCGGGGGGGAAGAAACCGCAGCGCGTGCTTCCACACCCTGATGAGAGGCACTGGATCTATCAGAAGGATGCTGAGATAAGGCAGAGCCCGTCTCAACATCCACTGATAAATCCATCTGCGAACCCCAGGTCTGAGATCGACGCCGTGCCTCGGCAGCGGCGGGACCAGAGCCCTGGGGAACGTGGTCGGGATTGAACCGAGCCAGGCGGGATCGGAGCGTACG